>JAPEIP010000007.1:159357563-159374044 GCA_026120095.1 Capsicum chinense
AAGACCAACTGGGCAAGTTTTGGATTTAACACACAATGGGAACTAGGTAGTATCTCACACACACATGGCACAAAGGTACATCACAAGCTACTACCCATTTGGTTCATGCAATTGTTTAGCAATGGTTATCATGTCACTAGTACTAATGCCATAACAAGATGCATTGTGGTCACACATAAATGCATATCACACAGTTATAAAAAAGACCATTAGAGAGGTGTTCAAAGATTAACAAAAATATGTTAACTGCCTAAGGTACTTGTATTTTGCCTAGTCAACTATGATATTTCACAATACACCTAAATATGCTGGCTCTACTAGGAACAAGACTTCGGGGAAAAGAGGTACGACAATAAAAAAACCTAATAGGACATCAACACCCACAAGTAGCCCCACCCTCAACTTAAAATCATGTAATGTCCCCAATGTATCAAACCAAAACAAGAGAGTTAGAAACATACCTGTGGCATCATGGATGCGAAGATCTGATGTAAATTATATAATACAAATACAAACAATAAAATACCTTGGGTTGCATCCCAAGAAGCACCTAATTTAGTGTCGCAGCATAACCCAACTCAGCTTTTTCCTCCACCTTGAGGATATGAATTTCACCCCCAACTTAGAGTCTATCTTTTTGCCTCGCTCATAGGGCGTGGTACAAAAATTAAGAAGTCGAGTAATAGATTGAGCGTGATAAACCACTCGGCCTTAAAGTGAGGTGTGTTTTTATATTACTTATCTAATGTAAAATCAAGAATATAGTATTCTTATTCCTCATCTTCACACTCTTCTACTATTATAAATGATTCTACAGACAAGATATCATCTAAACATAATGTAGAAAAGTGATTTGAATGAGGCCCAATCAAACCTACTTCAAAATTTACACTATCAACTACACACTCACTTTTATTCACCTTCTCGACATCTTTACTTCGAATTGGTCTAGATTCTTTATGAGAGATTTTCTTTATTTCTTCTTTTGCCGCTAGCACCATGTCCTCAATCGTGGCATCATCTCTTATGATTGGTTCGATTGGTTAGGAAATCACTGAGGGTTGATCAACATCAAGATCAACATCAATATAGGGTTCTTGCTCCTCATCTTCACACTCTTCCATTATTTTAAATGATTCCAAAGACAAGATATCATCTAAACATAATATAGAAGAATGCTTTGAATGATTTACCTCTATATCTATCTCCTCATGAATGATTTTCTTCATGTATTGACACATATCACATATGATATCACACATTTTTTCTAGAGATCCAACATTCATTGAAACATAGCTTCAATGCCACTCTTCCCAGTGCTTTGTTTTTCCTTTTCTTGACCATAAGACCTATCAAACTCATAAGAAGAACTAGAATTTGGGTTAGTAGAATAAGGGGATGGGGCATTTGGGAAATCACTCCAATATGCATCTTGAACACCATATATAGAACAATCATACTCTCGGTAGGATGGAGATGGTCCAGACATATCTCTCCAGGGAGTATATCTACAATCTTGCCTAAAGTGAGGTCCATCATAATATGGACATGGATCATCAAGATAAGATTTTTAACCACCAAGCTCATGTTCATTCCATAATTCCATAGTAATAAGTAAACTAAAATAAAAATCTACCTAACACAAGAAATAAAAGAAAATGAAAAATAAATATTCACAAGTTTAAATTCAAGCAAGTAGGCTAAAATTCCAAACCAACTTAATACGCCGAATTATTCCCCAGCAACGACGCCATTTTTGATAACGCTCAACTTATACGTCAATTTAGTGCAAGGCGATCGTCATCAATATATTTACCCAACTTTGGAGTCGGGGTCAAATCCACAGGGAACAATGTGAGTGGCGATTAAACTAGTTTGAAACCAAAGCTACAAGCTAAATTCAAACAACATCCAAGAAAATATAAAATAAGGGTTTTGGAGATTTGCAAATAATTGTTGGTCACTTTAGTTTCAGTGTTTGTAATCAAGAGTTTATGGAAAATTAGAATTATGTTCACTATGGGTTTTGGTAGTTGACAGATGCTATTAAGGATTCAAGATTCTAATGATAGGTAGGAACAACAAATTGTCTTTATCAAAGTTATGCTTAAATGTCTCTCGACCTACTTAAGCATTTCATTACCTAATCCTCTCAAACTTAGGGAATTTGTATTCACTGACCAGACTTCACCTCAGGTTAATTGACCTAGTTATAGCATCAATTATTAAACGGAGGTTGGTAGCTTCCAAGGCCCTGTCAATAATTCACTTCCTACTATAGTTGATTTCTTATCTCTAGAAAATAAAAGCAGGTGTATCTATTGTTTGTAACCAATAGACAATAATTAAAACCTCGAAATTATCTAGGAGTCCCATTACCTTTAGAATCTTAAACACTTAGCTACTTACAAAGACCTAACCTACAGATCTCATAATTTGGGTTAAAAAGATTTAGCCACTCATAATGTAATAATTGATACAACAAGTTGAATTCATAATTTGAGAGATAAACTTACAGCAAGATGAATAGCAACGAGTGTTTCTCAGATTAGATCAAAGTAGAAATCCTAAAATATTGATGATAATCTCTTCAAAGTTAATTGTTTTTGTTCAAGCCAAGAAACTAGAGAGAAAATAACAAAATACATGCATTCTAAAATATGTTAAGCCTTCTTAGAAAACCTTAAACTATGATTTAAATACTTTAGCCTAATTATGAAAATAAAATAACAGAGTTCAGTGTTCTTCTCAGATTAGGTGACGACATGTGTGTCACCTTATCAGGAGGCTGATGACTTATCATGAATGTCGTCAGCTCCTCTTAAATTTTGACAATTTCTGGTTAAGGCTAACAGTGAATCCTGACGGCTTATCAAAACTATAACAATATATCAGACAATGCATCACTTCTCTACCTCAGTCCCATGTTTTGTCTAAGGCTGACGGTGAATCCTGATGGCTTATCAAAACTGTGAAGTCATATCAGACAATGTCGTCACTTCTCCACCTCAGCTCTCATGTTCTATCTAAGGCTAACGACAACTCTGACAGCTTATCACAAGGCTGACGACTTATCACATATCATCATCACTTCTTCCAACTAAATCCCATTCTCTGTTTAAGGTTGATGATAAAGCTGATAACTTATCAAAGTGCTGGCAACTTATCAGGAATGTCCTCAGCTACAATTTTCTTATATTCACTTCAAATTTTAACTCTTTTACTTCCATTATTGTTGGTTCTCTTGTATCTTTACTTCCACTGCAAAATTAAAGATAAAACAATCAGAAATAACAAATATTTCTTAAGAATTTGCAATTATTCTCAGTTAAAAGCCTCAAATATGTTAGTATCTGCTCACAAATTAAAGACATTTAGACAACAATTTGTTATTGATAATCTGTTGTTCCTGCCTATCACAAGAGTCTTGAATCACAATTAGTGCACGTCAAGTATTAATACCCATAGTGAACACAATTTTGATTTTCCCATAATATTGATCTATAATACTGAAACACTAGTTGCAAGTGGTGAAATTGAAGTGAGAAATAACATTCTAATCAATCTCATAAAACTCCCATTTAACGGAAACTACTAACTATCAGTTGATTGATTCACAAGTAACTTAAATTAACACTATATTCCCAGTGGGATTAGAACCCATCCTAGTTGGGTTATATATTTGACAACGACTGCTTTCTCTCTTTTAAGAGAGATGTAATTTGGGCATATCAAATTTTGGTGCCGTTGCAAGGGAATATGGTTGTCAATTAAGTTTATGTTTGTTAATTCACTGTTAGCCAGGTTTCCTAATTTTATATTTTCTAGTTGCTTTTATTTGTTTCAAGTTCAGGGTTGTTTATGTTATGAACCAAAAGTTCAGGAGAACCATTATTACCCCTCAATCCGGAACCTCAACTGATTGGTGGAATGGCAGACCCACAGGAAATCGAAAGAGTAGCCACTTTGGCTAGAGCCCAGATTAATCAACAAAATGACATGTCTCAAGTGCACCATCCAAATGCTGATGATGATGATTGGGGAGATGAAGAATTGCTAAATACTACCAACCCAAGGCATGCAGAGAATGTAGCCACACCGGTGAACCAGAATGTAAATAGAAATCATATGTTCTGAGCGATACTAGATCCCTAACCTATGCAGTATAATTAAAATGATGGTGATGATAGAATGAATGGAACTGGGGCTACTGGAGCTATTATTTCTCCACCTTTAGGACTAGGATCAAAGTTTAACATTACCAGTACAGTGATTCAAATTCTCCATCTGAAGGGGGTGTTTGGTGGTCTGCCAGGAGATGATCCTAATATGCATTTGATGAATTTTGTTACTATTTACAAGTCGTTTGACAACCTGGGAGTGGGACAGAATGCCATTCACTTGTGCTTATTTCCTTTGTCTCTGTCTCGAGAGGCATCCTCGTGGCTAAATAAGCTGACGCTCGATTCTATAACCAACTAGAGGCAGTTGAAAGAGCCTTTCCTAGAAGGTTCTTTCCACCTTCCAGGAGGGTACAACTGAGGGATGAGATCAATAACTTTAGGCATCTCCAAACTAAATCCCTCTACGAGACATGAGAGAGGTTCAAAAAGAAGTTGATGCAATATCCAAACCATAATGTGATGGATATTCAACTGATGGAGACTCTTTATCGGTCTTTAAACTCTATTACAAATCCAATTATTGATAATGTTGCAGGGGCATCATTTGTGGATATCACTTTTGAAGAGTCTTTGGAGATGCTTGATTGAATGACCAAATAAAGTAGAGCTTGGCATACTAGGGATTCTGTGGTATCGAGCCCTACTATGTTTGTTGGCATGATTGTGGAAAAACGTAAGAAAGAGGAATAACACATCAAGACATGGCACACTTGAAGACGCGGATGGATTTATTGACCAAGAACTTATTATCTGCAAAGACTGAAAAAGTATAAGCTGTTGTATAATAGGGTAGAGATGACTCTAATTCAGAAGAAGAGGCCAACTATTTGAATAACCTGGAGGGTTTCTTAGGTAATATCCAAAGAAATCAAGGTAGGACTTAGTATGATAAGGTTGGACACAAGGATAGGGATGAAGGAAACTAGAAGAACAAGAATGATAGGAGTAAGATATATGTACCTCCTAGAAGAAGAGATAATGCTGTAACTAGCTCTAGCAAGATGTGCATAGAGGACATGATGGAGAAATTGTTAAAGGGAGTTGAGGCTACCAATTCTGGGGTGACTACTATGAAAACTGATTTGTCCTCTATGAGTCAGTTGGCAAACCCACACTCCACTTCAATCAAATAGTTGGAATAGAAAATGAGCAAACTTTCTGCAGCATTAAATCAGAGGAAGAGTGGAATGCTGCCAAGTGATACAATTTAAAACCCTTAAAATAATGGTTTGTGCATGGCTATTACTACACAGAGTGGTAAAGTATTATCAGGCCCTTCTTGGGGCAAAAATGTGAATAATGAGGTGACCGAAGAAAATATTGAGCTTGAAGAAGGTAATCCAGTGGAATCTAATTAGCTGGATAACATTGATATCCTTTTTTATCATCAGCAGGTTAATGAGTTGGAAAAAGGGAAAAAGAAGAAAAAAGTAGTGGTTAATACTCTCCCAAAACCACCACCTTTCTTTCATCAGAGATTGAAAAGAAGGCCGATGATATGAGGTTGAAAAAGAAGGCTGATGATATGAGGTTTAGTAAATTCATGGAAATATTAAAGCAGATGACAGTGAATGTGCCTTTGGTAGAGGCACTTGAACAAATGCTAGGATATGCTAAATTTATGAAGGATCTTGTGATGAAGAAAAGAGCGGTGAGCTACGAATCGACGGACAATCTCCATCATTGTTGTGCTATTTCGACAAGGTCCTTGGTCCAGAAGAAAGCAGATCTAGGGACATTTGCTATTCCTTATTTGATTGGGTCTCTGGAAATTGCTAAGGCCTTATATGATCTGGGAGCAAGCATCAATTTGATACCTCTAGCTATTTATAAAAAGTTGGGCTTGGGAGACCCAATACCCACCAACATGCGACTTGTGATGGAGGATAGGTCGGTAGTTGCTATTATGTATGTTGTGTTGGTAAAGGTGGCTAGCTTCATATTTTCTGTGGATTTCATCATATTGATTGTGAGGTAGACTTTGAGGTGTCCATAATTTTGGGTCAACCTTTCCTCGCAACCGGAAGTGTGTTGATTGATTTGCAAGCTAATGAGCTCTTATTTAGGATTAATGATGAAGTGGTCCGATTTGATGTATGCCAATCAATGAAGAAGCGTAAAGAAATTAGTGTGTCCTTAATTTTTGATGTATATTATGAGGATGAGCAGGAGGTGTCAATAGAGGAGAAACTTATTGTCGAGCCTTTAGTCTCAGTTCTAATGAATTTTGATCATGAAGGTATTGAGGAGTACGAAGAGACTGTTTGTGCTTTGTCAGGGATGGGTTCATACTCTTATGCTCCTAAAAAGCTAGATCTTGATCTTTTTAATCGACTAACTCCATTGGCTAATCCATCCATCAAAGAGCCACCGGTGTTGGAATTGAAAGAACTTTCAAGGCATTTAAGGTACATGTTTCTAGGAAGTGGAAACATGCTACCCATTATTATTACAGCTGATTTGGGTAATCAGCAAGTGAAGGCACTTATTTTAGTGCTTCAGAGGTACAAAAAAGCAATAGGCTGGACTATTACAGATATTATTGGCATTCTCCCTGGCATCTGCACTCATAAGAAACAACTTAAGGAAGATTGTACTCTAACCATTGAGCATCAATGTTGACTTAAACCACCGATGCAAGAGGTGGTTAAGAAGGAAATTATTAAGTGGTTGGACGCAGGAGTGCTGTATCCTATTTCCAATAGTAAATGGGTAGGCCCAGTTTAATGTGTGCCTAAGAAAGAGGGCATGACTTTTATTGCAAATAAAAAGAAGGAGTTGATTCATCTCAGACCTGTGACTGGGTAGAGGGTTTGCATGGACTATCATAAACTAAAGTCATGGACCTTAAAGTATCACTTCCCAATGCCCTTCATGAATAAAATGCTTGATCGGTTGGAAGGAAGGGGGTGGTATTATTTCTTGGATAGCTATTCTGGTTACAATCAGATCAGTATTGCTCCTGAAGATCAGGAGAAGACGACATTCACATGCCTGCATGACACCTTTGCATTTAAGAGGATGTCGTTTGGATTATGTAATGCACCCACTACCTTCCAATGTTGCATGATGTTTATTTTCTCAGATATGGTGCAAGACACCTTGGAGGTGTTCATGGATAATTTTTCTGTGGTAGGAGATTCATTTGAGTTGTGCTTGGAGAATTTGAGTAGGGCTCTGTAACATTGTGTGGAATTTAATTTGGTACTTAATTGGGAGAAATGCCACTTCATGGTGAATGAGGGCATTATTCTCAGGCATAAAATTTTAGCAAAAGGGATAGAGGTTGATCGAGCCAAGGATAAAGTTATTGAAAAGCTACCATCTCTCATTTCAGTGAAGGGAGTTCATAGTTTCCTTGGTCATGCTAGTTTTTATCAGAGGTTTATAAAGGACTTCTCAAAGATTGAAAATGCACTGTGCAAACTTTTGGAGAAAGAAATTAAGTTCTCCTTTGATGAAGATTGCTTGAAGGCATTCGAATGCCTTAAAGGGAAAATGGTTGAGGCTCTTATCATTGTTGCACCAGATAGGTCAAAGCCATTTGAGATCATGTGTGATGCAAGTGGTGTTAGCCTTGGAGCTATGTTGGGGCAAAAGAAGGACAAATTGTTTCATCTAGTCTATTACGCTGGCAAAACTTTGAATGGAGCTCAAAAGAACTACGCCATCACTGAACAGGAACTTCTCGATGTAGTTTATGATTTTGAGAAATTTCGAGCTTATTTTATAGGAATCAAGGTGGTGGTCCCTATTGACCACACAACCTTGAGATACATAATGGCTAAAAATGATGGAAAACTAAGGTTGATAAGATGGGTGTTGCTGCTCCAAGAATTTGATTTTGAAGTCAAAGATTGGAAGGGTTGTGAGAATTAATTTATACACTATCTATCCAGGCTTGAGAGGGAGTAAACAACCCAAGATGAAATTTTAATAAATGATGCATTTCCCGATGAGGAGATATTGGCTGCTGCTAAGGAGAAAATGCCTTGGTACGCTAATTTTGCAAACTATGTGGTGAGTGAATTGATCTCGGAGAATCTTTCCTTTCACCAAAGGAAGAAATTTCTCCATGATATGACCTATTACTTCTGGGATGAACCATATATGTTATGGAGATGTGCAGACGATATCATGAGGTGTGTTCCAGAAGTAGAGATGTTGAGTCTATTGGAAGCATGCCATGCTTATCCTGTTGGAGTTCATCAAGCCGGTGACTGGACTGCTTGAAAGGTATTGCAGAGTGGCTACTACTAGCAAACTTTATTGAAGGATGCATATAAGTTCGTACGTAGATGTGACCAATTTCAAAGGCAAGGGTCAATCTCTAAACATCATGAGATGCTGATGTCCAAGATAATGGAAGTAGAGTTGTTTGATATGTGGGGCATTGACTTCATGGGACCTTTTGTTAGCTCATATGGGTTGAAATATATTCTGGTTACTGTAGACTACATTTCAAAATGGGTTAAGGTCATTGCTTTGGTCGATAATGAAGGGAAGAGAGTCCTTGCATTCCTCAGGAGAGATATCTTCTCTCAATTTGGGGTGTCACATACCATTATAAGCGACTGTGGGTCCCACTTCTAGAACAAACTATTTTGAGCTGCCTTAGCAAAGTACAGTGTCAAGCAACACAAGGTGGCAACTCCATACCACCCATAGACTAGTAGGGAAATAGAAGTTTCAAATAGAGAGATGAAATCCATCCTTGATAAAACTATGAATGCTAGCAGACAAGACTGGTCTAGGAAGCTGGACGATGCATTTTGGGCATATAGAACAACTCAAGACGCGTATTGGTACGTCACTATACCAACTAGTTTATGGTAAGGCATGCCATCTGCCAGTTGAATTGGAGCATAAGGCATTGTGGGCACTCAGACACCTCAATTTAAACTAGAATGAGGTAGTGGAGTTGAGGCTAGGGAAATTGAATAAGATGGATGAATTCCATCTTAACGTAAATGAATGAGAAGATCTATACAAAGAGAAGATAAAAAAGTACCATGATCGAAGGATTGTACAGCGAGACTTTCAAAAAGGTGACTTGGTACCCCTCTTCAACTCCAGACTGAAGTTGTTCCCAGGTAAGTTGAAATCAAAATGGTCCGACCCATTCAAAATGAGCCAAGTCTACTCATCTGGAGTAGTTGAACTAGAGAATGAGGATGGGAGTGTCTATAAGGTAAATGGGCAGCAAGTGAAGCTATACATCGGTCCAACGGACTCGATAAAGTGTATAGCCTCCATATATCTAGATGAAGTCTGAGTAATTGAGATAACTGAGTCATGCCACGATAATAAATCAGGCACTATTGGGAGGTAACCCAACGTTTTTATGTTTAATGTAGGTTATTTATTTATTCAGTTTTATTTTTGGTTTAAAGAGAGTGGTTGTGTTGAATTAATGAGGTGTGCAGGGATCGAGGTGAAATTATTGTTGTCAACCAAGTGCTGATGACAAAACCTAATAAGTTATCATACTTTTGACAAGCCTTTAAGATTTGTCGTCAGAAAACTTGAAAGTAGGCAACACTCTATCTTGACCTGATGACATCTATGACGGGCTATCACACCTATGATAAGATGTCAAAAATTATCGTCAGATGAGCTACAATAAGGTTACACTCTACCTTTAGGTCATGGAATTACATGATGGGCTATCATAGTTCTGATAAGCCATCACATAAAACTGGGCCCAAAAGAGAAAATCCGACCCGACTCGTCTCTGTGACCTAAGCCTCCTCACCTTCCTGCGCCTATTTTTCTTTATTGTATTTCCTTTCCATTTTAAGTGTATTTTCTTGCCTTGGTTAGTTAATTATCAGTAAAAGAAGGTAATAGCTTCCCCTATTTCCCATTGGTGTTGGGTTCAAACGTAAGTATGTTTCCCCTTTTTCCATCTCGCCTACCTCAAGTGAGCATTAGTGCCGAAAAGTTCTTCATCTCCTCTAAGTTGACTAACAGGTATAGTCCAAGATCATCTCCTCTTTGAAGTCCATTAAGTCTTGTTTTTTCATGGGTATTGAGTCAAGTTTAGCAAAGAATTGATATGAAAATTGAAACTAGGGTTTACAATTATTCCTTGAGCACTAAAAGCTGAAATCTCAGCCCAAGAATATATTTCAAAAGTGTCGGGGAGGAAGATTTGGAATGAGGAACATGTTAAGAATAAGATAGGAATCATGTTTTGGGCTGGCGAAAAATCTGATAAGCTATGACAAATATGACGGCTTATCAAAAAATATCGTAACAAGTGTGTAAGAATTGGCCCTTTTCTGTCTTGGGATGATGGCATGTATGATAAGTTATCACAAATATGACGGCTTATCAGGCCATGTCATCACAACTTTCTTCAAAGGCACTGATAAACCCTTTCAGGGGATTTGAAATTGATTGGCATGCCTGTGTTCTTTAATCCTGAGTACTGAGTATTGGTTTTCTCTTGTTACAGGAGTTCACTATGCCACCAAAAGGAAAATCAACTAAAGCAGCAAAGAAGGTGTCTAAGGGGAGCGTTCCTTAGAGACTCTTTGATGAATCTGACTATGAAGAAGAGGAGCCTCAACTCAAAAGACACAAAAAGAAAAAGAGTCCAAAGGTATCTACACCTCCTCCACAATCTGAGGAAGAAGTAGATGAACAAAGTGAGACTGAAGAACCATCATCGTCTGCACATACACCCTCTGAGCAGACATCTTCTAAGCAACCAAAATCTATCTCTGATTATACATCATCTACACAACCTAACTCTAAAGAACCCTCATCAGAGAATCCGTCTTCTGAACAAAAATGACCTGTGAAGATTCCCCGATACGCAGAGATTTAATCAAGTGAAAGAATCCCAGTGTTCGAGAAAGTACCAGGTGGCAAGTCCCAGAAGTAAAAAGGATTTTCTATGATGGACTTATCAGAAAAAAAAGAAGAACGGTTAAGAGACCAATTAGTGAGAAGACGAGGATCATTACCAAAGGGATAAGTAGATATCTCCTGATGGAGAAGGTATTCAAGGAGTATGGCGTGACTTGGACCACAACAGGAGGTGACTTATTTTGCCCCACATTAGTCCAGGAGTTTTATGCCAACTACCAGGCTACCTTGGAGAACATGTTCAAATCCAAAGAAAAAACAGCAGATATGCCTACCAGAGAGACAGCTCCAGTGAGGGGAGTAATGGTAAATCTTTTCGATAGTACTATAAATAGATTTCTCCATGGCCCCAACTTCACTCCTCAACCCATTTCACCAAAATTCTATTTCAAAATGACGAATAGAATAAAACAGCGCCCTTGGTTGGCCAAGATTATAGCAAAAGGGGAACCAGAGTGGTTGAGAAATACTAATGAAAGGATCTTTAAAGCCTCACTAACTCAGGAGGAAAGATTTTGGTGGGGTGTGGTGCGCACTCGCTTGATGCCAACAATGGGGGACAATATTCTTGGTGATGATAGAGCATTCTTGGTCACAAGCCTTGTGTCTAAGCTTCCCTTGAACTTTAGGGAAATTATTGCTGATGAGATTAAGATTCGGGTATCAAGACCCGACACTGCATATCCACTCCTTTGTCTCATCATAAAGTAGTGCGAGACTGCTAATGTACCAAAGATTAAATGGGTAGATAAAGAACTCTCGACTAAGAGGATCCACAACCTCATGAGGTATGATAAAAACCACCCTAGGCTAGTGTTAGAGAAGGAGACAAGGGCTTCACTAGATCTGATTGCTAAATTGCAAACATCTATTTTAGATACTAACTTAGCACCAGATATGGAGGTGCAAAATTTCAAAGCTGTTCAGCGAACATCCTTTGTGAGGGTGGACCTAGTACATAAGAATGAAGTAATCCCCATAGCAGCAGCTCAGGTATTGTAGTTTACATTTAACGCTTCATATTTCAGGAGGAAGGCAAAACAAGCAAAGAGGTGTGAGTCACAATTGAAATTATTGGCCGACCAATCTGTCTATGCTATAGATAAGAGAAGAAAGATTAGGGTAAGAGAAAAAGGCATAACAACAACGAAGAAAGAAAAGTGGAAAAAAAAGCGAGAAAGAGGAGATGAAAAAGGCAATGCAAGAGTCCCAAGCAGACAATGAGAAATGAGAGAAGGCCCTACGAACGAGGGTTGTAGGTGCCTCAACTAGTAGGCCACCAAAAACTACTAGGCCAGCTGTGTTTGAATAGAGAAAGGCTCCCGATGGATGTGAGGCAGCTAATGATGCAGCAGTAGGATCAGCTACCCATGATTCGCATGTTTTACCCACTACATGTATGTCCTAACCCGTATGATTTTGGTTTTATTTTAGATATGCACTGGGGACAATGCATGTTCTATTCTGTTGGGGGTGGGGTATCTTCTTGTTGGTTGTGTTAGTGGTTTGCTTAGTGTTATATTTAACTAGGAGAGTTCATATGGAAGACATCATTGTTTTTAATCTTGAAGACCTCTCTGAATGTGTATAGTGCAACAATATGATATGTGTGGACATGGGATGATTGTGAATCTTGGTTTGGCGCTAATACTAGGGATATAATAATCAATAACAATAAAAATTGTATAAACTGGATGGGTAGCAGCTTCTGATGTAACTATGTGCCATGTGTGGCTGAGATACTACCTAGTTCCCACTGTGTGTTTATCCAGAACTTGCTCGGTTGGTCTTACCTTGGTCGTAGGAGAGCATTTAGGAAAGGATCATAGGCCATTTTTATATTCGTCCACTGTTAGCCTAAATGACCATTCATGTATGAATAACATCCCTTGATCCCAATTTTGAGCCTGAATGACTATTCTTTTTATTATACCTATCACCTTCCCATTTGTACCATAATGAACTTATTTTAGCCATGGTCCTCCTTGGGCATTGTGCACTTTGAATTAGGAAAATCACCTAAGTTAAGGGTGGCTATTATAGGGCTGCTTGGTGTAAAAATAGGTGCGGAGAAAGGTAAAATAAAAGTAAAGAGAGTAAAGGTAGGTGTGGTTGAAAACGAGCAAGAAATGAAAAGTTGTGAACATGGGAAAATGAAAAGACTAAAAGACCGCAACCATCTTGAGTTTATTAGGTTAAAAAAGTAGGACCCCTAAAAATTTTGTAGTTTTGAGGAGGCGTAGTCAATTTAAATATCCTTACATATCATGCCAGCCCCAAGCCTACGTTACAAGCCAAAGAAAAGACCTATAGTGATCTTAACTCAACTGTCTGAAACCTCGATATCGAAAAGAAGGGCAAGCCTATGGTATTTGGCATACAGTGATTGGAACTTCTTTTTGAGAGTGCGCGTATCTTGGTTGTCCCTATAATGATATACTTGATTTCATATATGAGTGAAGAGGGACATTGTTGTGGTAAGGGCACACGAGTTGTATTGATAGCTTCTTGCTTGTCTGGGTAGTGTAACTTGTGTATATTCATGGTTATTGTTGCTAAGTTGATGACATAACTTAATTCCTTTGTATCACATTGTTGATCTACAATACTATACACAGTTAAGGTCAAAGTGCTTGAACTTTGAGAGGGTGATAGGTTTTGAACTAAAACTAATGATTGACTGCTATGTGTGCACTACATTCTCTTGGTTAAACACCGTGGTACTATAATGTGTTAGTTGCTTGAGGAAAAACAATTGTTTTAAGTTGAGGGTGTTGATGTGTGAGCATGATTCAAGCACATTTAAGGCTTTTAACTCGAAATAATTATAAATTCTTTAGCAAATTTTGTTGTTTTTTATTGTTTTCTCTGTGATAGTGCAGGTTAGCTAAGATGTATGAAAACCAACGATAACTGAGTCAAAAGAGATAGATTTTGAGTAAGAAGCCAAGAAGAGTACAGTTGGCGACTTGTCTAAGAGGTTGTCAACTTTGTTAATAGCCGTCAAGAATATCGTCAGCCAAAGACTGTACATGGGAGTTAGAGTGGAGAAGTGATGACATTTTCTGATAAGCCATCACAATCCTAATAAGACGTCAAGCCTTGTCGTCACGTCAGCCGAAGGCAGCAAACATGGAATTTGAAGAGGAGTTGACGACATTGTCTGATAAGTCGTCAGACTCTTGATAAGCCGTCACATTTGGCGTCACATGTGCAAGAGATTTTATATGATATGTAATTTGATTCCAAAATTAGCCTAGGTATTTAAAAACAAGTTTTAGGTTTTTATTAGGGAGGAAAAACTAACGAAAAAGAGCAGCTCTGACTAGCTTTTTTCTGTAATTTTTGCAAATTAAGTTTTGGGGAATTCTATTGTGATCTCGAAGTAAAAATAATTATATACCTTCATCATTCTGTAAGTTATCATTTATTGAATTATGAATTCAATATGTGTTATTCCCTCTTACATCATGAGTAGCTAATTTCCTTAACCCAAATTATGGGATTTATGGGTTTTGTCTTGTACGTTAACTAGTTGAGCAAGATTCTTAAGGCAGTAGGAACTTCTTGGTAATTCTTCTGTTATACATGTTGTCTGTTGGTTGCAAACAACAAACCACACCAAAGTATAAACTTGATTGAAAGAAGAAGTCGATCTAGTAGGAAACGGATTATCAACAGGGACTTGAAAGGGTTAAACTTTCATTTAATAGTAACACTGTAACAAGGTTAATTAACCAGAGAGAAAATCTGATTAATTAGATGGATTTCCAAAGTTCGGAAGAATTAGGTTGCCAAAACTCTAAATAGGTTGAGAGACATTTAGACAATACTTTTTTTATTGATAATCTGTTGTTCCTGTCTGTCACAAGAGTCTTGAATCACAATTAGTGCACGTCAAGTATCAACACCTATAGTGAACACAATTCTAGTTTTCCCATATCATTGATTTAAAACACTGAAACACTGGTTGCAAGTGGTGAAATTGAAGTGAGAATTAACATTCTAATTAATCTCATAAAACCCCCAATTAACGGAAACTACTAACTATCTGTTGATTGACTCACAAGTAACTTAAATTAACACCATATTCCCTGTGGGATTCGACCCCAACCTTATTGGGTTATATATTTGAGAACGACCGCTTACTCTCTCGTAAGAGAGGTTTAATTTGGGTGTATCAGACTCCCGAAGGATAGTGAAGTCATTGAGATGATATCAACCAGTGTCGGAGCTAGCAGCAGTCAAGAGTTAGAAAAGTGGCAACCGATGCCCCATTTCCCTAAGCAAAAATCATTATTGGACACTCCCATTGCATGTGACCCAATTGACCACAACTAAAACACTTATTCCTCCCTTTCTCCCAAAAACCACAATTTGACCGACCTCAAAATCTACAAAGAAGGTAGGATGATGCAGATTGGGACCTTATGGCACGAGATTGAGAACCTTTTGCCCTAGAATTATTACCACTCTGAAAACGTTCGCCTCCCAATGGATTTGGGTAGGGAGTACAAGCCATAAAATAGGAGTTAGGAACCACCCAACTCTTCTGCTTGGACCTCTTACCACCATACCATAGGCCTCTTCTTTGTTCTGAAAACTGAGACCCCATACCTTTCTTATTTCTCGACCATGACTCATTCTTTCTCGTACCAATAGGAGCTAACTGGTATGACAGAGTTGTCACTATCTGGGTAAATATATTAATAGAATGGCGAAACTCAACATTGGTAACCTCTACTTAAGGTAACCGATAATAAGTGCCCCCTTCTGAAATAGGGTCAGTGGAGATCTGTGGGACTTCATGATGATAAATAGAAGCTGTGACCCTTTACCGGATTTGAGCCTAATAAGCTAGACTAGATCCATTCATATCATCCTTGAGTGGGATGGGTTAGTTTCCATGAACTTTAGGTCATTGAGAAGACATAATATGAAAGATGAACCAAAAGAAGATTGAGGGAAGAGTTCAAGACCTTAAACACCATAGGCCAAAAGTAGAACAACAAGAAAGTAGAACATTCCTAAATGCCTCGTAGCCTCCTGATTGTAAGTATGGTGCACTAAACACCTATAAGAAAGACTCTACTCAACATGAATTTGTGGACATCCTATGGCACCAAAACCTATGCTATGAAACCAACTTAACATGGCCCAAACCAGGGCCTTGTTGTAATACGCAAACTCATGTCCAACCAAGATCGAAGAACACCCTCGATACCCAACCCAACCAACTAATATGTATATTGAGTCGGATGGAATTCATATATCTGACAAGATAGTTTAATTCCCTTTCTATGACTTTGGGATAGGTATGTAACCATGACCACCCAAGCAAGTCAAACCACTTAATAACCAACCATATAAACAAGACAAAACTATAAGCCAAGACAAAGACAATAATCTAACATGTATATA
>JAPEIP010000007.1:159374144-159406863 GCA_026120095.1 Capsicum chinense
AAGCCTCTAAGCTAAATCAAAGAGCATCTAGTCGGAACATGCCCCCGACCACGGCTAAAAATCAAGTTTATGAAAAGACAAAAGTATATAAAGTAATCCATGACATTACATACATGCCTTTTGAACTATGGAAGCTCACCATATTAATCCAACGCCGACTATTCCTAAATCCGATCATTGAGCAGAAAGACTAGTATAGCTGGTTCTTGCATCACGTTGGGATATAGCCACCCGAAGATGGGTTAGCAGGTGAACACTAGCATGCACTCAGGATAAAGATAAAATAATTCCAACCTTTACAACCAAGTACGTCATCCATAAGCATTCACAATCATACATATCTATACATATATATATATATATATATTATATAATCCATGTCGGGAAAGGGAACCAAGTTTAGCACGCCTTTAAAACCATTAACCTAGGTATGTGTAGCTTAACTATCATAATCCACCCATGGGATATATGGGTCCACTGTAACCCCCTAAATGGGCCCGATGCATGTAGCCACATAAACTGGAGATACCATAGGAGTAGGGGATTTCTTTGTACCCTTTGCTCTCCATGATACATATATACAAGTGTTACTTAGGGGATTCCCATGTAACCTATATGGTCATCATGATCAATCCTCATGTCGGCAAACATGAGTTTTCACTTTCTGTCATTAGAATCACACCTTCATGGTTAGCTATCACACCCTGCTATTATTTCCCAATTAAAACTGTTACCACACAACCAAGACCACTATTCTATTTATTATTAACCAAGGCTATTATAAGTGGTATCATTACATTGACTATAGCTTGCAAGCAATATCTTTATCCTACCCTAAAGGATACCCATGCACCCCATTAGTTACATTATTTTGTTTACTTGGGGGATTTTCATGTACCGCACAAGTACATCATCATTAAGCTTACTTAGGGGATTTTCGTGTACTCAAAAAGTACTTCATTATTAAGCTTTGCTTGGGAGATTTAATTATACCACACAAGACATTCAACATTCAACCAATTTTATTACTTTATTCACCTGGGGGATTCCCATGTATCTCACAAGTTTTTTATTCAATTAGATTCTTAACCACCATGGTTTTACTATTTAACCTTTCCAAACCAGTCTTACCGTTCAAGCCCTTTAAAAATTATTCCGAACAATTTATACTATTCAAAACACTTATAATAATGCAAAACCATCAAAATCTATTTAAGGTTCCATTACAAAACCATACCATGCAATAGTCCCAATGAAAGTTCAACAATAGAGTAAAAATATTCTCATAGGCATTTTACCAAATATGTTGAGGGCATACCTTTACCAAGACCAGAACCAAAGTATAAACCATCAATTTTAGCATTACCCATGACTAATTTATTAAACAACAATCAACAAATACCCACATGTGCAAACCATAACCAAAAACATGTAAAAACATAATTTGAACTAAGAGTAAACAATACTCATCAATATGCATCAAAACCTCAACACTGGTTTTTAAATCCACCATTAAAACATGCCTTTAGTTGGAACTAACAATGAGGGAGGAGTACATTCCTTATACAAGAGGATTCTTGAGAGAAACTTGACTCTTGATCTGTTTGAAGAACACTTGTAGAAATCCCAGCCTCCAATCTTTAAGAGTGAATTTGAGAGAGTATTTTTGAAGTGTTTCTATTCTTCCAAGTGTGTTTTGAGAGGCCACCAAGGGTTGTAACGTGGGGACATAAGGGTTTGAGATGGGAAATGTCTAGACTACCCTCATCTTAAAGCTAAAAACCAAGTCCCAGGAGGGTATGATCCAAACCCCTTAGCCGTACCCTAGGGTATGAGTGGTACCCTAACTCATAGCCTAGACCCCACCATGGTACCATATTCTGACCATCATACGACCACCTAGGTGTAATTCATATCATAGGGTACAAAAAGTACCCACAAATAGTATCTTGAACAAATTCAACTAGGCAAGACAATAAACATCATATGACTTGGCATCATACACCTCGTATCTTAACATATGACTACTATGATGTTGAGTCATACCTTGGGAATAATCCCAACCAAAATCCACAACCTACATATGAGAGAGGAATCCCAAGTTTTATCCTAGGGTACGATTGGTAGCCATGAGTCGTACCATGGGAAAAATGTCCAAAACCCATAAATTTTTGCAAGCGCTGAGGTTAGGGTGTTTCAACTATCTAGTGGCATTTCCTTTACATTACCCCTACACCGTCAGCATAATTTCAATGAATCATATTTTATTGCATTAGAATCCACGTCCTTCATGAGCAAACGCTCTTTACTCGTCGATATGACATGAACCCTAATTAAAATTAATAAGTTCTAAAAGATTAATATTAATAAAGATTTACATGGATTACCTTTTCCTAAAAAGAGATTTTCCTAGATTACCTACATTTTTGTTTGTTTGTTGAATTAAAGTATCTTAAAAAATTGATTTGTGATATAGTCACTCAATGAATGGTTATTGTCTTATAACGATATTTTACTTCTTGTTTCTATTTTTTTAACAAAGAAAGTGACAATGTGAAACAATAACTATTAATTGATTTAATATGATAAATCAACTCAAGTTTGTAAGTATCATTTTGAAATATAATTCTCATTTATAGAGAAAATTAATTATACAAGAAGCAAGTAACACTAGTGCAAATGGTAATAGAATCTTTAAGAGCTCATATCTAACAAGTAAAAACAACATTTTATTAGAATTTAGTACAACTTCAATCCATGGAACATAAAAACAATGAAAAGAAAAACTCTCGTAAATGAGAAACACATATGCCTTCAGTAAAAAGAGAATCCTAATAATTATAATCAGTAAGTAAAAGAATAATCTAGACCAAATTACACATTGCATCAACTTTTATTTTGATATTTATTTTTACCTATTGAATATTCTAGTTTACCATGATATACAATTACCCTAATGTATGATGGGCTGTTAATTATTAGTTTCCTTAACTATAGTAGGAAAATTGTGAATGTGCATTATTTTATTTACTTTTATGTCACGATCCAATTTCTCAAGTTGTGATGGCATCTACTTTAATCCACCAATAGGTAAGCGAAATCATAGCCTGGAGTGACAAGTAATGAGCTAAACGGCAAGAAATAAAAGAATATTGAATTTAGATATGCAAGTAGAAAACTAAATAGAAAATATGATCATGAAAGTATTAGAAGACATAGAAAAAGTAGGAAATATGCAAAAAGAGTATCTCACAACTTGGTAAGGTCGTACTAGATCCACTAAATCCAAAATGAATAGAGTAATAAACAGTATCAAATATATAGATAGTCTTAAGAAAAGTTAAACTGTCCAAAAAAGCAGAAAGAGAGAGGATCAGCTCTGGCTCTAAAAGTTCACTCTATCTCTGACTCCCCAAAAGAAAACGTGAATGAAGCATCAACGATCGTAGCACGTACGCATTATAAATGGGTACTCAGTAGAAATCATTAGCCGGCTAAGATAAATCACAATAAAACCTTAATAAAATATGATAATTTAATTCAAGCCAAGAATAATACTAAATACGAAATAATACTCTAAGTCAGGATAAAAAGGTAAATAGACAGAATAAGTAACTTAAGTTAATATAGTCAAACTATCACAAAACTAGGCCACTATAAGCCCAGAAGACACAAATAAAGGAGAAATAACCTGATCGAGCCACTATAATCCCGACCGGTGAAAACAAGGATAAAATACCGATAATAGAAATCATGAAGTATGCTCGAATTTGACTATATACATGGAAGTTTCATCGACAATTAATGTTGGACTTGAACCAGAACTAAAATAGTATCATCGTAATAAAGTTCCTCATAAAGATTATGAATACCAAACTTAAATTGAAACTAGTAAATTTGTGACATGTATTAAATATATGAATGAACCCAATACAATCAATAACAATGAAGCTACCAATCACCAAACTTGAACCGAAACTAGGATAAATAGACCAAATATCATAATGCTCCAAGATCATGAATTTCCTTTACCTCATTTAATAAACTACTACGTAACACCGTCAAGTTAATAAGAGAAGGATATTATCCACCAAGTATAGGTGCACTATTCACAAAGCCAAATAGTTACTTTATCCGGATTAATAAAACTAATCGAAGCCCATTAAATGGCCTAGTCATCCCAAGCTCCAATATTCAATTCAAATTCACAACTTAAAGGGTTCTTAAGTCAACAAGAATCTAAACTAAGCATACCACCTAAAGGAAAGATCGGTGGGGCCAGTTACTAATCCCTAAAATGTATTCTAAGTAAGAACCTACCCAAACTTAGCCTATAGCTTATGCCCAACTAATTATAGGGTTACAATCTAGTCCAATATGGGGGGATACATGCCAAAATATACCTAAAAGGGGTCTCTAACGGGTAACTAATCAGTAATTTCTAACATTATCAATCAAGACATAAATACCCATCAAAATCTAGCATAATACTACACTAATATCATAATAAAGCTCAACCTATATGGGAGGTAAGTCTAGCCTACTTGAAAACCATTGAAAGCTCTAGAAAGCCCATTGTTCCAGTGTTTTTCCTTTTTGATAAGCCTCACATTGCCACACTATCAAAACAAAATTATTTATATATTTTAGTGAGAATAATGTTACCCATATTGTATATAAATACTCTGGTTAAAGAATTAAACTAAAAATTGTATGTGGGCCTTCTTATGGAATTGCCTATTAAAATCGTCAATGTGTCCCCTATAGCTCAAGTATCATTTACCCTAAAAAAATAGGTGAAATATGTGAATAAATAGGCCCCCATATCCACCCCAACGATAAACTAGGGGATTAAAGTTAATCGAAGAATTAATCAATAAAAAAATGAAACCATACAAAAATAATAGTGAAAACATGATTGAAATAACGTCTCTAAATCTCTTCCAACACCTAATAATTGCTCTCTACGAGTTTCTAACATTCTAGGTTTACAATGGTAAAAGACGTATGAAAAAATGAAAGAAACTCAGCTCCAAAGCATTAAATACAACCAGGGATCCCTTCATCATGATCACGAGGACCCCATCATGAATGGAACTTGCAACTACGCTAACCCTTTGTGAATGTGGTCGGTTCATGATGAATGCATGGGCAGATGCTTGGACAGATCAGGCAGCTTGCTCTTCGTGAATACAAAGGCCATTTGATGAACACGATGGACAATTACTTGGCATTTATGAATGCGCTTAAGGCGTTACAAATGCGAAGGTCATTTTTGGCCAGCACCAGCAAACTTGGAAACTTGTCAAGTTTCTAATCAGACCCTTGGATTCATTCAGAATCCCGTGAATTTTTTACATTTACCACTCAATGGCGTCATCAAAATTTACATCTAAGGTCATTTTGATCCAAAGTAGTTTCCACATTCATAGGGCCATTTTAACTAAATTTCACTCAATAGCCCTAAAAGAGTTCAAAAGTCGTAGGACATGAGCCAAGGGTCTCCCTTGTCTAAAATTAATATTCAAGAGATAACAAAATTGTTAGAATTGGCATTTGAGACCATTTTATTAAAGTTTGGGTTCAATGCCCATTTCTTAACAATAAATGCTCCAAAACAAGGAATTGGATCTAAAAAATAAAAAAACTGCTCGGTGACCAAACAATCAATCCCAACAAATCATAAATAACTTGGAGAACCTATGTGAAAGCTCTGAACATCGAAAAAGCATAAAAACATAGGTAATGACAAGTAGGATCATCCAATATTCATATCTAAAATGACTTTCGTCTATGAATGTAAAGGATCAAGATGTGCCTGAAGCCTTGAACATGTGGGGATACTCGGCCTGTGTCTTACTCTTGATATCCCATGTAGCCTTCTTGACTAAACGATGTCTCAACTGAACCTTAACCACTAAAATTTCTCTAGAGCGCAACTATCTGAATCCCTAGATAATATAGAGATTGGATCCTCCATAAAAATCAACCTCTCATCCACCTAAACCAAGTCCCACTAGAGCACGTAAGACTCATCTAGAATGTAGCACCAAATCATCAATACATGAAATACTGGATGAAAAACTAAAATGTCTAGGGGTAAGGCACACTCATAAGAAACCTCTCTAACAGTCTGAAGTATCTTAAATGGCCCGATATACTTGGGGCTAAACTTTTCCCTCTTCTTGAACCTCATCAAGACCTTCATGGGAGATACTTATAGGAAAACCTTATCACCAACTCCAAACCTCAAAGTGCAAAGCCTACGGTCAGGATAACTCTTCTGCCTACTCTGTGTTGCCCGTAGCCTATCCAAAATCACTAAAACTTTATCTAAAGATTTATGAAACAGGTTGGTACTATGGGGGCTAACCTTAGAAGTCTTAAACTAACTAATCGAAGATCGATAATGCTGACCAAACAGTGCCTTAAATGGTGTCATCTCAATACGCAAATAATAGCTATTATTATAAGAAAACTCTACTGAGGATAAATACTACTCCTACTAATCTCCAAAGTCCATAACACACGCATGGAGTATATCCTTCAAAACCTAAATAGTCTACTCTAAACAACCATTGGTCTAAGGGTGGAAAGGGTTCTAAGATTATTCTAAGTACTTAGCTCTTCTTGAAATATCTGTCAGAAGCTTGAGGTAAACACAAGGACTCTATCTGAAATAATCAAAATGGGTATTCCATGAAGGTGAACTATATCTAAGACATAAATACAGGTTAACTTCTCTGTACTAAAAGGAATCTAAATAGTAATAAAATAGGATGATTTTTTCAATCGATCTTTGATGACCCAAATATTGTCAGAACCACAAGAAGTATGAGGAAATCAACTCATGAAGTCCATAGTAATCTACTCCTACTTTAACTTTAGAATGGGTAGTCTCTGAAAAAAGCCGCCAGGTCTTTGATACTAGACCTTAACATGTTTATAGACAAACAACAAGCTAGAAATTCTGCTACATCCTTCTTTATACCACACCACCAGTAATGTTGCCTCAAATCTTTAAATATCTTAGTTGTCCCAAGGTAAATAGAATACCTAAAGTTATAACCCTCCTAAAAAACCAACTAAATCAAGTCCCTAACTCTCAAAATGTAAACATGACCATCAGATCTCAAAATTCCCTCAAAATATAAGGTCTCTTCACTAGTCTCACATCTCAGCACTTTATTACGAATACCACGAAGTCTACTATCCTTAATTGATGCCTCCAAATCTACTCAAGTAACGTAGACCTACAATCAATGTTGGTAAGACTCCTCCTGGGATCAAAAATATCAAGAAAAACTATAAAGTTGGATAAAGAGTAAAAGTCCAAACCCAATGGTTGCTTTGAAATTGAAATGAAGACCAAGCTACCCATACTCATCACCTTTCAGCTTAAGGCATCAGCTACCATATTCATCTTACCCCAATGGTAAAAAATAAATATGTTATAGTCTTTTAGAAACTCAATCCAGCTGTGTTTCCTTGAAATAAGGTCTATCTAAGTCGTGATATACTAAAGACTACTATGATCAATAAATATCTCACAATGAATACTATACAAATAATGTCTCCAAATCTGAAGTATGAAAACTACTGCTGCCAACTCCAAGTCTTAAGTTGAGTAGTTGCACTCATGAACCTTAAACTGCCTTAATGCATACATAATAACTCGACCACGCTGCATTAGAATATAACCCAAACCAGCACAATAATCATTGAAATAAATAGTTAACTTTTAACCCTCAATTAGAAGAGTCAAAGTAGGAGCTGAAGTGAGCAATCCCTTGAGCTTTAAAAAGCTTGAATCTTGCTCCTTGGACCACTAAAATGGAACCTCCTTCCTAGTAAATCTAGTCATAGGTAATGCAATAGTATTATATTCTCTTACAAACTGCCTATAGTAATCTGCCAAAGTAATAGAGTTGCGAACCTCAATTGGAGATATAGGTCTCTCCAAGCATGAATAGACTTAATCTTTGTCAGATCTACCATAATACAATACTTAGACACCACGTGTCCTAGGAATATCAATGACTATAGCTAAATCACACACTTTGAGAATTTGGTAAAAATCCTATGATATCTCAAAGTTTAGAGCACAGTCCTCAAATATTGCATGTGCTCCCCCTACTTCTTAAATATAAAAGGATATCCTCAATGAATACGATCATGGAAGAGTCCAAATAAGTCAAAAAAATATGGTTCATCAAGCCCATGAATAATGATAAGGTATTGTTCAATTCAAAAGACATCACTAGGAACACATAATGCTAATAACGAGTCCTGAAGATTGTCTTATAGATGTCTTCTGCCCGAATTCTCAACTAGTTATAACCAGATCCCAAGTTAATCTTATAGAATAAGGATGCACTCTAAATTTGGTTGAATAGATCATCAATATAAGGCATAAGATACCTATTCATAATTTTCACCTTATTTAGTTGGATGTAGTCGATACACATATACTGAGAACCATTATTTTTCTTTACAAACATGATCGAAGAACCCCAAGGTAATACATTTGACCTAATGAAGCTCAACAGGAACTATATGATAAGGCACCATTGAAATAGGTTAGGCTCCCAACTCAAGATCAATACCACACTCTGGAGGAAGGCCTGGTACGTCTGTAGGGAAAATATTAGAAAACTCAGAAATAATAAGGACAGAGTCGAAAGAAGGACTTTTGGTGCTAATATCATGAGCATAAATAAGATAAGAATTTCAACCCCACGACTCCATTATCCTATCCCAATCATAAGTAATAATCCCCATCGGTGCAGGATATAAGAACCCTACCAAAAAACTGGGATTATGCTAGGCATGGCTAAAGTAATGGCCTTGAAAAAGTAATCCAAGACTACATGGTAGGGGGATATCCAGTCCATGCCTTGAATCACATTAAAGTCCACTATGTCTAGCATAATAAGATCAACCTGAGTGTCAAACTTTCAAATAATTAACACACATAATCTATAATTTCTACCCACTACTTTGAAATCACCTACATGAGTAGCTACACGCAATAGCACCTATAAAGGCTCCCAAGATAACTCAAATCACATTGCATAATAAGAAGAAACATATGAATGTGTATTCCAAATCAAATAAAGAAATAACTATTTAACGACATACTAAAATAATATGTGTAATAACAACATCGAAAGACTCCACTTCCAATCTACCAAGTATAATATATAAATTACTTTATGTCCCTCTAGACTGGGTACCTAACTGACCACCCATTATATTTGCTTGAGGATCTCCTTAAGAACCCTAAGGACCACCCTTATGACCTTGTGCACCACCTCTAGTAGGAGGAGACACAGACCTAATTGGCTTAATACTCTGTGTTGCAAATTAAATCATTCTACTATAGGGACACTCTTTGGAGGAAAGACCAAAGACCCCATATTCATAACATTCTCTTAGCACTCTACTTTGTCTAGAAGATCCTACTGACCCCAAATGGACACCTCAACTTAAAAACCTTGACTGTGTACCCCTAGAAGACTGGCCACTTCTCTGTAACTACTATAATCACTATAACCCAACCGACCTCATACAAAATCAAAAGTACTTCCTAAATGGGTCTACTTGAATAATCATGGTATTGAGATGACTAATTATGGGGTATGTCCCATGAAATACTCTACCTCTAAATTGTGAGTCATAATACTCCCATTAAAATTGCTTTTGCAGCCTCTTATCTTTTCTCCCTTAGGTATCGCGATCCATCTCCTTTATAGTGTAGCCATGATTGGAATATTTAGTAAAATATTTCCCTAAAGTTATCAAACCACTAGAAGACTTTCAGAGTGGTAGTCTCAAGCTCTGCCAAAATATTGAATCCTCTCATACTTTGTAGGTAGAATCTTGGTAGCATGTATGGCATACTTTTGAAACCTCACCTGATACTTGGCCACAAATATAGAACCCTATCTCAACATAGTGAACCTATCCCTGAGGTGATCACAGATGCTTTGAGGCATGCACTTCTCAAAAAAGCCTTAGAGAACTGAGTCCAAGTCATTAGTGGAGATTCAGCTGACCTAGATTTAAGATAACCCTCCACCACAGCCTAGATTTTATATCTATTTGATAAGTAATGAAATCTACTCCATGTGACTTAACCAACCCCATATTATGGAGCTTCTCTTCACAACTAGTATAGAAACTCAAAAGTATCCTCACCTGGGCCTCTGCAAACCTAGGTGGAGTCAATCTTCTAAATGACTTAATATCTTTTGCTCTTTAATAGTCATAACTGGAAGAGTCATCACTAGCTGTAGAAGTACAGGTCTGGGATAACCTCTAATCTAGGAGTTATAACTATTGGTTATGCTCCTATAAAAGTACCACTATAGAGTATTTAGTGAGTACCATCATATAGTGCACTGCCTACTAATGCCAATAACTTATGTAGGCCATTTCTAAGAATTGTGGAATTTATAAATCCTAGTGGCGCCTAGGATATCCCATGGCCCACCAATGGGTTAGGCGAATGAACCTCAAGAGCTACCTCTAGCTCATGGGTAATAACATAATCTAGTGAAGGCTACCTGTCTTGAAACCTATCTGAAGCAGCAACTCTATTTGAACCTCGACCTTGAGGTTAACCTTGGCCTCTAATGGAAGCCCTAGTTATAGTCTCAGGGTCTCCATCTTTGGTCGTTAAAGCTTGCATCCTGGACAGCTACAATGGAGTGAAAGAAATGAGTACTCAAAAACTAACATAGATTTATCAAATGAAATAAGAAAAGAAAATGAGATTTTCCACGAATATCCTGTAGCCTTGCAAAGATAGGATACGGGCGCTATTGTACCAATCCACAAGACTAAACTAGATACTTACTTTTATACCAAAAACACCAGTGAACCAACACTTTTATACCAATTTTTCTCGACTTTATTTCTCAAGCCGTGATGGTACATACTTTAATCGACTAATATGTAAGCCAAACTATAACCCAAAATCACCATTAATGGGCTAAATGATGGAAAATAAAATAATAGAGAATTTATACATGAAAGTAGATAGGGTATATAATCATAAAAGTACTAGAATACATTAGAAAAGAGGAAATATGTAAAATGTGTAGTATCTCACAACTTGGTAAGGTTGGTACATGAGCCACTGAATCGTAAGAGAATGGAGTAGTAGTTGCATCATAGAATACATGCAGGTGTACGTGGTCACCCAAATATTAAAGTATCCTTTGAAAGCCAAGAATCGATCCCATATGGTCTTGTGCTCAACAATAATATAATTTTAGCATTACTAAAAAGACTAAACAAGTGAAATAGTAACCAATAACGCTTATAATTTGACAAATAAGAGTAACCATAAACAATCCAACATTATAAAGTGTTGAAGAAAATAATGGTGAAGAATCCAGGGTCAAATCACTACTAGCTATCCTACTTAGCCATACAATCTTGTTATTCTAGATAATAACCTTGGTTGTTGATTCACGAGGTTGGTAACATAATTAGGGAATGGTTATCCTGTAATCGTTGAGTGGTGACACGAGAACTAAGTTAAACACATTTATATGTCATCTCTTCTATGAACCAAATAGGGTAAAATAGGTGTATTCCCATACTAAACACAAATCTTAATTTTGATCGCTCTCGCTATAAGATCCCACTCCCCACATCCCATGATCTAATCTATTATTCCTCCTAATAGGCTCACAATAGAAATATAGGTTTATCCTAAGGGTTGTGAATCCATATAATAGTAAGAACAAAGATATATGAACTACTAAATAGGATACTAAACATAAAATAACTAAATTGAAAGCATAAGTATTCATATTCTTGGCCTTAACTCTAGAACGAGGGTGTTTAGCCACTCATGGTCTTACAACGAGTTACAAGAATGAAATTCATGTATAAAAACCAAAAGTAAACTAAGGAAAAGAATAAAAACCCTAATTACAGTGTTGTCCAGTGTATTTCAAGCCACAATATTCGTCCAAGGTGCTTACAACGAGAGATAAGTGTTCTATTTATACTCAGAAGCAAATAGTTTTTTTTAGCTCTTGAGTGTATCATGCTCATGTTGCTCCATATTTAGGGGTGTGAAATGCACTTATCGTGGTTGATTACTAGTTAGTGACTTGTTACTTTATGTATTGGTCATGGAACTCCCTTATCTCAGAGGCTATAGGGCGTGGCATTCCCATGGTCTCAAAAATTCCAAATTTTGCCATCTTTAACTCCTTTCTTTTACCTTTGGTTTCGTCACTTTGTGGGTGTATTTCAAAATCATTGGACCTTGTTATGCTCCCAAACATTGATCTTAATATCTCACATAGTCCCTTATATCATCAAACACCATGAATTAGTGCATGTAACACAATAGAATCCACCAAGATATACTAGAACAACACATATCTTAAGCTAATTGATTCCAAACTTGTTTTAAACACACCTTAAACATTATAATCATGTGGGTAACACATATTCTCAATTATACCCTAAACAGTTCATCAAAAACATCATAAATCCTAAAAACTAGGCTAAATGCATTTAGATTATAACACTTAGGTGATAAATCCGCCTAAGATCGTCACCCCATACTTATAGTCTTGTTCATCCTCGAATAACTCTTTACATTAAGAACCATCTAAGAAATACCCCAATATTTTCACTACAAATGAGACACTCGATCAAGTACTACAATGACCACACAATTAGCAAGTTCCATATTAGGATGTCTTATGCATTTGAAAACTCATGAAAACTATTTAAAAACACCCTAACCTCAAGAATTGACTCTACCAAGTTGGAAAACTCATGAATATTACTCAATCGAAGAGATCATATAGGTGACATAACTATCATCGAAAATGCACCCTTACCACAAGAGAGTTACCCATATTCATTCATAGATATGTAATTTATCACGAGAATGGGTATAAGAATTAAATTTTTCTAACTCTCCAAAATAATTAGCATGCCATATGAGATGAACCATAAGCTTACCCTTAGTGCAGTACTCCACTAATATCAGAACATGAAAGATCAATATCAAATAGGACTTAAAGGATTGTAATGTAGGAGAAGGTATAGGTAGGCACTATTCTAGGCAATAATAGTGACTATCTCCCCTAAGTGCTTTAATACATCACAGTATACATTGAACTCTTTTCTAAACAACTAAACTTTTACCTCTTCTATCTTTACACTTCACTTTTGTTTTCCCACATTTTTTAAGTTAGTTCATACATTTTAAGAAGGAAGTATTTTCTATCAACACATGATTCAATTTTTATCAATTTTCCCATTTTCATAATATTATTTCGTACTACAATACATAAAATTTTTCACACCAATAGATACTAGTTTGGGTCTTTATTTTCACCTTTTTCTTATTTAATTTTACATTACTTAACCTCTTAGTTTCTCAACTAAAGATTTTAGGAGATTTGGATAAAATTACGGTCAATCAAAGAAAGGGAATAAGCTATATGTTACGACTTGAGGCTACCCCCTAGTCGTCACATAGTACTTGGAACCACAAGAGATCCCTATCTAACCCATGAACTGGCATACTATTAAACAATTGAATTATAATAAAACAAATTATAAGTTCTGTTGTGCGAAAACATAATCATGGAATAATCTGAATAAGTACAATACCGATAAATTTACAATCTGATTAAAACTAAGAAAATAATTAAAATTACATGACTGACTCTGACTGACATTGATGAAGCCTCTACTATGCTAAATATAGATAGCTGGGACATACCTCCAACTACCACTAATCAATACACATGAACATAAATAAATTGTACATGAACTAAAACTGTCTGGAGTTTTCAAAGTTCGAGAACTCATCGCCTGCTAGCTAAAATCTGCAACTGTTTGATCGTGATGTGCAGGCTACAAATGGAACCTACATTGTGAAACAATGTAACCACGCAGACGTATATGTGGATCAGTACTTTTGGAATGTACTGAGTATGCAGGGGTGAGTGCAATATGTAAAATTGATTTCATATGTAATCATAAAACATATATGCTAAGTGTAAGTAGACTTACCAATAGACTGGAATGAAAACATCTTATAACATGAGTGACAAATGTACTCTGATAAGATTGTGAATCTCTACACTTAGTTTTTACAAAACTATACTTTAATGATATAAGTAGAACTGAAGTTGGGATATGATAGAACATGGATACTGTATGAATACTGAGTCTTAAACTATGTGATGGAGACTAACATAAATTAAGGATATGAATATACAGTCACACCAAGCATCAATGGATAAACATACTAACTTATCTAATTAACTAAATGATTGATAGATGAATATTGGTCATGTAAGACTGAATTGTACATAGTCTAAATAACTGGACTGAAACTATAGAGTACTATGCATACGAGGTAAGAAATGACTGAGCAATATGAGAAAACTGAGCATGAATTCATGAAAACTATATTATATGAGAACGTAAGACCAAGCATATAACATGATTCTGAAATAGCTTATAAACTGAAGTATGATATATTGATAACTGAATAACTTATAACTCTATGTTGTGGTCAAGAAAACCTAAAATTGAACTGAGTTCTGACCTGAATACTGAATTGAGACTATATCGGAGACTGTGGGAGGTATCATCTAATCGATATGCCCCAATCTGAGCTAATCGGGTTCAAACCTGTAACCCCAATTAGAAGAGTGTTAGTACTATGGCATAGGTACTAATACTAGCTGTATGGATCCACTAAACAGGTGTCCCAAAGGACTAAGAAGTAACCTTATACTGGTAGGTAACTTATGAGATATGTGTCAACCCTATACTGGTAGGAAGACATCTCAAACCTAATCTAGCTACGTAGTTCTATAACTCTAGGATTGCTACTAAGGGTCAAACCCTCTACTGGTAGGAATTCCCTAATCCCTGGGTTCACTCGATGATGAATGCTACACCTAACTAAATGACACTGGAATACGAACTGATGCATGCACTGTTAACTGATAACTGATAAACTCAGATCATGATATTCTAAAAAGCATACGAATTCTGAGATATTTATTAATGATTGAACTGATACTGGGACTGAAACCAGACTGAGCTAACTTAATAAGACTCACAACTGACCATATTACTGACTGAATGATATTTCCTATGGTATAACTGAAATCATTCTGTAGATACTGTAAAACTAGACAATGTCTATATTTCGGGTATTTGTAACCCCAGGACTCGATAACAATAACAATAAGAACAAATAAGCTCCTTTGAGACCCTAATAAGTAAGCTTTATTTAAAGAAACCCATCATTTAGGAAATTTATCAATCACATGGAGATTAATACTTTAACATGGGGCAATTCACCAAATACATGGGTATCATGAACTTGGACATGGGAATATCTTAAACATGGGAGAATAGCACGATTACATAACTGAAATCATGAGTTTAGGAATCCACATGAAATTAGCTTGAAATAGGACATGGGCATTTCATCAAAACATGTAAAGATCATAGCTTGAATAAAAGAATGTCTTAAACATGAGGGAACAATAGAGTTACATGGAAAAATTCATAACTTGGGGATTCATCTTGAAATTGATTGAACATGATATGAGAATTTCATCAAACATATGAAAAGTATGAATTTAAAACAGGGGAATATTAGTAAACATTATGAATTTAGGATCTATCATGGAATTTACTTGAATAAAGTATGGGAAACTCAAATTTATGGCATGGGTAATTCAAGATCTTGCATGGAATCACACATGGGTTGAAATTAATTAAAATCACCATGGAAATATGAAATTTGTCATGACCCAGCCCGAGGCCCTGTCCGCGATGGGCATCCCGAACCACACAAGCCCGAGATACCCCTACCACTCCCCAACCTATTAGTGATATTATCCGCTTTGAGCCCAGGCCCGCACGGCTTTAAAATGTGTCACTAGGGTATAAGGCTTTCTCACTTATATACCCAACATCCCTTCTGTGTTTTTTTGATGTGGGACTCCTTCCTAAGTTAGGGTGTTACATACATTCCCCTTATAGACTCAGCATCCTCGCTGAGGTTTGCCCCACCAAATGGGATTTGCCTACACTCAGGACTGAGGTTTTTCCCGCCTTACCAAGATTCACCTACACAGTTTAAACTCTGGACCACATCGACAGGGACAACACAGGAGCAGATCTGATACAATTTTGTCATATCCTGGCCTGAGGCCCTAGCGACGACGGGCATCCCGAACCACATGGCCCAAGATACCCCTACCGCTCCCCAACCCACTAGTGATATTGTTCGCTCTGGGCCCAGGCCCGCACAGCTTTAAAATGCATTACTAGGGTATAAGTCTTTCTCACTTATATACCCAGTATCCTTCTTGTGTTTTGCCGATGTGGGATTCCTTCCTAAGTTGGGGTGTTACAAAATTCAATCTTTCTTGAATATTTAAAATAACATAATGATCGACAAATTCATTCTTTAGTTGAAATAAAAGGGTTATGGGCTCCATGGGTGAAAGAGGACCCATGGATGAACTCCCACATACCTTAAAGCTTTACTCTTGAAGGAGAAACACAATCTTGAAAGCATTCTTGAATTAGAAAACTTGAGTTCTTGCTTTTATTGAGAAAAAATTTGATGAAGTTCTTGGTGTTCTTGAGGGTTAAAGGGTTTTCATAGAGAGAAAAACATGAGAAATCATGTATTTAATGCTTTGGGGGGCTGAAATTAATTGTTATGGGCGGATTTGGGTGAGGGAAAGTAACCAAAGTTCCCCTAGATGCTTTAGAAACTGAAATAGTGTGTGAAACAGTTCCGTAACATGGTGGCTGATGCATCGCATTGCTAATCACGTCGACAACCGACGCGTCTCATCCCAATCGCATCGTCTTACTGCCTTACACAGAAAATGCCACAACATTTTTCTCGGGTATCGAATTAAGGTGAAATTGATATCATTGGAAATCTAATTCAATTATCTATAATTTGGTGGGTCTTGAGCTGAAAAATTCTACATATATTAATATTTATACATGTTTATAGTAGACCCTTGTAGAATCAAATATCAAACTTTGGATGAATCAAAGGCTCTACGCTTAACTTTGTTCTAAGTGATTCTTATGAACATTTTTCACCTAAAAAAATCAAACATGAGTATAAAGATAATGAAACTCATATTTGCATGAGAATAATTTAGATCATAGCTTATACACGTAGGAATAATGGTTCAAAGACTAGCCTACAAATGCGGGGTATTACATTATCTCCCTCTTGGGAAAATTCGTCCTCAAATGAGACTGGTTAGATTGAGAGCACTATACAAAAGTAACTGAGATTATATTCTGAACATGTATGATTTGGAACATGATTGCATAATTGATTTTGAAACATGATATGAACTGAATATCATGAAATGAACTAATTTCTTGAATACATGCAATGACATGAGAATGATTATAAGGCTGAGATAGAAATGAGAGAGTCAACTAATAAGTAACTATTACTTCAAGTTGGATCCTATTTTGTGAAGAAAAATTAAAGGTTTAGGACATGAGTACTCGAGGTATTATAATACATCTCCCCCTTGGGATACTTCATCCCCCGAATGGTACTGACTTGGTTGAAATACTAAGGAAAGACTAAGATGATGTACGAGAAACTTATGGACTGAATCATGACTGAATATCTGGAATCTTAAACTGATTCATGATGCATGAACTGAGCTAAATTTATACTTTACATGGAAGCGAATGAATTACCTCTCAGAATAGCCATATTCATGAGAATTTTGAATAGTATGACTAGATGGAAAGATGGAAATCCATAAGAACTTGTCTATCTGACTGTTAGACTGGATTGCTGGCTATATGGACTAAATAATACTAAAATCTTATAATCGACTATAAATTCCACTTGTACACCAACATGACATTCAAGCCTATCTTCATAACCACACATGAACTTGTAAGCAAACCACCACAAAAGCATCTTTCTCATTTTCTATAAACATCTACCCTTACAACTTTCATGCGCTAGCCCAAGAAATCACACATAGAATTTTAACTAATCATGACATAAGGAGAGGTCACTAAAAGTTAGAACATAAGGACCTGAAACATGAAAGAATAACTTTGACACTCAACTAAGGCTTAGGGAATGAAGAATCAATGACATAAATTCCTCAGAGAGGTCTGAATTGAGAACATACATGACATAAATATGAATTTTATTGATCATTAAAAGTTTGGCATGGGTATTGGAACCAAACATACTGTGAAGCATGAGTACATGAGTCATGAACTACATGACCTGAGTTTGGAGTTCATAATTTTATGGAACTTGATTCATAATACTGAGTGGACTGGAACTCCTCATGTTAGGGACTGGGAGAGTACATGATTCTCCATAAAGAATATAAATATGAGTTGTAATGATGGAGATGACATGTAAGACATGAGTAGATGTCGTGATGGCAGAAAAACTTTTCATTGAGATAAGAATAGGGTGGGAATCATCCTCCCTTATTGCTTTTCTACACATACTAGCACTACTACTAGAATCTGAGAGCCTACTTGGTCACTTTTTCTATCATCTCCCCCTTAGACTAAAGCTGCCATCTTAAGCCTGCGACAACTTTACTAAACTCTAAACTTAACTGCAATCACTTTACTCTAGAGCCTGGGGTATAATAATACACATGAATAATAAACTCATCCTGAAAGACTGCACCTGAAAGTATAAAAACCCACTGGCAATACTATCTCCTAGGATACAACTCCTAACTTTCTATATCCCCAATAGTCATCATTCAATAACTTAACACTTACTAACTTAGAATCTTCAAGAGTTTCATTATACCAATATACCAAATATTATCATATACTTACACTATTTTCGACACATACTTTCCTTACTAAACACATCATCTGCTTCTCTTTCTTTATAGACTACTAATATTACATCTCCTAACTCATATCCACGCCATGATACTTAATTTCAAATCAATAAATTTAAATTCTTGTATGCAATCTTCAAGCCTACTGATTTACCTTTGGTACAACTATTCCCATGAATACATAATCTGCTCAATCTGGATAACACTATCCAAACTCTACTACTACTAAACTTCTGGGTTCATGATTCTAACTCTAGATCATATGTTATCATAAGATTCTAAGGAGGGATTTGAGAGCACATCTGACCTTGGCTCAGTGTAGGATTTTCATGAATAAGAAAGAAATATTTTAAAATTTAGACATAAGGGCACTAATAGGATACTTTCTAAGCCAACATGCAATCCCATAACTGTCTATGGGGACTGGCTAAGGAAACACTGTCTTTAAGGACGTAAGTTTCACTGTGTCTGTCGCCTCAAAACTAAGGCAGAGCTAGCATAAATATAGAAAGATGAGGATCTGCATAAATTTCTTAGAGAACCTTTCTATCGCACGATAAAAGACTTGAAAGAAGGGAAGCATTTCTTAAATTCCCTCTAGCCTCTCGAAGAAAACTACAGACGTCTCCGTACCATTTAGCAAGACTCTGATAGACATAGCTTCATAGACACCCTAGGACACATGAACTCTGTGCTTTGATACCAAGTTTGTAACGACCCAAGACTATACCCTAGTCATTACACGATGCTTGGAACCACAACTAATCCCAAGCTAACCCATGAACTGGCATACTGTTAAGCTACTAAATTATAATAAAATAAATAACTATTTCTTCTGTGCGGAAAAATAATCATGGCATGATCTGAAGAAGTACAATACCAATAAAGTTTACGATCTAATTAAAACTAAGAAAATAATTGAAATTACATGACTGACTCTGACTGACATCGATGAAGCCTATATTATGCTGACTATTGATAGCTGGGACATACCTCCAACTACCACTAGTAAATACACATAAAAATAAATGAACTGTACATGAACTAAAACTATCTGGAGTTCCCAAAGTAGGAGAACTCATAGCCTGCTGGCTGGAATATGTAGCTGTCTGATCATGATGTGCGGGCTACAAATGGTACCTATATTATGAAAAAATGTAGCCACATAGAAGTAATGTGGATATATACTTTTGGAATGTACTGAGTACGCAGGGGTGAATGCAATAAGTAAAACAAATTTCATATGTAATCGTAAAACATGTATGCAAAGTGTAAGTAGACTCACCAATAGGTTGGAATAAACTGAAAGCTGAAAACATCTTAAAGCATGAGTGGAAAACATACTCTGATAAGATGGTGAATCTCTACACCTAGATTTTACAAAACTATACTTTAATGATATAAGTAAAACTGAAGCTAGGATACGGTAGAACATGGGTACTTTATGAATATTGAGTATTCAACTATAAGATGGAGACTGACATAAAATGAGGATCTGAATATACAATCACACTGACAATGAATGCATAAATATACTAACTTATCTTATTAACTAAATGACTGATAACTAAATACTGGTCATGTAAGACTGAACTGTACTTAGTCTAAATAACTAGACTGAAACTGTAAAGTACTATGCATATGAGGTAAAGACTGACTGAGCAACATTAGATAATTGAGCATGAATGCGTGAAAACTATATTATCTGAGAACGCAAGGCCAAGAGTATAACATTATTCTGAAATAGTCTATAAACTGAAGTACTGATAACTAAATAACTAATAACTATACGCTATAGCAAGGAAAAACTTAAATCGAACTAATTTCTAAGATGAATACTAAATTGAGACTGTAACTGAGACTGTGGGAGGTATTATCTAATCGACATGCCCCAATCTGAGCTAATTGGGATCCAACCAGTAACCCCAGTAAGAAAGGTGTTAGAATCATGCCATGGGTACTAACACTGGCTATGTGGATCTATTAAACTGGTGTCTCGAAGGACTAAGGTGTAACCCTATACTGGAAGAAAACTCATGAGATATGTGTCAACCCTAAACTGGCAGGAAATTATCTTAAAACTATGTTGGCTATGTAGTTCTACAATTCAGGGATTGCTACTAAGGGTCAAACACACTGTTGGCAGGAATGCCCCCATCCTTGGGTTCGCTTGGTGCTGAATCCTACTCCCAGCTGAATGACACTGGAATACTAACTGGTGCATGCACTGTTAACTGATAAGCTTGGGTCATGATATTTTAAAAATAATAGTCAATACAGATTCTGAGGGAATTATTAATGATTGAACTAATACTGGGACTGAAACCAGACTGAGCTAACTTAATTAGACTCATAACTGACCATATTACTGGCTGAATGATATTTCCTATGGTATAACTGAAATCATTAAGTAGATACTAGAAAACTAGACAACGACAAAGTTTTTCTTATTCATAACCTCCAGGACTCGATAGCAATAACAATAAGAACACAAGAGCACATTTAAGACCATAATAAGTAAGCCTTATTTAAATAAACCCATCACTTGGGCATTTCATCAAACACATGAAGATTAATACTTTAACATGGGTAAATTCACCAAATACATAGGGATCATGAACTTGGACATGGCAATATCTTAAACATGGGAGCATAGCATGATTACATAACTAAAATCATGAATTTAGAAATTCACATGAAATTTTCTTTAAATAGGACATGGGCATTTAATCAAAATATGTAAAGATCATAGCTTGGATGTAAGAATGTCCTCAACATGAGGGAACAAAGAGTTACATGAAAAAATTCATAACTTGGGGATTCATCTTGAAATTGATTGAACATGATATGAAAATTTTATCAAACATATGGAAAGCATGGATTTAAAACATGGAAATATTTCTATACATCATGACTTTAGGATCTATCATTAAATTTACTTGAATAAAGCATGAGAAACTCAAATTCATGGCATGAGAAATTCAAAATCTAGCATGGAATCACACATGGGCTGAAATTAATTAAAATCACCATGAAAACATGAAATTCAATCTTTCTTGAACATTTAAAATAATATAATGATCTAAAAATTTATTCTTTAGTTAAAATAAAAGATTTTTGGATTCATGGGTGAAATAGAACCCATGGATGAACTCCCAAATACCTTAAAGCTTTAATCTTGAAGGAAAAACGCAATCTAGAAAGCATTCTTGAATTAGGAAACTTGAGTTCTTGCTTTTCTTGAAGAAAATTTGATGAAGTTCTTGGTGTTCTTGAGGGGGATAGGATTTTCTTGGAGAGAAAAAAAATGAGAAATCTTATATATAATGCTTTTGGGGGCTGAAATTAATTGTTAAGGGAGGATTTGGGTCAGGAAAAGTGACCAAAGTGCCCCTAGACCCTTTAGAAACTGAAATAGCGTGTGAAACAGTTTTGTATCACAGTGGCTGATGTGTCGCGTCACTAATCTCATCTACAACTGATGCGTCACGTCCCAATCATGTTGGCTTACTGCCTCACATAAAAAATGCCATAATTTTTTGCTCAGTATCGGATTAAGATGAAATTGGTATTGTTGGAATGCTAATTCAATTATATACAGTTTGATAAATCTTGAGCTTCAAAATTTTTCATATATAAAAAGTTATACACGTTTAAAGTAGTCCCTTGTAGAATCAAATACAAAACTTTAGAAGAATCAAAGGCTCTAAGCTCAACTTTATTCTAAGTAATTCTAGTGAACATTTTTCATCTCAAAAGCAAATCAAACATGAGGATAAAGATCATGAAACTCATATTTTCATTGGAATCATTTAGATCATAGCTTAAACACGTAGGAACGATTGTTCAAAGAGTAGATAAAAAATATGGGGTATTACACTATATATGAGACTATCAAAGAATAGGCTAAAGGTTAAATGGAGCTAACTAAGATCGCGCAACAAGGGTAGGCAAAGACAATATGAACCATAGTTATCAAAGAAATGCCTATATCATCTCCTAAGCCTAAAATTATTTATTTCACTTTGCACAATCACCAGGCAAGTTCTAGAAATCAATATGCAATATGGAATACAACAAAAGACCTCACTCATACATGGCAAACACTCAAATCAAGTATGATCATTACAGACTCTAAACTAAGTAATAGCATAAATTTAGAATTAATCCAAGAGCGCATAAGAGTCATAAAAATAATTCTAGGTGTCTCACAAATAGTCATTCAACACTATCAACATGCTTTTCACATTAAACTACTTGAATTGAGTAACCACGCCTAGCAACTAGCAAGAACATCTCACTCATTTCTAACACACAAATTTTGAAATAGACTCCTAAAAATGAAAAGGAGATATTAAGTTCAAAGGGCTCCCCCTCGGAAAAGAACCAAAATGAAAAACCAAGTGGTGGGTGAAGTGTGCTCCTACTAGATTAAAAACAACAAAAACTAAAAAAACAAAGAAAAAATCTTTTTAAATTTTTAAAAATTTAGTAAGAAATTAGAAAAATAAATAAAAATAGAAATTCTATAGCAACACTTCACCCTAAATCACTGGAAGATTGCCCACCCACACTTAAAATCACAATTAGTCTGCAAAGTATAGCCCAAAAGTAGTGATACATATATACTCTGAGTCCTCCAATCCAAGCTAGTAGCATCTTGATCATCAATGAGGTTTGATGGCATCAGGACCTAATTTTTCAAGTTATGATAGCACCTACTATAACCCACTAGTAGGAAAGCCAACTCGTAGACCGGAACTGCTAGTAACAAAATACCAAGAATAAGGGAAGAAAAATGCCGAATAAATATAGTAAAAGATTGAAATACATAAAATAGTTCCAAAACTTGGTGGAATAAGTACATGACCTTTTAATATAATTAGACAACAAAATAAAGTACTAAACAAATATACTGATACAACCCATATCTGAACACAACATAGAGATTAGTCTACTACATAAGAGTGACAATAGCAATACTCCGATGCTAGGAGCTCAACCTATGTCTCCAAACCGTAGCTATTTCGCATGACACACACAATAATAGTGAGAACCCATACTCTGTCGACAGGCTGTAGAAGTGTAGTATGAATACCAATATATGGCACTCAATAGGAAGCTATCAAATAACCCCTAAGATAATGCAAATATAAATAGCATGCAAGCAAGAATGACAACTACACCTAAATATCCAGCACTCTACATAATAAAGCTAGGGAGAAAATAAGGATGACTGATGTGTAATAGAAATATAGTACTTTTGACGTTTAAAATGAGGAAATTATGTAAGTTTCTAAGGCCTTTTTTCATATATGATATGTTTTAGGTCTGTTTTATAGGAAACCACGTTTTGGATAATTAGTTTGTGAAAAATGGTGAAAAAGGTATTTTTGGCCACTTTTGGAGCGATTATGAATGTTTGGGATATTTTTCATCTTTATCATGATCAAAGCATGTTAAAGAATCAAGTAGAGCTAGAAAAATGATTCTCAAAACCTACTAAGTTGACTCACAGATTACAAGTAGGACCTATGGACCACGAGTAGGCATAGCAAGTGCAAGAAGTCCAAAATCATGAGAGCTAAACCTGTAGGATTTTTTCCTCTTGCTACCCATACTCTATACCTACTCCTGCTATTTGGACCGTAGGTACTACCTGCGATCTGGCACATGTGGTCACAGACCATAGATAGACTACTTTATCCCAAGTCAGGGAGTAGGTACAGAGACCAGGTGGCCATCGACCCTATTTTTTCCTATTTCATTCAGGCTTTGTTTTTAGGGTTTTCTCTTATACTATAAATGCCCCTTATGTACTTTTTAGTAGGATTTACACACTTTTAATACTTAGAAACATATTTTGATTTCAAGATCCATGTTTGATATTAGGATTTTATTGTTTGACTTTGATTCATTATTCAGTTTACAGTTGTAGGTTTTTCTTCATCTTATCATTGTGATTTCATCTTGCTTTTCAAACATAAACATTATATATTTCTTAAAAATTATGAGAGAATAAAAACCCATAGCTAGGGTTGTCCAAACCCTAGCTGATTGATGAAGTAAGGGATGTATGATTATTTAATTGAATCCATACCCATGGGATGTATTGTATTATCTTCATTATAATAGTTAGCTTAGCATTTTCAAATGGTAAGATCTCTCCTAGATATTGCTACTTACTCCAAAAGTGGAGTAGTGACTAGGAAAAGATAATGACAATAATAATTTAGGAGTTAATAGTTAATTGATTGTAGTACAATGGTATATCTGAATGATTATTTGTTTTCATCTAATAACTTGAGACTCAAAAGGTGATAGTTAACTGGGACCAGGTTAAGGATTAGTAATGCGACATCTTGAGACACAAAAGGTAAGGAGAGCAATCTTCCTACTTATCTAAAATACTTTAGGAGGTATATAACTTATTGATTATGCATACAAGGTATTAAGTTGGTTAGAGATATCAGGATAAACCTATGGAGTTGAGATGTCAGGGAGAACACAATCCTAGTGTCCACCCTTAACTGATTTCGACCATAATTGATATTGCTACTTGCTCAAGATTACTACAAGCAAATCCCCCATTTACTTTTCAGTACTGCCTATAGACTATAACTATTAATAATGCAATTCCACATGTTCCCTTGGGATTCAACCCCAACCTTAGTTGGGTTACTATATCTTGACAGTAACCATACCATCATCTAAAAAGAGGTGCTTCTAAGACGTCATCAAGAAATTGGTGATGTTGTCGGGGAGCATGGTGTTGATTTATGGATCGTTATTGCTTTTAGGTTTTTCTTTTTTTTTTCATAGTTAATCATATACTGATGTTTGCCTAGTACACGGAGTAGAAGCAATCCTTTACTCCTACTAATTTTAGAGTAGATCCTATAATCACACAGTATAATATTAGAAGCAAAGAGGGATAATCTCCCTAAAGATGGAGTTTAAGGTGGTGTTGAAAGACAGATAGTACACCACTAAGCAGGATTCATTTGAGATCAGAATAGAAATCGACCTTAAGTAATACAAGCATGCCAGTTTGTTCAGCCATATGTTGATGATGAAGAAAATTTGGGATACGAAGAGCCAACTAATACAAGAGCCATTATTGCTCCTACTTTATTTCTTGATGTTAATTTCAATATCTCTAGTGCTATAATTCACCTCTTGTACTTAAAAGGTATGTTTGCGGGGTTTCCAATATATTAAGCAAACATGCACTTGGCAAATTTTGTAGGAAAATTCACTTGATATACCATACTGGGGGTAGATCAGACGACACTAAGACTGATGTTATTCCTTTTTTTCACTTATAGGAGAAATATCTTTATGTTTATGGAAACTGCCAGAGGATCTGTCACGATATGGAAAGTTATAAAGACACAGCTTAAATAGGTTCTTTTCTCTATCTAGGGTATTGCTACTCAAGAAAGAGATCTATAATTTCAGGCAATTACATTCTGAGCCCGTGTATGAGGCTTAGTTTAGGTTCAGAAAGTAGTTGAGTATGGTACCCAAACATCAAATTTTAGGAATGAACTTAATGGAGATATTTTATAGAGCCCTGACTATCAGTTCTATAGCTATGGTAGAAATTATCTCTAGAGGAGCTTTTATGATATTATGCTGGGAGGTAACTTCTGATGTTCTAGACCAAATCTCTCTCACTAACCATGGGTGGCAAACTTAGGAGAAAGAGAGACGTTTTGATACTTATGCTATTGGAGATATTAGCGACCAAAGAGTATCTGATGATTTTGTAGCATAAGAGATTGCTACTGAAGACAGATATTGGTGGGTTGGGAAAGTAGTTGACAATTGTGAATTCGAAAAAAGTTCAAATAGTCGGAGCATAGGGTGTAGTTTCCTGAGTTTATGAGTCTATATTAATAGAGGATGCTTGAAGGTTTTTTGATCCCAAGAGAAAAGGAACCAAGGTTGGAACTATTATGACAGATATATAGACCATAGTAGGGATAGAGATGGTGACTGGAGACAGAGAGATAATTACAAGGAAAAGGAAGACAAGTACATTCTGCCTGGTAGATGAGATATGGAATCAAGAATGGAAGAAATGCTAACCAAAATTGTGAAGGGTCGAGAAAATTAGCAGAACAACCTTTAGGAGATTAAGGCTGACATTTTAGGGTTGACCTAGAAGGTAGAGTCTCACACCACTACTATCAAGCGGTGAAGCGTTATTTCAGAAAAATGTCTACCGTGATCAAATAAAAAGATCTTGTTAGTCTTTTGAGTAAAAAATTTCAGAGCCCACCAGTTCTAAGTCATTGTCTAGCTATCACTACTAATTGTGGTACCACTACTGACGATCTCTCTTTACCTACTATTAAGGAGTTGAAGATTGATAAAACTAAAATCGATGAGACACCTGAGGTAGAGTCTGAGATGTCGACAAGGTATGATGATGAATTTGAGTGTAGTAGTGGTGAGGATCAGGTTTTAGAGCCAATGATAATGTTCACCTTTATAGTATGACCCTTTCCTTATCGTTAGCAGAAAAAAAGAAGGATCCCAAAAAAGTCACTATTTTATGTTCTCTTGGGAGTTTAAATGTCAAGCAGGCTTTATGTGACTTGGGATCAGGAGTAAGCATAATTCCACTGGTTGTGTAGAAGCTTTTGAGGATGAGGGAACTTAGACCTACATCCATAAAGCTGCTAATAGCCGACTCATTCATCAAGAAACTAGTAGGTGTTTTGTGTGATGTAGAAGTGAGTATTGCATCCTTTATATTCCTCATTGATTTCATAATTCTTGATTGTGAGGTGAATTCTCAAGCCTCCATTATACTAGGTGGACTCTTTTTTATCCACTGGTAGGGTATTGATTAATATGGAATTGAGGGAAATCATCTTTAAATTAAATGATGAGCAAGTAGTGTTTGATGTATGTATGATTGTGCAGTAGCTAGATGATATGTGTGTGGTGTATGTAATAGAAACTATTGGTAAGGATGTTTCTGTAGAGGCCATTAAACCGAATGCACTAGTTGTTGATGAAGGATGTGTTAGAGATAGGTTTATAGAGGTTAAGCTACCAGAGTTAGAAGATATTAGGGAGGAGGTGGACCTACTTGTAGAAGGGGTGTGCTTTTTCACAAAGAGCCACATATTACCCAACCTTCCAGTTGTATCCCTAATTATTTAGCCATCACTTTTGAATGGTCCTAAATACTTTAAATTATTCACGAAGAATGATGTACCGGTCCCTGTAGTTGAGACCAAGAGATGTCGAGTGGGGGAATTTTAAATTCTAGACAAGCAATATGAGGAAGCCCTAGAAAGTTCCACCCATGATTCAATAAAGACTAGATTTGTTTATAGGCAGAGGCTAGCTGAGCTAGCAGTGAGTGCATCTTGTCATAGTGCACCGCCACCACCATGGCCTCCGGTTATTGATACACTCCTATCTAGGAAAGATCATGACATAGAATCTTAGTGCGTCCGAGGTATGTTCTCACTTCCCTCTATTTTTCTTTATTTTAGTACATTAAGGACAATGCATAGCGTTTAGTTGGGGGTGGGCATACTGCCACTGCGAGTTTTTGTTGCAGTGCTTTTTTCTTCTATCGACTTTGATATGGTTGTAGAATTGCCATGTCTAGGTTAATTTTATATTGTTTTGTGTTTTTCTCATATTGTGTTGTTTTTGTGTAATTAGGAGAATTTTAAGCATTTAGGGAAGTAGTCATGTTTTGATTAATTTTTGATACCCCTCCAAAAATAAATTATTTTAGAACTATGTGGATGTATATATGTGTGAACATTACAAATCTTGTTATGTCATTAGGATTAGGGGCATGATAATCACTTGATAACAATTGCATGAACTGGATAGGTAGTAGTCGCTAATATTGAATCTGTACCATGGTGTGTGAGATATTACCGAGTTTTCTTTATGTGTTAAATTTAGAACTTGTCTGGTTAGTCTTGCCTAGGTTGAAGGATAGTTAAGGAAAAAAATCATAGGTCATTTTTAATTTCAGTCCACTTTTAGCCTAAATGACCTTCCATGTGTGCATTATATCCCTTGATCCCTGTTTTGAGCCTTATAGCCCATTTCTCTTATTTCACATATTCATCTTCGTATTTGTATTAAAATGAACCTATTTTGCCCCTGGTCCTCCTTGGATATTGTTCACATTAACTCAGGTAAAAATCCTAAGTTGAGGGTGACTATTGTAGGGGTGCATTAGTTTATAATGGGTATGAAGAAGGGTAAAATAAGAGAAAAAGTTAGTACATTTGGTTATGGTAGCAAAAGAAAAATAAAAATTATGATAAAAAGTGAAAAGAAAAGAAAAAAAGACCACACCTAACCTGAATGTGCAATAAAAGAATAAAAGGGAGAGATAAGGGTGGAACAAAAAAATTTTGCTAGTAATTGAGGCACCAAGGATAGTGTAGTGCCAAGGAGGCTTAGTCACTTTAAATGTCCATATATATTATACCAGATCCCAAGCCTACATTACAAGATGAGAAAAATCCAATAGTGATCCTTACTTGACTATCTGAACACTAAGGTAAAGAAAATAAGAGCAAACGCATGGTATTTGACATGCATTGACTGGAACTTCATTGTTGAGTGGGGTTTCTTTTGACCATCTCTATATTAACATGCATTATTTCATATGAGTGAGTGGGACATCCTTATTGTGAGGGTACTTGAGTCATGTTTCTAGCTATTTTCCTGTTTCGGATAGTGTAATTTGTACATATGAGTGGTTTTTTGTTGCTAATGTAATTGATTCACCTTGATCCCTTTGTGTCTTATTATTGTGCTTCTTGTCTTTGAAAAAGAGATATAGGAGGGGATATTATGATTTGAACTTAAAATGATGCCTGATTGCCTTGAGTATCTTAGATTCTCCTAGTTAAGCATCGTTTTGTTTTGTTGTCTTTTTACTACCTGAGGACATGTAAACATTCTAAGTTAAGGGTTTAGATGTGCTATAGAAATATAGTACTTTCGATGCTTAATATAAGGAAACTATGCAAGTTTCTGAGGACTTTTTGTTAGATATGATTTGTTTTTGGGTATGTTTTACAGGAAACCATGTTCGGGATGATACATTTGTTAAAATGGTGAAAAATGTTTTTTGGCCTCTTTTGGAGAGATTTTGGATGTTTGAGATATTTTCTAGCTTTTTTCGTGATCATAGAATGTTCAAGATTCAAAGAAGAGCTAAAAAACTGACTCCCGGCACTTATTATGTTAACCCACACACCACAAGTAGGACTTAAGGACCGCGGGTAGGCATAGAAAGTGCCACAAGATCAAAATCCCGAGAGCTAAACTTGCAGGATTTTCTGCTCCTGCTACCAGCGCTCAGTACCTGCGTCCAAAGTCTAGACTGCAGATACCACCTATGGTCTGGCACATGTGGTCACAGACTGCAGGTAGGCTAGATACTCTTGGGTTAGGGAGCAGGTGGCCACCAACCCTGTTTTCTCTTATTTTTTTTTAGCTTTGTTTTTAGGGTTTTCTTTTGTACTATAATACCCCTTATGTACCCTTTAGTAGGAGTTACATACTTTGAACACTCAGAAATATATTTTTATTTCAAGATCCATCTTTGATCTTGGGATTTTATTGTATTGACTTTGATTTATTATTCAGTTAATGTTTGTGAGTTTTTCTTCGTCTTATCATTGTGATTTTATCTTTACTTTTCCAATATAAATATTATAGATTTCTTCACAAGTATGAGAGGGTAAAAACCCATAGCTAGGGTTGTGCAAACTATGGCTGATTGACGATGTAGGGGATGTGTGATTGTTGAATTGAACCCATACCCATAGGATGTATTGTATTATCTTTAGTATAATAGTTGTCTTAGTGGTTGAAGCCATTAGGATCCCTCCTAGATATTGATACTTACTCTAAAAGAGGAGTACTGACTAGGAAAAGATAATGATAAGAGTTATTTGGGAGTTAATAGTTGATCTGTTGCAGTACAATGGTATATCTAAATGATTTTAAACTTTTATCCACTAAATTGAGACTCAAAAGGTGATAGTTAACTTGGATTAGGGTAAAGGTTAGTAATGCGACATCCTATGACTCAAAAGGAAAAGAGTGAAATCCTCCTACTCGTCCAAAAGAATATAAGAGGTACATAGCTTATCAATTCTTCATTTAAGGTATTGGGTTGGTTTAACATAGCATGATAAACCTACAAAGTTGAGACTTAAGGGGGAACATAGGCCTAGTGTCCATCCATAACTGACTTCAACCAGAGTTAATACTGTTACTTACTTTAGCTTACTACAAACAAATCCCTCTATTTACTCTCCAGTACTTTTTGTAGACTACAATTGTTGATAACCGCAATTTCATGCGTTCCTTTAAGATTCGACCCCAATCTTAGTTGGGTTACTATATCTTGACAACGATCGTACCATCATCCAAAAGGAGGTGTTGCCTTGACATCATTAATGACTATTCAATTTATATCCAAGAAACTAACATACTAAGCTAATGGAACAATAAGGATAAGTTTTCCTATACCAACTATACTCCAAGACCCTAGCACTATACCATATATCAAAAATACCCTGAATTTTAGTCTTTAAAAATCTTAGATTTTCTAAACTTACGGCCCAGACGACGACCCTCTCTATGAGTCAATATGGGTCTTAAGGACCTAATCATTGCCTGGTCAATATGTTCTCCAAGAGTTTTTATTATGACTATGACTAGGGGTTACAAGTTGTAAAGACTCAAAACAAGTTGTATGGCCCCTATTGTAGCCAAACCAGTGCGATACCTATTCTTCGTGACTATGACTTGGATTCTAAGATTTAATAAGCCATAGGGTATGATTCTTAGGGTTACCAGAAAAGGGTCCCTCAATTACTATCTAGACTACAACTCATGGTGACGAGCCATAGTGAATCCTTACGAGTCGTATAGTGACCTAAAGTCATTGGTGATAATTTTTTATCTATTAATTAAGGGCACTTTGGACATTTCCCTACTTACCCACCTAATACCCATGCCCATAAAACACCTTTGGGTTATTTTTATTAATGTAGTACTCAAAGAACTCTCTCAAACTCTCTAAATTCTCTCAAGCAAGATACTGAGGGTTTCTAAGAAATTATTCATATAATAGCCTAAAGGTTGAGTTCTCTCCTTAAATCCTTGTATTTTATGTATGTTACTCTTTCCCAAATATTACTTTGTGAAAGCATGTGTTTTAAATAGTTTGCCATATGGTTTTGACGTTAGTTTTGGAACATGGGTTGAGGGTTTTGAATGATTGTTGTTTATGTGATGTTTCATGTTTACATATGCATTGTTTACATCACAAATGGTGGTTTTAAAATCAATTTGATGCAAGGGTATGGTGAACAAACTAGGGTATTATGATTTCCCCAAATTTTGTAAATATTGACAATTTAATTAGTAACAACTCCAACCCAACTTTTCGAAAGCGATTTGAGTATGAGTAAAATTATATTGAACTATTTTTGGGAATAATTGGATGATATAAATTGGAGTTATAATGGCATGTTGATGTTAGCTTGCAAGCAAAGTTTGTATGATGATACCAATAGTGTATGCCTGAATTTGTATTATGATTCAATGAATGAGAATGTGTGATAAATGTTTTAATAGGGCTTGAAAAAGGATTGTGTAGCTGGTCCATAAAAGTTGTGGTCTTGAGGGACCAAAATTGGAAACAACATTTGTCAGCACGAGGGGTTTAAAATCTTAGGGTTCGAGTTCCTTTGCTTATGAATGGGTGGTTTGAGTCCACATTAATATATGATTGG
>JAPEIP010000007.1:159406963-159423500 GCA_026120095.1 Capsicum chinense
TGTGCATTATATCCCTTGATCCCTGTTTTGAGCCTTATAGCCCATTTCTCTTATTTCACATATTCATCTTCGTATTTGTATTAAAATGAACCTATTTTGCCCCTGGTCCTCCTTGGATATTGTTCACATTAACTCAGGTAAAAATCCTAAGTTGAGGGTGACTATTGTAGGGGTGCATTAGTTTATAATGGGTATGAAGAAGGGTAAAATAAGAGAAAAAGTTAGTACATTTGGTTATGGTAGCAAAAGAAAAATAAAAATTATGATAAAAAGTGAAAAGAAAAGAAAAAAAGACCACACCTAACCTGAATGTGCAATAAAAGAATAAAAGGGAGAGATAAGGGTGGAACAAAAAAATTTTGCTAGTAATTGAGGCACCAAGGATAGTGTAGTGCCAAGGAGGCTTAGTCACTTTAAATGTCCATATATATTATACCAGATCCCAAGCCTACATTACAAGATGAGAAAAATCCAATAGTGATCCTTACTTGACTATCTGAACACTAAGGTAAAGAAAATAAGAGCAAACGCATGGTATTTGACATGCATTGACTGGAACTTCATTGTTGAGTGGGGTTTCTTTTGACCATCTCTATATTAACATGCATTATTTCATATGAGTGAGTGGGACATCCTTATTGTGAGGGTACTTGAGTCATGTTTCTAGCTATTTTCCTGTTTCGGATAGTGTAATTTGTACATATGAGTGGTTTTTTGTTGCTAATGTAATTGATTCACCTTGATCCCTTTGTGTCTTATTATTGTGCTTCTTGTCTTTGAAAAAGAGATATAGGAGGGGATATTATGATTTGAACTTAAAATGATGCCTGATTGCCTTGAGTATCTTAGATTCTCCTAGTTAAGCATCGTTTTGTTTTGTTGTCTTTTTACTACCTGAGGACATGTAAACATTCTAAGTTAAGGGTTTAGATGTGCTATAGAAATATAGTACTTTCGATGCTTAATATAAGGAAACTATGCAAGTTTCTGAGGACTTTTTGTTAGATATGATTTGTTTTTGGGTATGTTTTACAGGAAACCATGTTCGGGATGATACATTTGTTAAAATGGTGAAAAATGTTTTTTGGCCTCTTTTGGAGAGATTTTGGATGTTTGAGATATTTTCTAGCTTTTTTCGTGATCATAGAATGTTCAAGATTCAAAGAAGAGCTAAAAAACTGACTCCCGGCACTTATTATGTTAACCCACACACCACAAGTAGGACTTAAGGACCGCGGGTAGGCATAGAAAGTGCCACAAGATCAAAATCCCGAGAGCTAAACTTGCAGGATTTTCTGCTCCTGCTACCAGCGCTCAGTACCTGCGTCCAAAGTCTAGACTGCAGATACCACCTATGGTCTGGCACATGTGGTCACAGACTGCAGGTAGGCTAGATACTCTTGGGTTAGGGAGCAGGTGGCCACCAACCCTGTTTTCTCTTATTTTTTTTTAGCTTTGTTTTTAGGGTTTTCTTTTGTACTATAATACCCCTTATGTACCCTTTAGTAGGAGTTACATACTTTGAACACTCAGAAATATATTTTTATTTCAAGATCCATCTTTGATCTTGGGATTTTATTGTATTGACTTTGATTTATTATTCAGTTAATGTTTGTGAGTTTTTCTTCGTCTTATCATTGTGATTTTATCTTTACTTTTCCAATATAAATATTATAGATTTCTTCACAAGTATGAGAGGGTAAAAACCCATAGCTAGGGTTGTGCAAACTATGGCTGATTGACGATGTAGGGGATGTGTGATTGTTGAATTGAACCCATACCCATAGGATGTATTGTATTATCTTTAGTATAATAGTTGTCTTAGTGGTTGAAGCCATTAGGATCCCTCCTAGATATTGATACTTACTCTAAAAGAGGAGTACTGACTAGGAAAAGATAATGATAAGAGTTATTTGGGAGTTAATAGTTGATCTGTTGCAGTACAATGGTATATCTAAATGATTTTAAACTTTTATCCACTAAATTGAGACTCAAAAGGTGATAGTTAACTTGGATTAGGGTAAAGGTTAGTAATGCGACATCCTATGACTCAAAAGGAAAAGAGTGAAATCCTCCTACTCGTCCAAAAGAATATAAGAGGTACATAGCTTATCAATTCTTCATTTAAGGTATTGGGTTGGTTTAACATAGCATGATAAACCTACAAAGTTGAGACTTAAGGGGGAACATAGGCCTAGTGTCCATCCATAACTGACTTCAACCAGAGTTAATACTGTTACTTACTTTAGCTTACTACAAACAAATCCCTCTATTTACTCTCCAGTACTTTTTGTAGACTACAATTGTTGATAACCGCAATTTCATGCGTTCCTTTAAGATTCGACCCCAATCTTAGTTGGGTTACTATATCTTGACAACGATCGTACCATCATCCAAAAGGAGGTGTTGCCTTGACATCATTAATGACTATTCAATTTATATCCAAGAAACTAACATACTAAGCTAATGGAACAATAAGGATAAGTTTTCCTATACCAACTATACTCCAAGACCCTAGCACTATACCATATATCAAAAATACCCTGAATTTTAGTCTTTAAAAATCTTAGATTTTCTAAACTTACGGCCCAGACGACGACCCTCTCTATGAGTCAATATGGGTCTTAAGGACCTAATCATTGCCTGGTCAATATGTTCTCCAAGAGTTTTTATTATGACTATGACTAGGGGTTACAAGTTGTAAAGACTCAAAACAAGTTGTATGGCCCCTATTGTAGCCAAACCAGTGCGATACCTATTCTTCGTGACTATGACTTGGATTCTAAGATTTAATAAGCCATAGGGTATGATTCTTAGGGTTACCAGAAAAGGGTCCCTCAATTACTATCTAGACTACAACTCATGGTGACGAGCCATAGTGAATCCTTACGAGTCGTATAGTGACCTAAAGTCATTGGTGATAATTTTTTATCTATTAATTAAGGGCACTTTGGACATTTCCCTACTTACCCACCTAATACCCATGCCCATAAAACACCTTTGGGTTATTTTTATTAATGTAGTACTCAAAGAACTCTCTCAAACTCTCTAAATTCTCTCAAGCAAGATACTGAGGGTTTCTAAGAAATTATTCATATAATAGCCTAAAGGTTGAGTTCTCTCCTTAAATCCTTGTATTTTATGTATGTTACTCTTTCCCAAATATTACTTTGTGAAAGCATGTGTTTTAAATAGTTTGCCATATGGTTTTGACGTTAGTTTTGGAACATGGGTTGAGGGTTTTGAATGATTGTTGTTTATGTGATGTTTCATGTTTACATATGCATTGTTTACATCACAAATGGTGGTTTTAAAATCAATTTGATGCAAGGGTATGGTGAACAAACTAGGGTATTATGATTTCCCCAAATTTTGTAAATATTGACAATTTAATTAGTAACAACTCCAACCCAACTTTTCGAAAGCGATTTGAGTATGAGTAAAATTATATTGAACTATTTTTGGGAATAATTGGATGATATAAATTGGAGTTATAATGGCATGTTGATGTTAGCTTGCAAGCAAAGTTTGTATGATGATACCAATAGTGTATGCCTGAATTTGTATTATGATTCAATGAATGAGAATGTGTGATAAATGTTTTAATAGGGCTTGAAAAAGGATTGTGTAGCTGGTCCATAAAAGTTGTGGTCTTGAGGGACCAAAATTGGAAACAACATTTGTCAGCACGAGGGGTTTAAAATCTTAGGGTTCGAGTTCCTTTGCTTATGAATGGGTGGTTTGAGTCCACATTAATATATGATTGGGAGGTTTGAGTCCCCCATAATACATTAAATAATTGGGTGCTTAAGTCACATTAGTATATGGTTGGGAGGTTTGAGTCCCCCATGTATATGTATTATATTATTCTTCGATTCATGTGGCCACACGTACTTGGGCCCAACCAGGGGGTGACATCTAGGGCCCATATAACTATGGGTACTAATATATAACGGTTAAGCTATAAAACCCAGGCTAAAGTTATAAAGTTCATGTTAAGCCTTGTTCCCTATCCCAATATTTTTACATAAGTATATATGTATTTACACTTATATGTGGACATGTATATTGAGTTGAACTGGGTTTTGAATTTTCATTATTTTGTCCTTATCCCTGAGTTACATGGTAGTTCTCAACCTACTAATCATCTCCAAATAATGTATCCCCATGCGATGCAGGTACCAGAGATACTTTTATTTTTCCTGCAAAGTGTTAGGTGGATCGGCTTGGTTCATCGATCATTTGCAGTGAAGTGGGGAGCTTCCACTCTCCATAAGACTAGATTATTTCATTGGTCTCATTCCATAAACTAGAATTAAAGAGTTCACATTAAAATTTTCATTGTCATTGTAAGAGTCGGGGGAATGTCCCAACTTAGATTATTTCAATTTAGTATAGGCTTTGTGGATATTAGCGCGGACTTGGGTATTGGTTATTGATTTCTATTTCTTGGTTACTGGTTATCAGTTATCAATTATTAACAAACATTAAATACATTTTAAGTTGTTAAGCATGTTGTCTTATTATTTGTTAGGAATTCTATCATTGCTAGTGTTATATCCTAGTTGACTACACAAAGTGGGTGGTCTTCGATCCTCGGTAGGGACTTGAGATGCCCGTCATGGCCAGTACCTAGTTTGGGGCATGACAAAGATGGTATCATAGCCTAGGTTTGGTATCGTTGGGTGTCCACTAAGACGTGTCAAGTAGAATCTCTTTTATGGGTGTATAACGTGACACACTTGTAAGGGAGAGGATACAGGATAGTTAAAAATATTTCCTTTTTTTGTTATTCTATTTTAGGCTATAAAGTCTAAGTTCTTGAATCTTCCCTAATACCTATTTGTTCTCATTACAGATTATGCCTCCATGAAGATCTGATGTGCATGGAAATTTTTTTGTCCCATCTAAGGACAATGTAGATGAAGCTCATTCTACTTATGAATTTAAGACCCAGTTTAGGGATCCATCTCCTAATTGCTCTAATAAAGTTGCACCAGTCCCTACCAGTCCTTCTAGGTTCCTTTGGGCTAATGATAATCATGCCCCACCACCCCACAAAGATATTTTAATGTTGAGGCTCACTGATATATACATTTGTTGACTCAATTGGTGACATCTTAGTCACGTCAGTCAATATCTACTGGTTCTGCTGTGAGTTATTCTGAGGTTAATCGAGTCATACAATCTATGAGGATCAATTCTCTAACCTTTATTATCTATAAGGTTGATGAGTATCCTCAATGATTTGAAGATAAAATAGAGAGGATTTTTTGAGTTATGCATGCTTTTGAATTTGAGGGTGTGGATTTTGCCGCATACCAGCTGAAGGATATGGCATATCAGCTGTATAAGAAGTGGGATCAGTTGAGAGGTGATGATGTTGTATGGCCTTGCGAGATGATTTCTATAGTGCCTTTATTGACCGTTTCTTTCCTCAGGAATTGAGAGAAACAAAGGCTAAGGAGTTTGTGAATTTGAGAAAAGGAAGGATAACTATTAAGAAGTATGCCTTGAAGTTTCACCAAATGTCCCATTACGCTCTTGAGTTAGTGTCTTCCCTAGAAGAGATGATAAGGAAGTTTGCTTCTGGGTTGTCCCATTACTTAATGTTGGAATGCAAGGTCGCCTTTTTGAATAATAACATAGAAATTTCCAAGTGGGTGGTGTACATGCCACAAATGAAGGATGAGAAGAAAAAGCAAGAAGAAATCATGGAGAGATAGAGTAAGAAGTTTTAATACTCAGATTAGCTTGAAGGTTAGAAAAATAGTTGTGGTAATGGCAGGCAGTGGTCTAAGAAGAAGTCCTATTGAAATTTTAGGTGTTATTCTATGGATAGTTCTCCATATCCTAAGTTGTTCAATGATCTTCGTTTCCAGGAAAACAATGGTCCTAGGCATAGGGAGCCCATTCTCAGGCTAGTGGGGCTCATTCATCCCCATCTTATCCCCTTGTTGTTTCTGTAAGTAGATGCATCATGGATTTTTCAAAGTATAGAGGAATAAGTTCTATAAAAATTGTTAGTTGGGCCACCTGCAATGAAATTATCCATCAGTCAGGGTTGCTACTAGGGCTAATAAGGTACCAGTTTCTACATCTTCTAATCCTACACCAAAGGGTGCTACTTTTATCTCCAGCACTATTCGAAGCCGCTTTTATGTTCTTTCTACTCGTTTGGAATCTAAAGCTTCTCCCGATGTCATCACTAGAATGTTATAACTTTATTTTCATGATGTGAATTGTCTGCTTGATCTGGGGTCTACCTTATCATATGTGACCCCTTATATGGCTATTTATTTTGATTTTATCATGAGGGTATTCCAAATCTCTTTTGTGTGTCTACCCTAGTGAGTGACTCTATTCTGGATAAAAGAGTCTATAGGGGTTACATAGTATCTATCCGTGGGAGTGAGATGTTAGTGGATCTAATAGAGTTGGACGTGTTAGACTTTGATGTGATTGTGGGAATGGATTAGTTACACTTTTTATATGCGTCTGTTGATTTTAGAACTCGAAGAATTAGTTTCCAATTCCTATATGAACCATTGATTGAGTATGAAGGTAGTTTCCTAGTTCCTTAGGGGCAGATTCATTTCATATGTTAGAGCCCAGAGGTTGATCTCCAAGGGTTTTCTATACAATTTAGTTAATGTTAAAGATTCTAACTCGAAGGGTCATTTATTATAGCCCATTCCCTTGGTTAATAAATTTTTTGAGGTTTTCCCTGATGACTTTCCTAGTGTTTCTACCTATAGGGAGATAGATTTTAGGATTGATCTCCTTTCGTACACTCACCCTATATCTATCCCTCCCTATATAAAGGCTCCAGCCGAGTTGAAAGAACTTAAGGAGTAGCTAAAAACCTTCCAGATAAGGGTTTTATTTATCCTAATATTTCCCCGTGGGGTGCTCTGGTGTTCTTCGTGCGTAGGAAGGATAGGAACCTTTATATTTGTATAGATTATAGCCAGTTGAATAAGGTGATGGTGAAAAATAAGTATTATCTTCCTAAAATTGATAACCTATTTGATCAGCTTCAAGGTATAAGTACTTCTCTAAGACTGAACTTCGGGCGGGTTATCATCAGTTGCAGATTAGGGAGGTGGATATTCCTAAGACTGCAATTCAAACCCTTTATGGTCATTTTGAGTTCTTGGTAATGTCCTTCGGTTTGAATAATTCCCCAATGGGATTTATGGATCTTATCAACTGTGTCTTCAATTAGTTTTTAGACTTATTCGTCATTGTGTTTATTTATGACATTTTGGTGTATTCTTAGAGTGAGGTGGATCATATCGATTACCTCCACTTAGTATTGCAGACCCTCAAGGATAAGCGGTTTTATGCCAAATTTTCTAAGTGTGAGTTTTAGTTGAGTGTTGTTACTTTTTTGGTCCCTGTGGTGTCTAATGAAGCGATTATGGTGGATCCACAAAAAATTGAGCCGATTAAGATATGGCCTAGACCCACGAATCCAACTAATATTTGGAGCTTCTTGGGTTTACCCTATTATTAGAAGAGTTTGGTGGAGAGTTTCTCATCTATTGCTGCCCCATTGATTAAGTTGACTCAAAAAAAGGTAAAGTTCTTATGGTCAGATGCTTGTAATGGTAGTTTTTAGAAGTTGAAGGATAGGTTGACTTCGACTCCTATTATAACCTTAGGTTCATCTCCTATTTTGACTCTAACTAAGGGTACCAAGGGTTTTGTGGTTTATTGTGATGTATTTCAGGTGGGACTGGGCTGTGTGTTGATGCAGCATAGCAAGTTTGTGTCCTATGCTTCTATTCTGTTGAAAGTTCACGAGAAAAATTACCAGACGCACGACATAGAATTGTTGGTTGTGGCCTTTGATTTGAAGATTTGGTGGCATTATTTGTATGGGATTCATATTGACATCTATTCAGATCATAAGAGCCTGCATTATATGTTTACCAAGAAGAAGTTGAATCTCAGGCAGAGAAGATGGCTTGAGTTGCTCAAGGACTATGATATGAGTCTTCATTATCATCCAGGTAAAGATAATGTGGTTGATGATGATCTTAGTAGGTTATCTATGGGGATATTATCCCATGTGGATAAATAAAAGTGAGAATTAGTGAAAGATATTCACCGGTTAGCTAATCATGAAGTTTACCTCTTGGGCACTGAGGATGGAGGTATTATGGTGCAAGAGGTGGTGAAGTTATCTCTTTGTGCAGAGGTGAAAGAGATGCAGGTTTTGGATCCGATCTTGATGTAGATTATGGGTGACATGGGCTATTAAAAAGTGATGGTTTTTGAGATTGGTGGTGATGGTTTCTTGAGATACCAAGGCAGGTTGTTTGTCCACCATGTTGATGGGCTTCAAGAGAGGATCTTCGCTGAGGCTCATAAATTAAGGTACACTGTTCATCCTGGTTTGACAAGAATGTACCATGATTTGAAGGAGATATATTGGTGGAATGACATGAAGTGGGATATGGCAAATTTTGTGGCCAAATATATAGTTTGTCAACAAGTGAAGGTGGAGCACTTGTGACCTGGTGGGTTGTCTTAAGAGATTGTGTTGCATGAATCAATGTGGGAAGTGATTAACATGGATTTCCTTACTGGTCTTCTGTATTCCTGCCATCAGTTTGATTTGATTTGTGTTATCATGGATAGGATGACTAAGTCCGCTCATTTTCTACCTATGAGGACTAATTACTCTTCTGAGGATTATGTATAGTTGTTCATTCAGGAAATCATCAGGTTGCATAGTGTACCTATTTTTACCATATATGATCACAATTATCAATTCTCCTTAAACATTTTTCACTTCTTTCAGAGAGGTTTGGGAATTAAAGTGAACCTTAGCCCCATTTTACACCCTCAGATTAATGGACAGGCGGAGAACACTAAACTTTGAAGAAAATGCTAAGGTCTTGAGTGCTTGACTTCGGTGATAGTTGGGTTGATCATTTTTCCCTCATGGAGTTTGCATATAATAATAGATCATTCAAGTATTGGGATTTAACGCCCTGGGAGCACACCATGGACGCCACACGATGCTTACAGTCACAAGTGACTATAAGCTAACCCATGAGGTGGTACCTATTGTGTGTACTGAATAAAATTGATAACAATGACATGTGAGGAAATTAACTAAAAAACATCATAAGGTTTTAAGTTCTTAAAACAATACAACTAAATCCATAAAATTGAAACATATACGGAAAAACTAAAATATGACTAATAGGAATGACAAATTAACTGACTGTCTGAAGTATCTGAAAACCTCTAAACTGACTGAGGAGTTGATGGGATGATCCCCTAACTAAATCTAACTGAATAACTGAAAGGAAATAATGAATGAAACATAATAGGTCCTTGAAACACGAGGACTCACCACTACAGCTATTGCTGATAAGATGAATTGTCTAAGCGCATTCAGGAAACTGTACGTCTGAACCTATGATATTAAATATCATAGCGCAAGAAATAAGTATACGATCAGTACTTTGAATGTACAATTATATGAGATAAGGTTAGGCTAAAATGCATGGTTTTATGCGCATAAAGTAAAAGCTGACTAAATGCATGAGTTAACTGATGCATAAAATACGTGAAAACTGTAAAATTTGAAAATGCATGACTAAGCATATAACATAATTCTGAAATAGTGTGTAAACTGAAATACTAAAATCTGATAACTGAATAACTGATAAATTAAATGCTAGGGTCAATGCAAACCTGAAACTAAACTTGGTAATGAATACTGAACTGAGACTGTGGGAGGTATCATCTAATCGACATGCCCCATTCTAAGATGATTGGGGTCCAAACTATGACCCTAGTTGGAAAGGTGTTAGTTCCATGCCACGAGTACTAACAATGGCTGTACGGATCCACTAAGCTAATAAAGAACTAGGGTATCAATCCTAAACTAATGGGTAATCCCTAGACGGAGTCAAGCCTAAACTGACGGGTGACCCTTGGGAGTTAGTCTAGCCTAAACTGATGAGTGATTCCTTATAACCCATGATAGCTACATAGTTCTATAATACAGGGACTACTACTAACGACTTTGCCTGACTAATAGGGAAGTCATCATCTAGCATTCACTCATTGCTAAATCCTACACCTAACTGAAATACACTGATTACTGAAATAAACTGATCTTAACTGAGCCAACAACTGAACATGGTACCAACTGAATGACAAGGTTTATGATTTATCTGAAACCATTTTAAAGATACTGAAAAAATATGTAAATAGCTAAGTAATGGGTGTTCATAATCCTCTAGGACTCAATGCAAATATCAATAAGGACACATGCAAGCTATGACAACCATTATACAGAATCATTACTTAAAAACTATCACTTTTGCATTTTATCAAACATATGGAGATCAATGCTTTAACATGGAGACTCTTTTAAACATGATGAGATAGCACGATCATATGATAAAATCATAAACTGAGAATTTATTCTAAATCGCATGAGCATGTTAAGGAACTACAACATTTAAAACATACTATAATCCATTGTGCATGAAAACAATTGTAATCATGACTTGAAATCAAATTACTAAGAGTCGGGCACTACGGGCTTTGGACTATCGGTCTAAGCCCCGCGCCATGTCCTCTACCGCAGACACCCCTAGCACTACACTAGAGGGTGCGCCGTAGGCTTATCTCGGTGCTGCTACTATTTTGGACTTCCAAGTATGCCCTTACTCTAATCCAATATTTTTGAAACTCACCTGAGTTGTACCTTTGGTATCCTCAATCATGAATAAACTTAAAAATTAACTTTCTGATCTCGGGAAGGTTGAATATAAAATCATCAAATTTTAGGAGCCTTAGAAATGACTAAGTCCTAAAACTTAGTGAAATTTTCTAACTCTAGGACCCTTTTCACATACAATAGTAAGCTGGATTGAGCTAAGAACTTACGGGGTCTTACATGGGATGGCTTCTTTTGGGAATCCTTATAGTAGGAGGTGTAGGTCTCCTATTGGGTGGTTCGAGGTTGGTAAAAATCGACTATATGGTCCCGATTTGGTTCACTAAGACATGGAGAAGGTTAAAGTGATTTGAGACAGTCTTAAGACTGCCTAGAGTCTCCAAAGGTCCTATGCAGATATAAGGCGAAGGGATTTGGAATTTGATGTGGATTCATCTGGTCTTTCATATTTTGATGTTAAAGAAATATGTGGGTGGTCCTTCTTTGGTAGTTCCTTTGGAGAGTGTTGGTGTTTCGGTCTCCTTGTTATATGTGGAGTCCCAATTGAGATTTTGGATTGACAAGTCCATCAGTTGCGGACGAAGGATGTGGCCTCGGTAATGTTCTATGGAGGAAATAAAAGTTTGAGATAGCTACTTGGGAAGACGAAGAGGACATAAAGTCCAAATACCAATTCTTGTTCCCCGATTCAAAAACTCGTGCTTAAGGTATGTGTTAATCTTACCATCTTTGTTTTCTGACTTTGTTAAAGATAATTGTGATTTCCCCAACATCTTTGTTTCTATCTTTGTTAAAGGTAAGTGTAGTTATATTCCATGTTAAATCATACTAAAGGATGCCTTATTTCATCATTAGGGGACGAATAGTCTAAGGGGAGGAGAATGAAACACCCTGGATTTCGGTCCTTGAAAATTTCTGAGTTTCTAGACTTACGGCCCAGATGACAACCCTCCCTATGAGTCATCACGGGTCATTATGGGACTTAAGGACCCAATAGTACTCTAGACAGTATGTTGGCTTAGAGTTTCTATTGTGACTACGACTAGGTTACAAGTCGTAAAGACTCAAATAGCCCGTATCGCCCTTATCGTAGCCAAATCAGTGCAATTCCCAAAGTACTATGTCTTGACTACGACTTTGAATCTACGAGTCATAGGGCCTTGCAACTTGTTTTAGGGTGTAATTCGTAGGGTTACCATAAAGGGGTCCTTCATCTACTGTCCAGACTACGATTTATGGCAGCCGTAGTGAGTCCTTACGAGTCATATTGTGACACGTAGTCACTGGTGACAATTTTTCAGCTTTTACTTAAGGGTATTTTGGAAATTTCTTTCTTCACCCACTTAATACCCATGCCCATAAAATACCCTTGGGATGTTATTTTCAACACTGTAGCACTCCAAGCACTCTCTCAAACTCTCCAAATTCTCTCAAGAAGGATTCTTATGGTTTTCAAGAAGTTGGTCATCTAAGGGCTTAAGGGTTGATTTTTCTCCATAAATCTTGATATTTCAGGCATGTTACTCTTCCCTAAATATTTCTTTGTGAAAGCATGTGTTTTAAATAGTTCTCCATATGGTTTTGACATTGGTCTTGGAATAAGGGTTGAGGGTTTAGAATGATTATTGTTTATATGATGGTTCATGTTTACATATGCATTTTGTTCATCTTAAATGGTGGTCTTAAAATCAATTTGATGCATGTATATGGTGAACAAACGAGGGGTTTATGATTTTCTAAAAATTTGTGACTAATGATAATTGAATTGGTAACAACCCCAACACAATATTGTGAAAGCGGTTTGAGAACGAGTAAAATGGCATTGAACTATTTTTTGGAACAATTGTATGATATAAAGAGTTATTTGAAACTACAATGGTTTTATTTTATGAAAAAGGGATTCGGTGTTCCCCCACCTCGTATTAATGAACAAAGGGAGTTGTTTTCCCTAGTTAATGAAATAGTAATGGCATGTTGATGTTAGCCTGCAAGTGAAGTTGGAATCACGATACCAACAATGTATGCCTAAATGTGTATTGTGATTTAATGAATGGAAATGCGTGATAAATATTTTAATGGAGATTAAAAGAGGGTTATGTAGCTGGGATGTAAAAGTGGCAATCATAAGAGACCAAAACAGGAAACCATGTTTGCCAGTATAGAGGGTCTAAATGGCTTGGAGTTCGAGTCTCTTTGCTTATGATTGGGAGGTTCGAGTCCACCTTATTATATGATTGGGAGGTTCGAGTCCCCCATAATACCTTACATGATTGGGTGCTTATGTCACCTTAGTATATGATTGGGAGGTTCGAGTTTCCCATGCAAATATATGAGATTATTCTCTAGTTCGTGTGGCTACGCGCACTGGGGTCCAATCAGGGGGTGAGAGCTAGGGAACATATAGCCCATAGGTACTGATATATGATGGTTAAGCTCAATCCAGGCAAAATTTTCAAAGTACATGTTAAGCCTTGTTCCCTATCCCAACGTTTTTATATAAGTATATATGTATGCACATATGTATGTGAATATGTACATTGAGTTGAACTAGAATTTGAATTATCATTACTTTACACTTATCCCTGAGTTACATGCTAGTGCTCAACCCACTAACCGTCTCAGGACGTTGTATCCCCTCGAGATGCAGGCACCAAAGATACTTCTACTTTTCCTGCGGAGTGTTAGGTGGATCGACTTGGTTCATCAGTCATTTGCGGTGGTGAGCTTCCATTCTCCGAAACACTTGATCATTCCATTAGTCTCCTTCTATAAACTAGAATTAAAGAGTTCACATTAACATTTTTATTTTCATTGTCATTGTTGTCGTGCCCTGATTCGAATCAGTCGAAACAACACACAACATGTGGTGGCTAATGTTGTGACTCTCAGGATTTGAAAATTCATTTTAGAGTCACCACCTCACTTTTTAGCAAAATTAGGAAAAATCATTTTTCATGCAAAACTCCTTTTTGGTCTATCGAAAATATTTTGAGATTCCGAGTAAAAGTTTTGGTTACTCGAGGGAATGGTGTTAGGCACCCCTCAAAGCCTATCCAAAGATATTCCTTAAACCCAGTTTAGGAAAATATTTGAAAAAATGTTGTTCTGTTATTTGCTAAAGAACAGTGATAAAAGACTTTATGATTATTATTTTTCTTTATTTTTACTTAGAGAATGAAGACTTAAGGTATAATAAATGTGACGCTACCATATACAAGGAAGTAATTTAATTATTGTAGAAATATACATGTATTTTAGATATGAAAAGGGTGGTGTTATAATTTACATATATGTATTAGGAAGTGTAAGTCTTATAATTCTAGAGAACGTTATTTAAATATACGTGAAGATAAATATATCATTATAGAGTATATAAGGTACTTTATGGGCATGAGAATTTATTTACAAAATATATATATTTAAGAGTATGCGAAGAATATGTGAAAGAATATGAATAGATTGAAATAAAAATATAAATGTAACTGCATGTGAAGGAGTTAAGAGAATGTATAAACCATAATAATATTAACAATAATAATAAATATAATAATAATAATAGAAATAATAAATGTAATAATAATAATAATAATAATAATAATAATAATAATAATAATAATAATATAATGATAACAATTGTAGTAAAATTATACCTCATTTATGGTAGTGTACAACACATATATATCTTGTATTTTGAAGACTTTTAAAACTTGAACTAATGTTAAGAGAAACATGAAACGTACCAAATATATGAATGATATTTGAATTAAACAAAAAACACATTTTTGGTGGGTGAGTTATTTGCAAAATAAAAAATGACTTGTCGAATTAAAATCGTTTAGTAATTTACTTAAAAGTTTCAATTAAGACGAGTTAAACGACTAACTAATATTTTTGAAAGAAAACTGATTTAGTCTTTGTACAAAATTTAAAGAAAAATTTGCTATTAGACTTATGCTTAAGACAAGCTTTGCATCTTTTATTGGAAAATTGTTGATTTATGAATAGAAAAAATAAAGTGTCAAATAATATGTGCTATTATACTTATAGACATTAAATAGACGAAAGATTACCTGAAGGACACTAATTTTAAATATTTTGAAGCTAAACAAAATTAAATGCACATAAAGTTAATTCAAATTTAATCAAACCACCCAAACATACATATTCAATAAATACCAGGTTAGTTAAAGAGATGCCCCTATAATAAGACGTAAAGAAAGTAGAAGATACGCTAAGTTTCTTTTGAAAGAACCAACTTGACGACCCTATAGTTGTTGACCCGATATTATGGATCAGATTGAGTTCCATTGCAAAACTCCAGCTCCTGAGAGTGTACATGAAAACAAAGCAATGAAATAAAATGATTAGAAAGTGACTTAGACAGATAAAAAACGAGCAGATTAGGGAGGAAGCATATCCATTGGAATATATATTAAATTATAGAGTAGGTTAGCACACATAAACAAAAAACAAGAACCATTTCCAACTATTGTTCTACTTAGTTCACATAGTCCAAATTAATAAGGTTTTATCTCTCAAGGAGGAGATGCTACTCTAACTCTCAACGTCAAAACTACTTTGCAATTCACAGTAGCTTACTAGAAAAAATAGGATCAAAGTAATACTAATAGTATAGAATTTCCACGAAGAGAAAATACAACGACAAGGTACAAAAACTATGTTGAAATTCTTCTAGACGTACACCGTTAATGTCGTTAACATAACTAATCAAAGAAGAGGATATAGTTAAATATTACATGTAATCAAATGAGAAAGAGATACCCAACCGTAATTATTATCATAGCTAATCTTTAAGTTAAGACTTTCAATTTTAACAAAATAGTTAAGGGAGGAGACACGTTTAGCTTAATTCTAAACAAATACACTTTTGATAACTAAAATGGACATTGAAGTAGAGAAGTAAAATTCCTCTACAAGGTGAAAACAATCACATAAATGAGCTAATTTCGGATGTTTTTCTATCTTAATTAACCTAGCCAAGCGATTAACATGTGCTATCCATTCATTAACCATATATACATAATATTGAAAGGACCATTGGTACAACCTGTTTAATTCAACTTTAAAGCATGAACCAGCGTCGTTCTTTAAGTTAGTCCCTAGACTAAGTAGATACGGTTTAGTATAGTACTCAACCAAATAAGGAATAGCTCAAAACTTGTTAAATTTTGTCTTTAATGAAGAATCTTAACCTTCTTCTTTACTACCTCTATATTCATGCAATAGGATCAAAACAAAACAGTGACCCACAAACAACCTGTGAACACCTCAAACACATAGTTAAGCATCCTTTAAACTGAGCTCATACAACCTTGTTCGCGCTGAAAGTTAGAAGTTAAATGATCCCATATTTGGTGAACAGCTAACCTAAGATAAGACACGCACTTAAAGACATCCTAAAATTTTCAAGACAAAAAAAAAAAGTATAAATTTCATGACGGACAACCAAGGATCCGGGGCCACATATTTGTGATAGGCAATGCACGTGCAAGGATGAATGCAAAGAGAATCCATAATACCATAACCAATCCATGTTCCATAATGTACCTAGTGTATGCACCTCCTCCAGCTCAACGACTCATAACTACAGGACCTATGGCTACCCCTCTTCCGCGGCACGATGGTTCATGGACGAAGGGGCACCTAGGGGTTTGAGAGTACCTGCATACATCGACCTGGACACAATCTAGGATTTCTAGTAACTATCAATGTCATCATCTATTCACGACTTGAACCTGAACTCATATCATCCATATCATGATCAATCTATTCTATCCAGTATTAGATAGTATGTATATATGT
>JAPEIP010000007.1:159423620-159439873 GCA_026120095.1 Capsicum chinense
GACTAAATCATCATAAAAGTGTAGAAAGAGTAGGGATCTCTTGTGACAGGGATAATTGTAGTAGCAAACCAGTGGACCAAAATTTATCTCGGTCAAATCTCTAAATCATCATTTTTAGTCTCAAAGTCTTACTAGTTGTTCATTATGATGGTACAATTCCTATTATGAAGAAATCCATTTAAAGGTGAAAGGTGAGAATAAATCACTTTTTAGTAAAAAAAGTAGTAAAATTATGTTTTAGTTGGAATCATACCATTCATCTCTATAGTGATTATGAATGTACCGAATCTATGCATGCCATCACTAGTATTCAAACAATGCAATCATAGGTATTAAAAATGTCTATAAACTATGGCCAAGCCCTTAAAAAGATAAAACACTGCCCGAAATCTAACCTATATCATAATCATGATCTTATGCCCAATAATACATATCAAGAATAATCACAACATCATAATTACTGCCTTAGTCACAATACCATATCCGGTATAATCATAACATAATCATGGCCTTAGTCCTAATAACATATCTGATATAATCATAACATAATTTGGTAAACCACCACAATTGTCTGAGTCACATAGAAAATCTCAAACAAAAGGTTCATTAGTCTCGACTATGTCTAATGTTTTAACATGCGTATATAAGTCTACAAAATCTAACACAAGTCTTGACCTAAGGTGGGACGGAGGAGTCCAGTTTTAATCTCCGAAATCCATTTTTAGACAAGTTTCTACCTTGTATTAGGCTAAGGTATCTATATTCACTTCTAGATGTCTAAATAAGCCATGAGCAGGTAAGTTAAATTCACCTAAATTATGGTTCCAAGATAGCCTAAATAAATCCTTCTAGCCCCCATGACTTATAATTTAAGCTAATTCATGGTGTTCTACCCACACTCACATCCTAACATCCATATCATACATACAACTTATATAAAACACTATTTCGAGAGAAAAGTAGATGGAAGACTACCTGAAGACAAACTGCAACCCCCAAATCATCAATAAATTGTCAGTCTTTACTCCTTAATCTCAAAATATCATCACGTTATCAAAATAGTAATCTATATATCAGTAGGAGTAAAATAAGACCCATATTACTATATTGAGGGACGGGTCTAATTTCGAGTCAAGAACAGGCCCGTGGGTCTTGCAAACAAAATCTAAAATTGAACTTGTCACGAGGTTCATCAAATGACAAGGAAGTTGTGCAGAAAAGTTGAGCATAAATTAGATCATAAAGCAGCCCAAAAATTTAGGAATTCAAGACCTAAATTATAAGAAGTTTATCGAGAATTAGGATGAAAATTGATCGAAAAATTAATGAGAAATAACCAAGATGAGTTAGGTTGGATTACCATAACCTATGTGGATGATTTTCCACTATTTCCTCTCTTTAAGCTCATAATTTGGTGCAAAAATGATGGAAGAAGTGATAGAAAATCGGGTGGAGAAAGAGTGTTATATAGTGTCTTGAGTCTCTTAAGTGATCACTCTATTGCTTATGAGATGGTTGCTTAAGTGATTCACCTATCTCTTATGCGATCTATCTCTACAAGTTGGGTATCGGTTAGATGGTACGTAGGACACTTAGGGAATACCTACGTATGCAGCGCTTACACTGCCATTGAGGAGATGGTAAATTTTGCCTAAGCGACATAATGCCACCTAAGTGACATAATGTCTCCTAAGCATACAATGACCGCTTAAGCGGTCATATGATCGCTTAAATGGCTGGAACAGAAACCTGATGCACCAGATTTTGTAATGTTTGGAACGGACTTTGACTGAGTGTTCTGGATTCGTTCAAAACCCCATACGCGCAAACAAAATATGTTGCCATACCAAATTAGACATTTTGGACTCAATGGAACCATCAAAACTTTCATATGAGGTAGTTTAGAATAATTGTGGGGCCCATACCTATAGTTTATTTTTTAACATAATCCGCCAAATAGTCTAAAACTAGTCCACAAGCATCGTGACCTAAACAAAAGGTCCCCACAGCCTAAAATCAATGTTCTAGATTTGATGGCACTGTCAAAATTCTCATCCAAGATCATCAACGAGGAGTTTTAGTTTGAGATCAAATCCTAAAATGAACCTAAAATCGAAATGAACCTTCTCAACAACCCAAACGTAACCTCTATCACCAACTGGGCTTCAACTTAACTAAGGGTAACGAATGAATACAAATCTAAAACATGACACACTTATACAATACCGTTGCTAGCACAAAAATAACTCATCCCAGACAAAGGAAAATAAAAGCATAAGCCATGCAACCCACTCAAAAATCCACATATAACTTCATTATCCTTTTCACACCTGCTAACACTCCAAACCAACAAGAAAGTCACCTAAGTCCTATCCGCACAATATCATCACACTAGCCTAAGAAATCTGAAGCTGACCCACTAAAAATCCATGATGGAAAAATAAGGATAAACCCATAACGCACTACCTTGGCACACAAATAGAGATAGCTAAGGTCTGTAATATATGATGATGCTAGAACTGTCTAAATGACAACCAAAAAAAATTCTCAGAGTCTGAAGCATAACTATTCACCACTAAAGGAGACACTTTATGCTGTCCTATTAATCGAGAATGAAGCCATGTTGAATCTCACTCAAGAATACTACACTCGCTAAGTATATCATCCAAAATTTCAACAAACACTGAAAAATTGAGGTCAAAGATGAAGGAACCAATACCTTATCCATGGAATATTATCCGAATACTTATTAACAATAATCCATCAAAACTCAAGAACCCCCAACTGAGACAAATTTGAAAATAAAGGTTTCACCTAAGAACTGAAACTCCAAGCTGAAATCTGGACACTAAGGTTGAACCATTAAATCTTAACTACCCAAACCAAGCGTGAAGACCAGTAAGCAACTTTACTTCAAATCTATCAAAATATCTAAGGCGTCAAATCTAAAATTGAGCCAACTAGCCTAACTGAGGCCACATAGCTAAATCAACCTTAATATCCAAATCAGATATATCTTTACTAAATTATGTCCGAGCTAAAACCAAAATGTAGCTAAAGCATTAAACTTTAAAATAGGATAACTCTTTGGCTGTAACACAAGCAACCAACTCTATATCTACAAGAGAGAATAAAATATAGCTACAGAACAAAATTATAGCAGAGGATAAATCACCGGCTGGAACACAAGAGACTACTACTATATCTACTAGAAGGCATGAAACATAGCTACAAAACAAAATCACAACAAAGGATATATCACTGGCTAAAACATAAGCAACTAACTCTATACCCATTAGAGGAAATAAAATATTATTGCATAAAAAAATCACAACAGATGATAAGTGACAAGCAAAAAACAAAACAGAACAAATCTATACCCATTAGAAGGAACAAACCACTAAAGCATACTTAAAACTCACCATTGCTACAATCGTACTAGAGATAACACAAACTCTAAAAACTTGGAGAAATACAACTTTAGTAAGAAATCAATCAACCTAATATTCCATCTTAGTAAAGAATATCCATAGGCACATATCACTAAGGAGAAGCAATCCAACAAGTCTTATTAGGCCAAACGAATTCTGAAATGAGAATTTCCTGAATCTACCCAAGTAGGACAATCTTAACCCAATCAACCCATGAATCAGATCGTTGAAAAAGAAAGTAACAATGTCGACACTAATGCCAAGGTCGAGACCACTAATAAAAAATGAACCAATTAATTCAATACAAATATTTCCAATTTGACAAGTTATGAAGCGGTTATAAGAGAAATTATCTATCTCTAACACTCTAACTCTACTTAGAGCATGAACCATATCACATCCAAAAATAGAGTATCCAACTCCACACCAATACTAAGAGCAACCCACCACCAGGAAATGAACCCATCAAACCAGAAAGATAAATCTAAGACTTCTCGATATCAAACATTAAAACCATTATCAGTGATGAACTAGCCAAATTGAAAGAACAGAAACCAAAATAGTCAACCTTAAAAATGGGCTAAATAGAGATGGATAGCCAATGCAAAAACCGTCACAACCTAGGAGGCAAGTCAAAAAATCCAAAACTCAAGAATAAGCAATATAATTAAATTGCTAACTCTAGAACCATTATAGAACCATGGAAGGTCAACTTATATTCACTACCATAATTCACTCAACAAGCAGTTTAGCACTGTCAACAAAAGAGAAAAAAGACCAACCTCACCTTGCTAAAAGAGAAAACATCCAACCAAGCTAGCTGCCTAAGTCAATGAATAGGAATCATGAAGGAGGAAAAAATCTAACTAGATATTAATAGTCTAGTTATCCATCAAAAGAGGATAAATTACATCAAACAATGACAACAATAACAATATTAATATAAATATAAATATTAGGAGACATGTAATACCAAAAATAAAAATAAAAAACAAGTATCACTCTAGGTCCATAATAAGTCCAATATGCCAAGGTAAATAGGAATTGAACCCAAATACTACATCTATAAGGGGAAAATACCAATATTGATCCACTCCATTCACTGCTAAAAGAAATTATCTATAGAGGTAGCCATATAATCATGAACTCTGTATCAGAGCACACCAAAGTTGATATAAATAAATTAAGGCATACAACCATTAATGGGTATAAAAACCCCAATACATATAACACTATAAGAAAAAAGTCTATTTAAGACCAACATTCAGGGATGGGTCAATAATTTGGTCCCTGAGAGTATACTTATTAGGATGAGATTAAATTTTGGTCCTTAATTGTGTATTTATTTTGGAAGGTATAAAATCTGGTCCTAAAAAATTATTTACTGGTCCCTAATAATAATTTAGAGAGAAGTACCACCAAATTATTCTAATAAAATTTTAATAAAAATAATGCTAATTAAACCTAACACGCCAAAAAGAAAAAAATTCTCTATATTCTCCAAAAAATATCATGCCCTAGTTGTTGCTCTAAATTATCGATCAAAATTTCTCATTTAACGCTCAAATCATCAGCTAAATCTCTCTCATTTACAATCGGAGCTTCTATTATCTGTATGTTTCTCATCTCTCTATAATGACTTGAGTAAATTCTTTTGTTCCTAGTGATTTCTTATCTCTTTGTAAACATTAGTTTCACAGTATTAGAAGAAAAATCTATCATCGGGTCAACTCCTGGTAATGCTGATGGTCGATTCAAAATCGAAAACCCTAAGTTCTTTTTTTCAAGATTTGGTTTTCTCTATGTATATTGTTCTGTGATAAAGTGGACAGGACCTACCTTGATCACTAATTTGTATGTATCTATATGTGTTTTGTATTTTTTTTCCCAAGATTTAGTGTTCTTTTATTTTTTGATAAAGTCTAAATGAGCAATCTTGATGAGTAGTTTGTATGATATTAAGTATTAAAGATCATAAAAATTCTAATTTTTGGGTTGATTATTTTGTCATTAGTTTATTTTACCGTAGTAACTTTGTTTCCAGTGTCTTGTCCCAGTAAATTTACTTGGTATTTGTGTTGGTAGGAAGTAGCAGCTACCTCGTGGGATAGTAGAGCTAGCTGCAAGTGTAAAGGAGCTAGCTTGATGAGTAATGTGTGTGCAAGAATGCAAGAACTTATGCGCCAATTTAGTACTATATTATGTCAGGTAGTCTTATTGTTTTTCCACTATCTTGACACCTTTTTGTCTGTCTAAAGTTAGTGTGCTATCTTGGAAGTAACTTTTGTTTACCTTCAAACTCTAATGATTGTTAAATGAAACCATTTTGTATCCAAAAGTATAAACTTCAAGAGAAAACAAGAAAAGGTTTGAGAAAATAGTGGCATATGCTAAACTTGCAGGATGGAGTGTTTTCTAATTAATATTGAAGTGAAGATAAGGTTGCATTGTAGCCTCATAACCAAAATCACAGAAGTTACTGAATGGAAAGTGTTGAAGAGATATTGATACATTTAAGCTAGTATTTTTTTGTCATTATGATTTCCTATTACCTATAAGAGTATACTCAGTTTTGATATACATTGCATCATTTACTCAAATTTTTTTGGTACCGATGATATTGTACTCTTCTTACATTTTCGGCGGAGCTACAAATCATTGTACTTGCCCTACTGTTTATCATGAATTCTCTCACGGCTCCTCTTAGCGAGTAAGTTAGCTGATTTACTAATTGAAATACGTCTGTTAGCTGGTCTTACCTTTCATCCTTCTCTATCTATGTAACTTTCATTAGTTTATTTCTTCTTACCATAGGAAACAATTGTAAAATAAAGAAGGGTAAGGTGTGTGAGTACATTATGGTGATGCACCTTGTTTAAGAGAAGCTGTAGTTATTATTTGATCCAATTAATTTAGTTCTACTCATTGCTTAGTTTATTTGTTAGATCACTCAACAAAAAAGGCTTAACCTTTTATGGACCCCGTGGATGTCAAGGGTCTTGGATTGGACTATTACTATGAGGTGAAGAGGTTGAATTTTCCCATCGGTGTACTTATACTATGTATGATGTTCTTAGGAATCCTTTGTTCCTTCTGTTTCTGCTAATACATCCTGGGATTTTTTAGGTTATTGAGAAGCTTATGGACTTCAGTACTATCATAAACAAGATGGAAGAAAAAATGGTTCTGGCTATAAGAATGTCTGAGAGATATGTGTAGATGTTAGGCTAATATTTAAGAGTGCAATGAAATACAACAAGGAAAGAGATGATGTTCATGTAATGGAGAAAATGTTATTGGGAATATTTGAGGAGAAATGGTTGCGGATTTGGCCCAATATTAATGAAGAGGTACAACTCATCTATAATCTTTTTCTTCAGTATCTCATGCAATTTATAAAATAAATGAATCATTTTCTTCTAGGCTATTTGATATACTCATATGCGATTAGGGTACTAAATTTTTTATTTTTAAGTAAATAATCGGGACACTATTATATAGTACTACTGCTTATAGGAAAAACATAAAAAGAAAGAGGAAGCAGAAGCCCAACAAGATATACAGCTCGCTGAAGAGCCTGCTCATGCCAAAATGACTAAAGATTTAGATATTGAGGTAGTCAAGGCTCAGATTCTTTTACACAAGAATAAAAGTTTAGTCATATTTGCCCGAATGTTTATGGATTTTCATTGTCGCACATAATAAATTTAACCCACTTTGGATAATAACTTATACCTAATATTTGCATTCCAACTTGATGAAGTGGACTTGAAACTAGAAGAACTTAGGGAAATGGTGCTTCAGAAATGCAGGTTAAAGCCTTAACAAATAACTCTTGTCAGTTATCAGTTGTGCATTTATTAATTTTGAAATAGTTGATCGCTTTATAAATATACCTTGTAACTAGTCCGTCCTTTCATTTAATGGGGCTACTACATAATTTTTAGATAGACTCTAAACATTACCTTAAATATCCCATATATGATATATATTTAAGAGAAAATAATTCAAATATTAAAAGAATAATCAACCATATGACCTTTTTCCAATTGTAAATAGATGAATAAGCACTGGCTAGTATATGAAAGTCAATAGTGATTGGTCCTGCTCGTGACACGGGTTTGACGATGAAGCTTTTCTTTTTGCTTCCTGGTTTAGGTTTATTTACTTATGTGGAGGGAAAAATTAGTATGTTCGATATTCCTGGGGTAATCTAGTGCCAATTCTATAGGAATAGTCCTCAGAATGATCTTTTCTCTATGGTCCTTTACAAGATCTAAAAGCAAAATAGATGTACCTCAGGCGATTTTGGTTGACTGTCTTTCTTGAAAGAAAAAGAAAAATTGTTTGAAGCAATAGGGGTAACATTCTTAGCCTTAAACTTGGATGTAACTTTTTGATTCAAACTGATCATTGTATGAGATATAGATTCTATACTAGACACAGTAGGGAATTTGCCCTTATTGTAATTATGCCTGACGCACTGGCTTAATTCAAGTTTTCATAAGATTAAAGAATGATTTAAAGGCTAATGGTAGAAGTTAGATTGTCATCGAATTTAGAATCAAAGGCGGAACACTTAATTTTAGGAAAGAAAATACTCCATGTATAATTTGGGCCAATTAGTCGAGGAGAATTTAAGAGCTTATGTATCAATTTGGTGTTATATTACTTCAGGTAATCTCATTGTATTCTTAGTGTATTGACACCTTTTTGTCTGTCTAAATTTAGTGTGCTACGATGGTAGTATCTTTTGTTAACATTTAAACTCTAACGGTTGCTAAATGAAATCATTTTGTATCCCCAAGTAAAACTACAAGAGAACACGATAAAAGGTTTGAGAAAATAGTGGCATGTGATGAACATGCAGGATGAAGTGTTTTTTGATTAACATTGAACTCTAGATAAGGTTGCATTGTAGCCTATTAACCAAAATCTTACTACTTTTCACTTATTTTATGACCCAAATAATGGATATTGTAAATATAAAACACTCGAGAAGAGTCCTATGTTTCATTTTACATTTGTAATAGGTTTGTTGCGCCCAAGCACACACACAAGTGTACGTGGTCTTACCAAGTAGTAAAGTGGCCCCTTAGAAGCCATGTATCGATCCCACAGAGACTTGTTTTAAAAAACTATTCAATTCTAGTTCAACTATTTTTGTTAAATTGATGCGAAAGTAACCAATAGAGTTTGTGATTTGTAAATGAAAGGTAAAGTAGATAATGCGGTAAGGTAAAGTACTTGGACAACAAATGGAAAGAAAATTAGGATTAAAGTACTAATAAAAATCATACTACACTATTGAACTTCATTAGTTGAATTGCTTTTCTTGGTTGATGTTTTGTAGGTTTAATAGAATGATCATGGTCTCTGACCTCTAATTGTCTAACTAACTTGGTTATTACAACTAAATCATTGAGTAGGGATGTAATAATCTAATTAGGTGTATTAAGTTTTTATCCTACGCATTCCCTATCCTAAACACTAATTCAAATTCCTTATTTCATAATGGAATAAGAACCTTGTTCTATTTATCCCACCTTCTATCTTCTTATTCCTCCTCCTGAGATAACAAGATCGATAATATATGTATTATAAGTGTAGCTAACACTAAAAAGAGTTGAAACAAGGATATACAAATAAATAACTATGATAAACAATCCAAGCTAACTAAAACAATACTAGACATGTTCTTGGCTTTAACCCCGAAAAGGGGTGTTTAGCCTCTAATGGACATAATCATCATCTGATTAACTGAATTAATGATCCAAACGAAAAAGAAACTGAAGTTTAAAGAATATTAACCCTAAAAACGTGTTTTTCAGCCTCCTGAATTATTCCAAGACATCACAAAGTGATTACATAATATGCACAAAGTCCTATTTATAATGGGCAGCTTTTGGTCGTGTTTGAAATAGGCATTGCGTCACGTTGGGTAGTCAAGTTTATTAGGAATTATGGTGCGTTAGATAGTAGGGTTTATTATGGGTCGAACTGCATTTCATGTTCAAGTAAATTTGCCATCGCGTCATGGATCCAGCGCGATACCTCACTGGAATTTGCATATTGACGTTCAATCTTTGCCTTGTGCCTTTGCCTTTCATCCCAGCTTTTGTGGTGTGTTTCCAATGGATTTCCATCATTTACATCATCAATATATCACAAAAATTAGATTAAAAATGATCCTACATCATTTTACACCAAGGGTTAAGCATCTAAACAACACAATATCAGGAATAGTGAACTCAAAACACGAGCTAAGACTAGGCTTGCCCATGTTGATCTTTCAGATATAGTTTTGACTCTTATTTTGATTTAATTGATCATTGCACATTTTAAAAAGTTATTACACATATAAATACACTAGTAAACCATTTGGAACTCATTTAACACAATAGAATACATCTAGATAGACTAGACAAGCACCTAGCTCAAGCTAGTAACACTAGTGTCCCCGATTGAACTCTAAGTAACTCATTTAAATACAAACTTGTTTGGAATACACATCAAATATTGTAATCACACACTTGAAAACTTATATTATTATTTATATGATAATTAACACAGTAAGAACACAAGTTACCCTCAAAACAAGGCAAACTAAGCTAGAATAATAACACCAAATTGTATAAAGCCACCTCAGATCAACACCCCCACTTTAAACCTTGTTTTTCTTCAAACAACTCTTTACTCTAAGTATCAATATTTGAGGTGACTATACAATTCTACTACAAGAAAGAAATTAATGCTAGCACTGCAATGACTACACAAAATGCAAGTTTCTACACTAAGCATGTTATACATAAATAAAATTTCAAGAACACTAATTCAAAACATCCTAGCCTCAAGAATTGACTCAACAAGTGACAAATATATGTATATTGCTTAATATAAGAAATCATATAAATCACCCAAAATTTATCAACCATGTTTCCCTCACAAAAAGAGAGTTACCCATAATCACTCACAGTAATGCAATTTATAACAGAATGGTTATAAGAATCAAATTTTGCTCACTCTTACAAAAGAATTCACAAGTTAAAAATGATGAACCATATACTTGACCTTAGATTCATACTCCACTAGTATCAAAATATTAAGCTTAGGATCAAATAGGTCTTTCCAGGTTGTACTGAAGGCTACAGGATGGGTAGGGACTATTTTGATCAGGAATAGTGACTATCTTCCCTAAGCACTTTAGTATATCACATTTTTCAATTAAGACCAATCTTCAATAACCAATTTACACAACTTCTATCTACCTATATCTTTTTCTTTACCCCCATCTCATTAAGCTCATTCATATATAATATGGTGGGAGGATTTTTTATTTTATTTCATGATTCAATTTTGAGCATAAATTTTCCTTTTCACTACCAACCACAACATATAAATTTTTACACACTAATAACTACTACTTTAGGGCCTTTCACCTGTCTCCTACTTAAATTTCCAACTCCTCACTCAATTAATTGTACACTAAAGTGCTTAAGAGCTTTGGATCAAATTGAGGTCTATCAAAGAAGGGATTAGGAAACATATGAGGCTACCAAAGAAAAAGCTAAAGACTTAAGGGGGCTTACTAGGATTAAGCACAAAGGGTAGGTCAAAAGAGGGTATAAGCATGGCTATAAAAAAAATTCCAATATAATCTCTTACACCCACACATTTTATTTCATTTTACACAAACACCAGGTGTAATACCCCGAGTTTGCACCCCGAATGCCACACGGTGATTAAAACCCTGAAGGACTATAAGCTAACCCATGACTGGTACCTGCTGTGAGCACTGAATAATAATACTGAAATAATATGAAAAATAGGCCGAAATGCCTTAAGGTTAATAATCTGAATACTAATAAATATAGTGCTGAATAACATCTAAAAATGAATACTGTCTGGATTATTCTCATCTGAAAAAAGCATCTAACTAAACTATCTAAAAGTAGAGTTGATGGGACAAGCCCCCAACTAACTCCAACTATTGAAATACTGAAGCTAATGAAAATACTGAAATAAAATTATATCCTCAATAGATGAGGACTCACTACTAAATCTACTACTGTAATTTGAATCATTCTATACATGGTTAGGAACCCGAGTGTCCGAACCTATGATATGAGACATCATAGCACAAAGAGAAAGTATCCGTCAGTACGTGGAATATAGTGGTAAGCTAGATAAGGTAAGGCTGAATGCAAGGGTTCATATGCATGAACAGTAACTGACTGAATGATGTAGAGTAACTGAATAAGAGTACATAGGTAACTAAAACTACTGTAAAATACTGAGTAATGCAATATCGTGTATATACCTGTATACTATATGTAAACTTTTACTGAAGATGAGTACTAATTTCTGATATTGAGTAACTGATATCTGTGATTACTGATAACTGAATTACTGATACTGAGTAACTGTGTTAGACAGTCCTGGTTCTGTAGAATCGAACTGAGTTCTATACTAAGACTGAAACTGAAATTGAAACTGTAAGAGGTAATTATCTAACCAATATGCCCCTCTTTAAGTGGATTGGGGTCTAACTCATAACCCCAACTAGAAGGGTGTCAGTACCTGCCATGGGTAAAGACAAGCTAAAGAGTCACCCTCATCTAGTAGGTGCCTTTAATGAGAATAGTGGTACCCTTAACTATCTAGTAAAACACCTTATCAACCCTCAACTGGAAGGTTGATATCTAAACCTACGCTGACAATATAGTTCTAGAATAAAAGGACTACTTTTAAGGATCACACCCTCGACTAGAAGGTGAGTCCCCATCCTTGGGTTCACTCGGTGCTGAACCTAATCCTAATTGAATGACACTGATTATTAAACGGACTGGACTGAGCTGAGTTTAACCGAGTTCTATAACTGACTGAGTACTACTAATCACGAAACTATCAAGACTATTCTATAACTACTGTAGCTCTATGTAAACAACTAGATTTTTGTGTATTGAATATCCCAAGACTTGATAGCATTGAAAATAAAGCATGGCATAATCTTGAAAGCGTGATAATACTTACTTGTTAACAATGCATTCATTTAGACATTTTGTCAAACACTTAATATACATGAGCTTGTACATGAATGGGACCTCATAATAACATGTTCACTATTCAATTCACATAAGCATTTTGTCAAATATTTGGGGAGCATGATTATTTCACATAATAATAGTCAACACATAAACATCTTGGATACAATAATCTATTGTAAATTCAAGGGTTTATTATGATAATCATATATTCATCACACATGCTACTTAATTTCATAAAACTTGCAATTTAATCATGGATTGAAACCCAATTTAAATCATGAACATGAATAAAATTAATTTCAAATGTGGAAGTCATAAATCTATAAACTTGTATGTTTAAATAGGATTCTTGGACTCCATGGGTGAAAGGAACCCATGAATGAACACCTAACGTACCTGAGAAGATTAGTTCTTGAAGGTTCTTGAAGGAGTTCTTGAGAATTATTCTTGATTCTTAAAGGCTACGGTTTTGGCTTTTTGAAAGAGAATGATTTAATCCTTGAGAAAATAATGAAATAATGACCAATTAGTTCTATTTTAGGCCTTACTTTCGTGTTTAGGATTGATTAGGGCCATGGAAAAATACCAATTTACCCCTAGAAATTTATTAAAATTCATCACAAAAAAACCCAATTTTAGTCTTCACCACGATGCGGTGGCATCACGGAGAGCTACTGGAATTTGGTTGGCACTGTTCAAAAAGGGACGATTGTGAAATTGACCCTTGGTGCAATGCGGCACCATCGCGGGGTGTCACTGGATTTTGACAATTAGGAAAGTAAGCCTTGGTACGACTTGATGGGATCCCATTCCCTCACTGGAAAATGACATTTGTAAACTGAGACATTAGCGCGATGCACCATTATCACGGAGCTTCACTAAAAACTAACGAATGCCATTTGAACTAGCTCTGCGATGTGGTCCTGCACCAGATGGCATACTATTTTACAAAACGTGGTTTGACTCTTCGCCCGGGTATCAAATTTGGGCAAATTTTATAACGTTGGAAAGCTGACTGAATTTCATATGCACTGGCAGGTCTTAAACTGGAAAATTCTAAGTATTTTGAAAAATTTATATAGAGATACTCGTGTAATGAGCGTTAAACTAAGCTATTGAAATATGGGGTATTACAATATCTCCCCCTTGGGAAAATCCATCCTCTAATGAGACTTATTAAGTTGGGAAGTACTGATAGGCTGATTTTTACATACTGAACATACATAACTGAAGTAGCGAATACATGACTGATACTACTGATAAATTGAGTTTTCATACTAAACATGCATATCTGATGCGTGAGTAAATGGTTGAATTGATTCATGAATGCATCACTGTTACAAAGATGATATGCAACGATAACTGAAGTTTGTAACTATAATTGAACATGGAACTGAGTAAATCTAAGGTAGACTCTTACCTTAAGCTAAATATGAGTTTGCAGAGAAGAGGTGAGAATACTTGGTCCGTATATATTCCTTTACTTCCCAAGTAGCTCCCTTAACAGACTTATTCCATCAAAGAACCTTGACTAAGGGAACTTTTTTATTCATCAGTCTGTGAATCTGATGATCAAGGATTTGGACTAGAACCTTTTTGAAAGAGAGATCATTCTGAATATCTATACCCTCTAAGAGAACTATGACTACTGGCTCACCAATGAATTTCTTTAGTAAAGAGATGTGGAGTACTGGGTGCACTGAAGCTAGATCTGAAGGTAACTCAAGCTTCTAAGCTACCTTTTTAAAATGGATGAGAATTCTATAAGGATCGACATATCGGGGAATGAGCTTTCATTTCTTGCTAAACCTCTTCACCCGAATCACGGGTGAGATTTTCAAGAACAAAAAGTCGCCAATCTCAAACTCAAGATCTTTTCTCCTTACATTTGCATATGATTTCTGTTGGCTCTAGGCGTCCCTAAGCCTTTTTCTGATCAACTGAACCTTCTCTATGGAAGCAAACACAAAATCAAACCCTACTACTGTGGCCTCCCCTACCTTGAACCAAGCAATTAGAGATCTACCTCTCCTACCACAATGAGCCTCAAACAGAGCCATCTAAATACTGGAATGATAACTATTATTATATGCTAATTTGATCAAAGGCAAGTGTTCATCCGAACTACTTTTAAAATTAACAACACAGGCTCTTAACATATTTTCTAGACTTTGAATGGTCCTTTTTACTTAACTATCTGTCTGAGGGTGAAAAGTTATACTGAGGTGAACTTGGGTTCAAAGACCCTTTTGGAATACCTTCCAAAAATGGGAGGTAAACTGGGTACCTCTATGTGAAATGATGGATACTGGGACTCTGTGTAACCTGACCAACTCTTTGATATAGAGTTTGGCGTATTCCTCGGCTGAATAAGAAGTATGGAATGGCAAGAAATAAGTGGATTTGTGTTCCTATCTATGATAACCTAAATCGAATCATGCTAATAACGAGTATGAGGAAAACCAGACTCAAAGTCCACGTTCGCTTCTTCTATTTTCCATGTGGGAATACTGAACTCCTGCATAGATCCACTAGGCTTCTGGTGCTCAATCTTAACCTGCTAACACGTAGAGTACTTAGCTACAAACCTAGTAATGTCTCTCTTTATCTTACTCCACCAATAGACCTCCCGCAAATCGTGGCACATCCTAGAATCCCCTGGATGAATAGAAGAACGGCCACCATGCACTTCTGCAAGAATTTGTTTCCTCAAGTCATCTATACCTGTCACACATAACCGACCCTGGAAATGCAAAACACCATCTACCCCTGGGAGAAAACCTCTACTTTTGGATCTTTGACTAACTCTTTCAACTTAACTATACTGGGATCTCTTTCTTACTTTTCCTTCACTTTGGAAACCAGAGATGATTCTGAACTAATCTGTACCTGTACACTACCCGCTGCTGAATCAACTAAGTGGACATCTAGTCAGGCAAGTTGATGAACTTCTTGCATTAACTTCTTCTTACCATTTTCAAAATGAGCAACACTACCCATAGACAACCTACTAAGAGCATCCACCACTTCATTGGCCTTTCCCGGATGATACAAAACACTCATATCATAATCTTTCAACAACTCTAACCACCTTATATGATGCAAATTCAAATCTTTCTGAGAGAACAGATAGTGTAAGATTTTGTGATCTATGAACACATCAACATGCACCAAATACAAATAATGCCTCCAAATCTTTAAGGCAAACACAACAACTACTAACTCAAGATCACAGGTAGGGTAGTTCTTTTCATGGGGCTTAAGATGTCTAGAGGCATAGGATATGACCTTTCCCCTATGCATGAGGACACAAATCAAACCTACTCTGGATGCATCACAGGACACAACAAACATATCTGAATAATTTGGTAACGTTAGAACTAGGGCTATAGCGAGTATAGTCTTCAACTCTGGAAAACTCTTCTCACAAGAATCTGACCACTGAAACTTGACTTTCTTTTTAGTCAATATGGATATAGGGGATTCAATATACAAAAACCCTTCAACAAACCAACGGTAATAGCAAGCAAAACCCAAGAAACTCCTGATATCTAATGGAGAAATGGGTCTAGGCTAGTTTTTCATTGCTTTATTCTTTTGAGGATCAACGTTAATGCCATCACCAAAAATAACATGACCTAGGAGTGCTACTTACCTTAGATAAAATTTTCACTTACTGAATTTGGCGAATAACTGATGGGCTCTAAGAGTCTGAAGTACGATTCTGAGGTGATCTGCGTGATCATTCTCGCTATAGGAATAGACAAGAATGTCA
>JAPEIP010000007.1:159439973-159476302 GCA_026120095.1 Capsicum chinense
TCGAATCATGCTAATAACGAGTATGAGGAAAACCAGACTCAAAGTCCACGTTCGCTTCTTCTATTTTCCATGTGGGAATACTGAACTCCTGCATAGATCCACTAGGCTTCTGGTGCTCAATCTTAACCTGCTAACACGTAGAGTACTTAGCTACAAACCTAGTAATGTCTCTCTTTATCTTACTCCACCAATAGACCTCCCGCAAATCGTGGCACATCCTAGAATCCCCTGGATGAATAGAAGAACGGCCACCATGCACTTCTGCAAGAATTTGTTTCCTCAAGTCATCTATACCTGTCACACATAACCGACCCTGGAAATGCAAAACACCATCTACCCCTGGGAGAAAACCTCTACTTTTGGATCTTTGACTAACTCTTTCAACTTAACTATACTGGGATCTCTTTCTTACTTTTCCTTCACTTTGGAAACCAGAGATGATTCTGAACTAATCTGTACCTGTACACTACCCGCTGCTGAATCAACTAAGTGGACATCTAGTCAGGCAAGTTGATGAACTTCTTGCATTAACTTCTTCTTACCATTTTCAAAATGAGCAACACTACCCATAGACAACCTACTAAGAGCATCCACCACTTCATTGGCCTTTCCCGGATGATACAAAACACTCATATCATAATCTTTCAACAACTCTAACCACCTTATATGATGCAAATTCAAATCTTTCTGAGAGAACAGATAGTGTAAGATTTTGTGATCTATGAACACATCAACATGCACCAAATACAAATAATGCCTCCAAATCTTTAAGGCAAACACAACAACTACTAACTCAAGATCACAGGTAGGGTAGTTCTTTTCATGGGGCTTAAGATGTCTAGAGGCATAGGATATGACCTTTCCCCTATGCATGAGGACACAAATCAAACCTACTCTGGATGCATCACAGGACACAACAAACATATCTGAATAATTTGGTAACGTTAGAACTAGGGCTATAGCGAGTATAGTCTTCAACTCTGGAAAACTCTTCTCACAAGAATCTGACCACTGAAACTTGACTTTCTTTTTAGTCAATATGGATATAGGGGATTCAATATACAAAAACCCTTCAACAAACCAACGGTAATAGCAAGCAAAACCCAAGAAACTCCTGATATCTAATGGAGAAATGGGTCTAGGCTAGTTTTTCATTGCTTTATTCTTTTGAGGATCAACGTTAATGCCATCACCAAAAATAACATGACCTAGGAGTGCTACTTACCTTAGATAAAATTTTCACTTACTGAATTTGGCGAATAACTGATGGGCTCTAAGAGTCTGAAGTACGATTCTGAGGTGATCTGCGTGATCATTCTCGCTATAGGAATAGACAAGAATGTCATCGATGAAGACTATAATGAACATGTCCTGATACTTGTTGACCAAGCGATTTATTAAGTCAATAAAAGTGGATGGGGCATTTGTTAGACCAATAGACATGACTAGAAACTCGAAGTGACTATACCAGGTTTGAAAGCTATTTTTAGAATATAACATTTTCTGACTTTACACTGATGATAGCTTGATCTGAGGTATATCTTAGAAAAGTAACTGGTTCCCTAAAGTTGGTGAAACAAGTCATCAATTCTAGAAAGTGGGTTTTTGTTCTTGACTGTGACTTTTTTCAACTGATGGTAGTCTATGCATATTCTAAGTGAGCCATTTTTCTTATGCACGAATAAGACTGGTGCATCCCATAGGGAAATGCTGGGTCTGATGAACCCCTTGTCTAAAAGGTCCTTTAACTATTCTTTCAACTCTTTGAGTTCAGCTAAAGCTATTCTGTATGTCAAAATAGACATAGGCTGAGTATCTGGGAGAGGGTCTGTTCTCAAGGCAATTTCCCTTTCGGGAAGAATTCCAGGAAGATCTTTAGGAAACACATCTAATAATAAATTTACTACTGGATCTGACTCAAGGATAGGAGTCTCTAAAATAGAGTCTTTAACTCACACAAGATGATAGACACATCCTTTGGATATTATTTTTCTCACTTTCAGGCATAAACCCAACTGTCCTTTAAGTGCTATATTACTAACCCTCCATTTAATGACTGGTTTATTTAGAAATAGAAAATCAACAATTTTTTTTCTACAATCGATAGAGTTATAGCATGAATGGAGCCAATCCATGTCGAGAATAATGTTAAAATCTTCCATCTCTAACTCTACTAAGTCTGCTGAAGTAACTTTCTGAGATATCATAACTGAATAGTTACTGTATACCCATCGGGCTATGATAGATAGATCCACTGGAGTAGAGACTGAGAAGGGTTCTATTAAGACTTTTGGTTTGACCTTAAAGTTGGCTGCTATATAAGGAGTTACAAAATACAGATAAAATCTTTGATCTAATAAGGAATAAACATGTAAATGGAAGATCGATAACGTATCGATGATGACAACAAGAGAATTTTCCTGATCTTATCGGGACTAAAGTGGATAAAGCCTATTTGGGTGTTGCCCACTAGTGGTACTGGAAAGGGCACCCTGCTGATTCGGGTGACCGGACTGATCTGGGGGATGATTGTACTGACCTTGTGAACCTGACTAAGGACAATCTTTGATCCTATAGACTGGCTCGCCACACCCGAAACAAATATCATTGCTAGCCTTGCAGATACCCTGATGGTTTCTGCCACATATTTGACAAAGAGAATTTGTTCAAGCACAGCTGACATATAATTCACTAAGTATGTACCCGAGATGCTAAACGATGCTCAAAGTACCAAAGGACCTCAAGCTAACCCATGACTAGTACCTTCCGCAATAACTTAATAATAATACTATAATTATGTAGAAAATAATAAATCTGTCCTCGAACAATAAGGACTCACTACAAATATGCTACTGATAGATCGGGTTACTAAGTATGATCGGCAGCCCATGTGTTGTAACTTATGATATAAGACATCATAGCACAAATAAAGGTATGTGTCTGTACTTTAAATGAATTTGATATCTAAGTTTACTGATATTGTATAAATGATAGCTGACTGATTGTATCTGATAATCCTAATTCTATTGAATTGTACTGAGTTCCATACTAAATTGAGTGATTCTATCTGATAGTTCTGATTTTATAGAAATAAAATAAGTTCTATACTGAGACTGGAACTAAAATTAAGACTATGGAAGGTAATCATCTAACCGACATGCTCTTTCAGATATATTGGGGTCCAACCTATAACCGCAGTTGGAAGGGTGTCAGTACCATGCTATGGGTAAAGACAACTATGAGATAACCTTCTCTAATAGGAAGATCTTTTGTTTACCCTCGTTGGCAGGAAAACTCATATGAGATATATCAACCCGAGTCTGGCAGGAAGATATCTCAACCTATGTTGGCTACATAGTTCTGTAACACAGGGATTGCTACGAAGGGTCAAACCCTCTGCAGGCAGGAATGTCCCCATCCCTGGATTCGCTCAGTGGTGAATCCTACTCCCAAATCAAAAGACACTGAACTGATTCCTAATTTATACTAGGCTTGACTGAACTGTTACTGATTATACTATCTAACTAAACTGATCTGAGTTTACTGAATTCTATTGACTGATGGAATACTACTAAATTTTGTTAACTGACTGAATTTACTAAGGTCTGAACTTGATACTGAACCGGATTGGACTGATACTGATTCTACTGAGTTTTTTCTAAGTTTTGTAACTGACCGAGAGTACTACTGATCGTGATATGACTGATATTGTTCTGTAACTAACCCTGGCTCTAGGTAAAAATATAAATTATCGGGTATTAAATACCCCCATACTCGATAGCATAAAAAGTAAATCATCACATGACCTTGCATAGCATAGCAATGCACACTTGTTCATAATTTATCTATAGAGGCATTTTAGCAAACAGTTGAATGGCATGAACTAGTATACATGCTAACATGATATAATCTCACTATTTAATTCACATGAGCAACTCATCAAATACTTAGAAGGCATTGTATATGCACATAGTATCAATCAACACATGAGCATCACAATTTCCAGGCTTTAACATGAATCCACATGATACTACATACATAATAATTGTTTTGTACATAAATCTTGCACTTAATCGTGGAATAGAAACCCAATAAACATTATAATCATGAATACACTTAAATCTAAAACATGGAAATCATGAAATAAATTTACTTAAATTTTAAAAGAGTTTCTTAGACTCCAAGGGTGAAAAGGACCCTTGGATGAACACTTCTCATACCTTAAATCTTGAATTCTGAAAGATTAATGGATTTTCTTGGAACTTGGATTCTTGAATGTGATGAACTAAGGTTTGTTCTTGAAAAATTCTACAGAGAATGAGTAAATTTAGCCTTTTGGATCGCTTAATTACATGTTTTGGTGGATGATATAAGATGGAAAAAGACCTATTTACCCATCTGGAAATGCATTTTAATTACTAAAAACTGGACTAGCGACACGCAAACCGACGCACCGCGTTATTGGCATCAACTCAATAGCCAATGCGCCGCATCGAGTCCGCATGAATTCACTAGAATTTGTACTAGGAATTGGAGAAAAATTTTCATCAATGAGATGGGCAACACGGCGCATCAAGATTGAGTCGATCCACTGGTTTGAGGTTTCAAATATGATCCAAATGAAGTCCAAAAAATCCAAAACTTGTTTGGGAATCCCCACTGAATACCTGATCATGATTCAACTTAAAAATCATTACTTTAAGGTCATGAGGGTTGTGAAATAGAGACTCCAACCAATGAAGGATAAAATAACACTAAGTCTAAGTTCTTAGCTAAAATTTTTGTATGTCTAGGACCCCTTAACAAGCTTTAAAAGTCTAAGTTAAGCTTAGTATTTTGCGGGGTCATAGAATATCTCCCCCTTGGGAACATTCATCCTCGAATGAGACTAACTAAGCTAAGAATACTGATATATTGGATTTAAATACGAGACATACAAAACTGTAACATGATTTTATGACTAACATTACTGATACGCTGAAATTTCATACTGAACATGCATTTCCAATGCATGAGTACATGGATGGGATTATTGATAAACGGAATCCATTATACTGAACATGCATATATGATGCATGAATATCTAACTGAACAGACTCATGAATGTATGAATGGATATGCAATGGTAACTGATACCAAGTTTATAAAGAAATTTTGAGCATGAAATTGAGTAAGTTCAATGGAAAACTATTACCTTGGGTTGAGTCTGAATTCACGAAGAAGAGGTGAGGATACCTGGTCCGCAAGTCTGCTTCTGCTTCCCAAGTAACTCCCTCAATGGACTGATTCCGCCAAAGAACTTTGACTAAGAGACCTCTTTGTTCCTCAGTCTGTGAATCTAATAATCAAGGATTTTGACTCGAATCTCCTTATAGGAGAGGCGATTCTAAATGCGTATACTCCCTACAGGGACTACAACTTCTGGGTTACCTATGCATTTCATTAGCAAGGAGACATGGAATACTGGATGGACTAAAGATAAATCTGAAGGCAACTAAAGCTCGTAAGCTACCTTTTTGAAATGGCTGAGAATTCGGTATGGAACGACATATTAGGGACTGAGTTTACCCTTATTGCCATACCTTTTCACTCCTTTCATAGGAGAGATTTTAAAATACACATAATCACCAATATCAAACTAGAGATCCTTTCTCCACACATCTACATACAATTTCTTTTGGCTCTACACTGTCTTAAGCCTTTTCCTGAACAACTAAACCTTCTCTAAGGTGTCAAATACCAAGTTAGGCCCTACCACTGTGGCCTCTCCCACTTCAAACTAACTAATGGGAGACCTATATCTCCTTTTATAGAGTACTTTAAACAGAGCCATCTGAATGCTGGAATGATAGTTGTTGTTATATGCGAACTCAATCAAAGGTAAGTGGTTATCCCAACTACCTTTAAAGTCTATCGCACACGCTCGTAGTATATCTTCTAAAATATGAATGGTCCTTTCTGCTTGACCATCTGTCTAAGGGTGGAAAGCTGTAATAAGGAGGACTTGGGTACTAAGACCCTTTTAGAAGGCTTTCCAAAAATGATAGGTGAACTACGCACCTCTATATGAGATAATAGACAATGGAACTTTGTGCAATCTGACCAACTCTCTAACATAGATCTTGGCATAGTCGTTGGCTGAATAAGAGGTATGGACTGGCAGGAAATGAGCTGATTTGATCATCCTATCTATAATGACCCAAACTAAATCATTCTGATAACTAGTATGAGGCAAACCCATCATAAAATCCATGCTTACTTCTTCTCACTTCCAAATAGGAATACTGAACTCCTGCATAGACCCACTAGGCTTCTAATCCTTGATCTTAACCTACTGACATGTTGAGCACTTGGCTACAAACTCTATAATATCTCTGTTCATCCCACTTCACCAGTAAAACTCCCAAAAATCATGGTACATCTTAGTGGCCCCTGGATAAACAGAGTAATACGCACCATACACTTCTACAAAAATCCACTGTCTCACATTATATACACCTAGCACACATAGCCAACCCTGACAATGGAATACACCATCTCCCCTTTAGGAGAAAACCTCTATCTTCTGATTTTTGATTGATTTTTTCAACTTAACTAGGATGGGATTCCCATCCTGCTATTCCTTCAACTCGGAAACCAGAGATGATTCTGAACTACTTTGCACCCATATATTACCTTCTGTTGAATCGACTAAGCGGACACCCAGTTGGGAAAGCTGATGAACTTCTTGAGCTAACTTATTCTTACCATCCTCCATATGAGCAGCACTACCCGTAAACATCCTACATAGAGCATCAACCACTACATTGGCTTTACCCAGATGATATAGGACGTTTATGTCATAATCCTTCAGCATCTTCAACTACCTTCTCTGACGAAGGTTTAGGTATTTCGGAGGGAACACATACTGTAGGGTCTTATGGTCAGTGAACATATCAATGTGCACACCATACAAATAGTTCCATTAACTCTGTAAGGCAAATACTACTATTGCTAACTCAAGATCATGAGTTGGATATTTCTTTTCATGGGGTTTAAGCTATCTAGAGGCGTAGGCTATGACCTTAGCTCTCTGCATAAAAAAACACCCCAAGCCAACCGTTGAAGCATCACAATATACCACAAATCCATCTGAACTATCTGGCAAGGTCAAAACTGGAGTTATAGTGAGTCAAGTCTTCAACTCTTGAAAACTCTTCTCACAAGAATCTGACCACTGGAATTTGACCTTCTTCTGAGTCAATATGGATGCAGGTGATACAATAGACAAAAATCCCTCAACAAACCATCGATAATAGTCATCAAAACCTAAAGAACTCCGAATATCTATCAGAGAGATGGGTCTGGGCCAGTTTCTTACCGCTTTGGTCTTTTGGGGATCAACTCTAATGCCCTCACTGGAAATGATATGGCCTAGGAAAGCTACTTACCATAGCCAAAATTTGCACTTACTAAATTTGGTGAATAGCTGATGGTTTCTTAGAGTATGCAATACTATTCTGAGATGTTTTGCAAAATCATGCTCACTGCGGGAGTAAATAAGGATATCGTCTTTATAGACTATGGCGAACATGTCCAAGTACTGGTTGAACACACAGTTCATCAAGTCTATAAAAGCTGCTAGGGAATTGGTAAGACCAAAGGATGTGACTAAAAATTCAAAGTGACTACACCGAGTTTTGAAAGCTATTTTTGGGATGTCATATTCCCTGACTCTAAGCGAATGATAGCCAGATCTGTGGTCTATCTTAGAAATGTAAATGGCACCCTGAAGCTGGTCAAACAAGTTATCTATTATGGGAAGGAGATACTAGTTCTTAATCGTGACTTTATTCAACTGACGATAGTCAATACACATTCTGATGGTTTCTAGCATACTTTTGGCAAAGAGGATTTATTCAGGCACTACTAGAACTACCTTAGGGTTTAGGGCCTGACGCTCTATCTCTATTGTGATCTCTAAATTTTGGCATGGGAGCACTGGCTGAGGATGGTGCAGGGACTGAGGATTTTGGATGAAACTGAGAACGATTACTACCCTCTTACTTAGGCTGGGTGAAGTTGAAGCTAACTATTCTAGCTCTCTTGTTCTTCCTCTCCTTCTCTTTATTCTTAGACTATTCTATCTGCCAAGCGTGGACTATGACCTAGATATGTCCATCTCCATAATAAATATTGCAGTCCTACACTCTATGACCACATTATTACACACGTCATACATAAACTTACTCATCTTATATCTGGTATCTGGTACCACATGAAGAGCGTATCTAGCTAATTGAGAAAAATTAAGAGAATACTCTTGTACCGTCATGCTGCCCTGCTTAAAGTTTATAATTTCCAAAACCTTCACTTCTCTCAACTCTAGTGGGAAGATCCTAGCTAGAAAAGCAATAGCAAACTTCTCCATTCTATGGGCCCTGCATGTACAACCTTCTCTGATTTTCACTGTTTGAACAACGAGTGAGCCACATCCTACAACTGATATACAACTAACTCGGCACTCTCAAAAGCTATCACTCCCATAATATCTATAATCTTTTGCACTTGATCAAGGAATTCCTGTAGGTCCTCATCTGACTTTGACCTTGTATAAAAAGGAGAGTTTATTCGGGTGGTCCTGAATCCTAGATGCAACAGTATTATCCATTGGGTTTGTGAGAACTACACCGAGATATTCATTTTGGCCTGCCATAGAATGAGCTAGGGTGGTGAAATCTGCTCTAAATTCAGCATGGGAGACATGTTCGTCCAGGGGATCTACCTGAACGGGCTGAGGTGCTGACTGATTTTTGGTTCTTCTTTTGTTAGTCTTTTTGGGACGCATGTTCTATAAATGAAAAGAAGACAATAGATTAGACTGAGAGTTTAACTTGAGCTCATGCTCACTTGCACAACATAAATGCTAAAAGAAGGGAAACTTTTCCTAAAACATATCATAGCCTCCTGTCCATAAGTGTGGCACGCTACACACCCATACACAATACTCTACTTGATGCAACTTTCAAATTTTCTAGGACTCTTTTAAACCTTAGGATCTGATACCAAGTTTGTAACGCTCCAAGTCTGAACCCCAGATGCTACACGATGCTCATAGTCCGAAGGACCACAAGCTAACTCATGATTGGTACCTACTGCAATAGCTGAATAATTATACTATATTTATACAAAATTAGGCAAGAACTTACCATAAGTTTAAAATCTAAAAAAAATACTAAAACTAAACATCTGTGTTAAAATACTCTAGCTTAAAAAGCCTCTACTGTTTGAACAAGGAGTTGATAGCACAAGTCCCTAACTAACTTTGACTACTGAAATAAATTGAGTACTGAAATACTGTAATAATAAATCTATACTCGAACAATGAAGACTCACCATAAGTATGCTTCTGATAGATCGGGTTGCTAAGTATGATCAAAAGACCGTGCATTTGAACTTACGATATAAGACATCATAGCACAAAGAAAGGTATGCGTTTGTTCTTTGAATGTACTGGGTATGCTAAGTGAGGTAGGCTGAGATGCATGGGTCATGTGCATGAATAATAATGATTGAATAACATGAGTATAACTGAATGAGAGTACACGCATGAATACGTAAACTATAACTGAGGTCGTGATAATATTCGATATAGTGTTCTGCATTACTAATTTACTAATATCTAAGTTTCCTGATACTTTATAACTTATAGCTGAATGAATCTATCTAACAGTCCTAATTTTATGGAACTATACTAAGTTCTGCACTAAATTGAGTAACTGTATCTGACAGTTCTGATTTTGTAGAACTGAACTGAGTTCTATACTGAGACTGGAACTGAAACTGAGACTGTGGGAGGTAATCATCTAACTGATGTGCCCCATTGTGGATAGATTAGGGTCCAACCTGTAACCCAAGTTGGAAGGGTGTAAGTACCATGCGACGAGTAAAGTTAACTATGAGTTAACGCTCTCTGATAGAAAGCTCTTTCATCAACTATCGTGGGCAAGAAAACTTATATGAAATGTATCAACCCTAGTTTGGAAGGAATATATCTGAACCTACGCTGGCTACATAGTTCTGTTATACAGGGATTGCTACTAAGGGTCAAAACCTCTACTGTTAGGAATGCTCCCATACTTGGTTTCGCTCGATGCTGAATCCTACTCCCAACTGAAGAGACACTAAACTGATTCCTAGTTCATACTAGGCTTGACTGACTGTTACTGATTAGACTGTCTAGCTGAATGTATCTGAGTTTACTGAATTCTGTTGACAGATGGAATACTACTTAATTCTGTTAACTAACTTAATTTACTAAGGTCTGAACTGAATACTAAATAGGAATAGACTGATACTAATTCTACTAAGTTTTTCTTGAGTTTTGTAACTGACTGAGGTACTACTGATCGTGATATTACTGGAATTATTCTATAACTGAAACTGCCTCTACGCAAAAAACTAAATTGTCGGGTATTAAATACCCCCAAGACTCGATAGCATAAAAAGTAAAGCATCTATGACCTTGCATAGCATAGAAATGCAGACTAGTTCATAATGCATCTATAGAGGCATTTTAGCAAACACTTGAATGGCATAAACTAGTACACATGCTAACATGATATAATCTCACTATTTAATTCACATGAACAACTCATCAAACACTTCGAAGGCATTGTATATGCACCTAGTCCAATCAACACATGAGCATCATAATTTCCAGTCTTTGATATGAATTCACATGATACTACATACATAATAATTGTTTTGTACATAAATCTTGGACTTGATCATTGAATAGAAACCCAATCAACATTATAATCATGAATACACTAGAATCCAAATCAAGGAAATCATGAAATAAATTTACTTAAAGTTTAAAATAGTTTCTTGGACTCCAATGGTGGGAAGGATTGGAGGCTGATATAAGATGGGAAAAGACCCATTTACCCCTCTTGATGCGGGTTTTAATTACTGAAAACTTGACTAGCGATGTGCAGACTGACGCACCGTGTCATTGGCATCACGTGATGGACAATACACCACGTCAAGTCTATGTTTGTTCATTGGAATTTGCACTAGGAACTGGAGAAAATATTTATCGACGTGATGGGCGAGGCAGCACATTAAGATCGCGTCGATCCACTGGTTTGAGCTTTCAAATGTGAGACAAACAAAGTCTGAAAAGTCCAAAATTTGTTTGGGAATCCCCACTGACATACTTGATCATTATTCAACTATAAAATCATTACTTTAAGGTCATGAGGGTCATGAAATGTAACACCCTAAGAACCTATCCGAAGATGTCACATGGTGCTCAAGGCAACACGTGGCTTCAAGCTAACCCTCTAAGCCTGTCATCACTTTCAGAACTCATTATAGTACAAATCATGCAAAGATAAAGAGGAATAACCATGTCATGAACATATTGAAACACGAAGTAATACTGCCCTGTACAAACAAAATATTAAAATCTCTGCACACACTGGTACACTAGTCTGACAAAGCCTCTACTACATAGGATTGAGGAGCCATTGGGATAGATCCCCAACTAACTCTTACTGAATTGAAAGTAAATAACCATCTATTAATAAAACAAAATTGGAGACACAGGTGCTCGAACCATGAGGACTCACCAACTGCAAAAATATAGATAAAGGTACTCAAAGATCACTGTCGCTACTGAGACTGAGCACCTGAACCTATATCATGAGGAAATATAGAATACAAAAGAGTATGGGAGTCAGTACTTGAGAATGTACTGAGTGTATGGGGGTGGATGAAATATTTTAAATAATTTCATAAATATATAAGAAAATCATGCATGCTGACAATAATAACTCTCTTTGCTTGAATTATCTAAAATATCATTTCCATAAGTCATCAGTAATAACATATGCTTCATAAATCTCATAAATTATTTTAATAAACTCAAACTCTTTGACTCATGAGTTAGAGTGACTCGGTAACTCATGGTAGTTATACCATTATGGACGGGGGAGCCTTTTTATAACCGATGTAACTACACCATATGAGCCGCATGGAGTCCAATATTTTTCCCTCCTAAGAAGAGAACCCCACATTGGTGGGGGTGTCGTACTCTTGCCAGGGATTACAACCTTAATCTCATTATCACAATCCCATACTGGGCCTTTGGCCTACAATTATCAACATCAATCCTATAGTGGCACATAGTTTTAGGGAAATACCATATTTCTCGCTCGGTGCTAAATACTCCTCCCAGACTCAGTTTAGAACGCATTAGGAAATCCACCTTAATCAATATCAACTCATGGGTCTATTATAAAGACCAAAACATAAATATATATCTCATCTGTAAATCAAAAACATCTTGTGGATTCCTATTTCGACTCAAATAAATATAATCTTTCTCAACATCAAGTACATTTGCTTTTTGAATCATTTTCAAATATCAAAAGCTTCAAGGAAACATCATAGGACTCATTCTTGACATTCAATCTCAAACATAGATATATATTCAATAGTCAAATATCTCATGGAAAGTCATAACTCATGACACTTGTCTTAAATCGCTTAGAAATCATCAATACATAATGACAATATACAACTCATGGAATAAATTCTCAATTTAAGGAACATGATGGTGAGATAATCATAAATATCAAACTTATTCAACTCAAATCTTATAAATCACAAATAAAAAAATTTAGGTGTAAACCCATTTGCAAAATCATGTAAATCCATAATAGAAAGTAAATCTTTAGGCACAAGAATGAAAGGAGTGTTCTTGTTCAATCCCCATATACCTTGGATTATAATTTTGGAGATGTAGAAACTTGTTTGGAACTTCTTCCTTACACTTTTGAGCTAAGATCCTTGAATTTCTTGGAAGGATTTTTGATTTTTGGGTTGAGAGAAAACCCTAGTTTTCTAGAAAATTCTTGGAGAAATTGGACAGAAATAGGAGAAAATGATCTTCTCTTTACTACTTTGACAGTCCGTCAAGTTTTTGAAGGTCCACCATCTTGGCCGTCACACGGTGACCTGGAAGAAGGGTCACTGACTTGGCTTGATGGGACATTTGGCGGTCCACCAAGAACCTGATGGTCCGCCAGTTTGACCATCAGACATGGGCGATCCAATATCACAGTAAAATAGCTATAACTCCCTCATCCGAAGTCGGATTTAAATGAAATTGGTATCGATGGAAAGTTTATTCAATGCTTGAAATACATCAATCATATTATAAGTCATATATATCCACTCGAAATATAGATTTAGGCTTAAGAAATGATTGGGGTATTACATAAAATAGATTTGCCAACCTACGAAGGCTAAAATAACACTAATTCTGAATACTTAGCTAAATATTTTCTAAGTATGGGACCCCTTAACAAGCTATAAATGTCTGAGATTTGGATCCTGGCTCCCTATCTTTGTTATTATTTCTGAACTTAGGGACTGGAGCATTGGTTGAGGATGAAGCTGGAATTGAAGACTTTTGGCGAACCTGAGAACGGTTACCGCCTTCTAACTTAGGATAAGTGAAATTGAAGCTACCTGTTCTAGACCTCTTTTTCTCCTTCTACCTATCCTATTCTTAGCCTCTTCGATCTAATGATCATGGACCATGAGCCTAGATATGTCCATTTTCTTAATTAACATCATAGTTTTGCACTTCTTAACCACACTCTCTGACACTCCAGATACAAACTTGCTCATTCTGGACCTATTGTCTGCTACTACATGGGGAGCATACCTCGCTAACTAAATAAACTTAAGGGAATAATCTTTCATACTTATGTTTCCTTGTCTGAGATTGATGAACTGTAACACCTTGGCTTCTCTCAGCTCTAAGAGTAAGAATGTATCTAGAAAAGCAGTAGCAAACTTTTTCCACTCTATGGGCTTTGTATTTATGCCCCTGTCTACCTTTTACTACTTAAACCAAATATGAGCTATATCTTATAGTTGATATGCAGCTAACTCATCACTCTTAGTGGAAGTCACTCCCATAATATTTGTGACTTTCTGAACCTGATTGAGGAACTCCTGTAGATCCTCTTCAGACTTAGATCCTGAGAATAGGATAGGATTCATTAGAGTGAAGTCCCAAATCTTGGATGCAACAGTATTAGGCACTGGGTTGGCCTGAATAGTAGCTGGCTATTCATTATAAGCTACAATGGAATGGGCTAGAGTGGTGAACGCAACTTTGAATTTTGCATGGGAGACATGCTTGTCCAGGGGATTTGCATGAATGGGCTGAGGTGCTAGCTGGGTTCCTTTTCTTCCTTTGTTGTTCTTTCGGGGAAGCATGTTTGATAAATACAAGTAAGAAAAGAATTAGACTGAGAGTTTAACTTAAGCTCATGCTCACTCACACGACATGAATACTGTAAGAAGGGAAACTTTCCTAAAAATACCTCATAGCCTCTTGCCTATATGTTTGGTGCACTACAAACCCACGCACAAGACTCTACTTGATGTGGCTTCTAAACTCCCTAGGACTCTGTTGAACCTTAGGCTTAGATTCCAAGCTTCTAATACCCCGAGTCTTTACCCCGAATGTCACATGGTGCTTACAACCCCAAAGGACCATAAGCTAACACATGACTGGTACCTACTGTGAGCACTGAATATTAATACTGAAATAATGCAAAAAATTAGCTGAAATGCCACAAGATTCATAATCTGAATATAGATAAATATAGTTTTGAAATAATATCAGAAAACTGAATACGTCTGAACTAATCTCATCTGAAAAAGCCTCTAATTGAGCTATTTAAAGTTGGAGTTGATGGGAAAAGCTCCCAACTAACTCTAACTATTGAAATCTAAAGCTAATAAAAATACTGAAATAAAAGCATATCCTTGATAGATGAGCACTCAGTACTGAATCTACTGCTGCTATCTGAATTGGTCTATGTGCGGTGAGGAACCTGAGCATCCGAATTGATGATATGGGATATCATAGCACAAAGATAAAGTTCACGTCGGTACATGGAATGTACTAGTATTCTAAATAAGGTAGGGCTAAATGCAAGGGTTCATCTGCAAGAACATTAACTGACTGAATAATGTAGAATAACTGAATAAGAGTACATAGATAACTGAAACTACTGTAAAATACTGAGTAATGCAATACCGTGCATATATATGAATACTATATCTAATATTTTACTGAAGCTTAGTACTAATTTTTGATACTGAGTAACTGATATTTGTGATTTCTGATAACTGAATTGCTGATACTAAGTGACTGTGTCTGACAATCCTAGTTCTGTAGAACGGAACTGAGTTCTATACTGAGACTGAAACTAAAATTGTAGGAGGTAATCATCTAACCGACATTCCCCTTTCTAAATAAATTGGGGTGTAACTTGTGACCCCAGCTGGAAGAGTGTCAGTACCGTACCACGGTTAAAGATAAGCTGAAGAGTTACCCTCATCTAGCAGGTACCCTGAATGAGAATGGTGGTACCCTCAACTAGTAGGTAAAACCCTTATAAACCCTTAACTTGCAGGTTGATATCTCAACCTATGCTAGCTACGTAGTTATGGAATACAAGGACTGCTTCTAAGGATCACACCTTCTACTGGCGGGTGGTCCCCTGTCCTTGGGTTCACTTGGTGGCGAATCCTATTCCCAACTAAATGACACTGATTATTAAATGGACTGGAATGAGAAGAGTTTAACTGAGTTTTGTAACTGATTGAGTACTATTAATCGTGACACTACTGAGACTATTTTGTAACTACTATAGCTCTTAGTAAATAACTAGATTTTCGGGTATTGAATACCCCCAGGACTCAATAGCATTGAAAATAAAGCGTGTCATAATATTGAAAGCATGATAATACTTGCTTGTTAATAATTCATTTATTTATACATTTTGCCAAACACTTAATGTATATGAGCTTGTACATAAATCGGACCTTATAATAACATGTTCACTATTTAATCCACATAATCATTTTTTCAAACACTTGGGGAGCATGATTATTTCACATAATAATAGTCAAAACATTAACATCATGGATATGATAGTCAATTGTAAATTCAAGGTTTTATCATGATAATCACATATTCATCACACATGTTATTTAATTTCATGAAACTTGAAATTTTATCATGGATTGAAACCTAATTTATATCATGAACATGAATAAAATCAATTTCAAGCATGGAAAGCATAAATCTATAAAAGTTTATGTTTAAATAGGGTTATTGGACTCCATGGTTGAAAGGAACCCATGAATGAACACCTAACATACCTGAGAAGATTATTCTTGAGGGTTCTAAAATGAGTTCTTGATTCTTAAAGGCTAGGGTTTTACCCTTTTGAAAGAGAATGATATAATCCTTGAGTAAATGATGAAATAATAATCGATTAGTTCTCTTTTAGGGTTTAATTTTGTGTTTAGGACTGATTAGGGTCATGGAAAAAAATATCAATTTACACCTGGAAAGTTATTAAAATTCATCATTCAAAAACTCAATTTTGGGCTTCACCGCGGCGCGGTGGAATCGTGGTGAGCCATTGAAATTTGATTGTCACTATTCATAAAAGGGAAAAGCGTGAAATTGTCCCTTGGCGCGATGCGGCACCATTGCGGTGTCTCACTGGATTCGGACAATTGGGAAAATGGCCCTTGGCGAGATGTGGTGGGATTACAGTCACTTACTGGAAAATTACAATTATGAACTGGTACATTGGTGCGATGCACCATTATCACAGAGCTTCACTAGAAACTGACTAATGCTATTTGAACTGGCTCCGTAATGTGGTGCTGCACCTGGTGGCACACTGGTTTTATAAAAATTTCTCTAAATCTTTGCCTGGGTATTGAATTTGGGCAAATTTTATATTGTTGGAAAGCTTAATGAATTTCCTATGCAATTGCAGGTCTTAAACTGGAAAATTCTAAGTAATTTAAAATTTTGATATAGAGATACTCGTGTACTGAGAGTTAAACTGAGCTAGGGATGTATGTGGTATTACACCAGGCAAGTTCTATCATCAAATGCATCAAGTAACATACAAATAACCTCACATACATAGCACATGCACAACTCAAGTAGGATCATCATACACTCTTTACTAAACAACAACATGAATTCCAATTAATCCAACAAGTAAAAGAGTCATAAGCATGAGCCTAAGAGTCTCAAGAGTAGTAATTCCCAAAATCAACAAGCTTTTACAATAAAAACACTTGCATCATGTAGTAAACTATATCACCAACAGGAACATCTTATTTATTACTAACACAAAAAAATTTAAAATTACCCTAAAAAAAGAATTTCCCCCCTCATAATTAAAAATCTACTTTGTCTCCAAAGTATACTTTATAAGTAGAGATAGAATTACTTCCTGAGGCCTCTAGGCCTAGCTAATAGCATCTTTATACATCAAGAGGGTTTGGGGACCCCACACTTAGTCCTTGCCATGATCCTTACCTCATGTTTCGGTACTCATACTTCCCATCAAACTGTGACTACACAAAAATAAAAACTAGTGAAGTAAAAAACTAATAAAACTAATAATAAAACATACTTACTTAACTTTCGTTGCCTCTCAAGAAGTGCCTGATTTTGTGTCGTGACACGATCCACCTCAACTTAACTAATTTTCTTCATCCTTTTCCTCACACTTGGAGGCCATCTTCTTATTCGTTTCTGACCTCATGAGTATGCACTCTAAAGATCAACAACTTTCTTAACTATAGACTTTTCAAGCTCATCAATCTACATCATATCGGGCATAGGTGGTTGTTTCTTGGGTGGTTATGGCTTACGCTACTCAACGAAGAATTCCATAGAGATGTTTTGTGGAACTATCTCCACCACCCCAAACTTATCCCCTTCAATCACATTTATTATGCACAATTATTTGTAATAGGATAGTGTGTTAAGCAGTTTTTACACTTAAAAATTTCCTCTTCATCCTCCAACCTCATTGTGAGCATACCCTTTCACATTTATCATAGCTCCTCCCATCGCTAAGAATGGATGCCCCAAAATAACTGGTACATTTTCATCTACCTGAAAATCTAAAACAATAAAGTCAAAAGGAATAATAAATTTACTAACCTTTATGAGAACATCCTTCATCACTCCTTAAGGATGGGCCATGATCTCGTTTACCAGTTACAGTAGCACAAAGCTCGATCTCGGCTTCCCCAAGCCCAAAGTGTTGAACAAGGAGAGAGGCATCAAGTTGGCTCTTGCCCCTAATTCACTAAGTGCATGGGCCACCTCACTGTTGCCAATTTTAATGGGGAGAGTGAACTTCTTATGGTCCTTAAGCTTTTTTGGCATCTTCTGCGGCACCACAGAGATACACTATTCAATGAGTTCTACCTTATCAATATTCTGTAACTTTATTAGAAACCACATCCCTCAAGTACTTATTATATTTGGACATTTCCTGTAAAATATCAAAGAGAGGTAAGTTAATGCAAAGCTCTCTGAACGTGTCAAAGAACTTCTTAAAGCACACATCCTCCTTTGCTTTTACATGCTTCTGTGGGAAAGGTACTAGTGGGATCTTCTTCACCTCTTCAATAACTTTTACTTTCACGTACTTAGACCTCCTTGAATTTTCAACAATTTGTCTTTTACCTGTTTAGGAGCTTTCTCTACATATACCTCCTTAGTTTTCTTTGGACGTTCTTTATTAGGCTATTTAACACTCCTCAAAGTTATTTCCATGACTTATTTAGGAGGTTCAGTATCACTTGGAAAACCACTTTGAGGCCTGGTATTTAGTGCCTACTGTAGTTGTCCGAACTATAACTCTAAGTTCCTTGTAGTCACCTGCTAAATCTTAGTGTCTTCTTGCTGACTCTTTATATCCGTTGCCAATTGTGTTAGATAAGCTAACACCTATTTCAACATCTCTTCTATATTGCTATTTGTCTCTATATTTCCCTGAACCTATGGTTGCTGAAGCTACTATTGTTGGGTGTTCCATGGCTGATTTAGTAGTTGAGTCTGCCAGTTTAGATTGTAGGAGTTCCCATAATTCTGCCTTTGTGCATTGACCATATACATCATGGACTCAATATTTACAGCATATATTACTACCAAATAGCCACTGTTATCACAACCTATACACCAACCTATAGCTTGTTGAATTGCATTAACTGTGGTTGAAGGCTCTGCGACTTCCAACTTCAAGTTGCTTATCTGATTTTCCAGTACAGAAATCTGGGAAGATATAGCAGTAAATTTGTCCACCTCCAGTACACCTACATTCTTCCTTGTAGCATTTGTTGAGTCTAAATTCCATTCGAGATTTCTTTGAGCAATGCAGTTCAACAAAGTAAATAGCTCATCATACGTTAGCTCCAAAGCTTGACCACTTATAGCTAAATCTAGAAAATTTTTTGTGTTATGGTCAAATGTCTCTACAAAAGTGTGAGCTAATACCTTATTAGATTGTTGATGTTGTGGATAGTCTTGAAGAAGAGCTTTGAACCTCTTCCAAGCATGATATAAATTCTCTTTTGGCTTCTGTTTAAAGAATGCAACTTTACTGCGAAGTCTAGTAGTCTTTATAGATGGAAAGAATCGAATGAGGATTTTCTCGGCTAATTCATCCCATGTTGTGATTGAATTTGATAGCTCAGCATTCAACCACTTCTTCACTTTCCTCAACAGTGAAATGGGGAATAGTGTTAGACTAATATAATTGTTTGACACACCCGAGGGATGAATGTATCACTAATCTCTAAGAAATTCCACAGATGGACTTATGGATCTTTATGAGAAAGCCCAGTAAACTATCCACTGCTGGTCAGAAGCTGCACCATTTTCTGCTTCAGCTCAAAATTACCTCCAGTAGCCAATTTCTTAAAAGTGAAGGTCAAATTTGTTAGAAGTGGGATTGCCACATCTCGAACTATCCAGCAAGCTGCTTTTTCTCTAGCAATGAGAGAATAATGGTCTTGATCTTCTTCTATTTGGTGAATAAGGGGTAGAAGAATTATTTCTCTATATCGTTGATGGAAGCATTGATTAGGTTTGGGACTTGGTTTAACCAATTTCCTATCCCTTGCCAGCTTACTAGCCTGAAAACCTTTTTTCAGCAAATACAAAGCCAAGACCACACATGAAGCACCAATGAAATCTAAAAAGTAAAACTAGAAATAAAACAGTTACCAATTTACAAGTCCCCAGCAACGGCGCCAAAAACTTTTTGTACCCAAGAACAAATGCAAGTTTACGTTCTCTCACCAAGTAGTAAAGTGGCCCTTTAGAAGCTAAGTATCTATCCCACAAAGACTTTTTTAAGGAACTAATCAATTCTAGTTCAACTATTGTGATTAAATTGATGCGAAAGTAACCAACAGAGTTTGTGATTTGTAAACTAAAGGTAAAGTAGATAATGTGGTAAAGTGAAGGACTTGGACATTCAACGGAGACAAGCCTGGGGTTAAAGTACTATGAAACATCATACTACTCTATTGAACTTCACTAGTTAGATTACTTATCTTGGTTGTTGATTCATAGGGTTTATCACATGATCATGGTCTCCCGCCTCTAACCATTTACCTAACGTAGCCATTACAACTACATCATTAAGCGGGGATATAATAATCCAATTAAGTACATAAAGTTATCATACTACGCATGAACCAAACAAGGATTATAGATATACACCTATCCTAGACATTAATTCAAATTCCTTATTTCATAAAGGAATAAGAACCGTATTCTATTTATCCTACGTTCTATTTTCTTATTTCCCCTCCCGAGATCACAAAGTCGATAATATTGTTATTATAAGGGCAAAAACTCCTTAAAATAGTTAAAACAAGGATAAAGAAACAACCAAATATGATAAACAATCCAAACTAAATCAATCCATAAAAATAGTAGACATGTTCTTGGCTTTAACCCTAGAAAGAGGGTGTTTAGCCTCTAATGGACATAATCATCATCCAATTCACTGAATTAATAATCCAAACCATAAAGAAACTTAAGTTTAAATAATATTAACCCTAAAAAATTATTTTTCAGCCTCCTCAATTGTTCTAAGACATCACAAAGTAATTACATAACATACACAAACTCCTATTTATCATGGCCAGCTTTTGGCCGTGTTTGAAATAGGCATTGCTTCGCGTTCGGTAGTCAAGTTTATAATGGGATGCGTAGCATTTTATATTAAAGTAAATTTGCCATCACATTGTGGATCCAATGTGATACCTCACTGGTATTCACATATTGACGAACAATCATTGCCTTGTGCCTTTTCCTTTCATCCCAGATTTTATGGTGTGTTTACAATGGATTTCCAGACTTTATATCATTAATATCTCACCAAAATTAACTCAAAAAATATACTAAATCATTTTATACCATGGGTTAGATATCAAAACACAATATCAAGAACGGTGAACTCAAAACATGAGCTAAGACTAGGCTTGCCCATGTTGATCTTTAAGATATAGTTTTCACTCTTGGTTTTCTTCAAATAACTATTGCACATTATAAACAAGTTTTTAAATATATAAATACACTAATAAACCATTTTGAACTCATTTAACACAATAGAAACAATTGTGATAGACTAGATAAGCACCTAACTCAAGCTAGTAACATTAGTGTCCTCGATTGCACTCTAAGTAACCCATTTAAATAAAAACTTTGTTTGAATACACTTTAAACATTGTAATCACACACTTGAACACTTAGATAATTATTTATATCATAATTAACACATTAATCACACAAGTTATCCTCAAAACAAGGCAAACTAAGCTAGAATAATGACACCGAAGAGTATAAAACTACCTCAGGTGAATCTTCAAGCATCTAGCTCCAGCGAAACACATTGGTTACTTTATGCTCCTTATTGGGAATCCTTGAAGTTTTATTCTAAATAATTTTAGCAAAAGTAGAAATGTTATTTGTTAACATGGTTGCTTATCAGGACTAAAGAAATGGAGTTATCAGTTAAACATAATCTTTTAATGCATGAAGTAGGGAAGCCAAAGCATTACCAAGTAAATTGAAAACTTGATTAGTTAATGAGGTACTGAAATGATATGTAGGTCTTGAAAATTAATGAAAGGACTTACGCTGATGAAAGTCTAACTATATGTTGTTTTATCCATCAAACCAATCTAGTATTATAGTATTTCTTATTTGAACGTTACAAAAATGGAATAATTTGCTTATTGTAATTTCAATCTAGTACTTATATTATATTATTTGAGTTGTCAATAGAAGTCAAATTATCTTAGAGTATTTGTACATTAGCACCTCCTCATTTCATAATTCAGTTCAATAACAAACTAGATTATTAGGAGCCTGTACTAAGCTCAAATGGTTCTTTCTATTGTGTATCCCTTTTCCCCTATACTTTTGGTATTTGTTGGGTAATAACTTCATTTGGGTTGATGGCATTCTTATTTTTTGCCCACCTATTATGTGAGATCGGTGAATATTCATACAAATTCCAACCAATTCCTTAACGTTGAAACACTAAATATTTTTACTTATGATCTGTGAATAGCTGAACCGATTTCACAAATTATTTTTCTCCTAAAGTGATGTACTAATTTTCTACTTTACTATTGTAGGAGTTTCTTGAATTAGGTAAAAAAATGGGAACTAAAAGTGGAGGACTTGATTTTTTTTGCCCTGTGATGGAAGCTGGCAATTTGAACTAAAAGTCGAGGACTTAAACAGTAGAAACAAGAGTTACTTGATTATTTTTTTGCTATGTATTCAAATGTTATGAAAAATTTGATATCATACTCTAGGTTTATTGGGATGGTAACTATACTTTTGTGAAAAAAATATTGAAACTAATATCATGGGATGTTAAATATGTTTTCTGGTCTATGATTATATCATGTTTTTGTGCTGAGATTCGCCATAGTAATTTGATATAACTTGATGATATTTATTATTTTGTGATATATATTAGGCTCATTTGTGGCCAATTAGAGATTAGAAATATTGCTCGTCTTTAAATGTTGATCTGCGACTAGAGGTATTGCTCGTCTTTAAAGGTTGATCTAGGACTAGAATATCACTCGTCTTTACAAGTTGATTTATGACTAAGATGTTGCTCGTCCTTAAAGGTTGATCTAGGAAAAGAATTTTTCTCGTCGCTAAAGGATAATTTAGGACCAAGTATTTCTCGTCCCTAAAAGATAATTTAGGACCAGCTAGTTAGTCTATTTGAGATGGGATATATCATCCCTAAAAGTTAATTATGACTAAGTAGTTAGTCTATTTGGGACGAGATATATTGTCGCTAAAAGATAACTATGACCAGCTATCATATCTATTTGGGATAAGATATGCGATCGCTAAAAGATAATTATGATCAGGTAGTTAGTCTATTTGGATGAGCTATATCATCACAAAAGGATAATTATGATCAGGTAGTTAGTCGATTGGGACAAGATATGCCATCACTAAAAGATAGTTACAACTAGGATTTAGCCATCTCAAAAGGTTTTTAAGGACCGGCTTTCTTGACTCATTGCTGTTGAGATTTTGCGGCGAAGCCTATTAGGATGGGACGCGACCAGTTTTTCCCATCCTAAAAGACCATTTCTGACAAGATTTGGACTTTTTGAGACCAGATTCCCTTCATTATAGGCTGTTTTTCTTGTAGTTTAAATGAAAAGGTAAAGGCACGAAATAAAAGCGTACTTGTCATGGTGAAATCCACAATCACATATCTGATAGGTCTAAGGGAGAAAAAATCTGAACGTAACTCTAACTGACCTACTGCATCATCAACTGAGGCACTAAGTGCACCATCTCCAACTGACAGGGCCACACCACTATGAGACTAGTCTGAATGAGATAAATACTAGGGATCTCTTGCTGGGGACACTATCTAGACCAGTTACCGATCTCTCTGTAGTCATAGTAAACTCCTGAAGACCTGACGTAGCAAAATCATGAGTTGACCCCAAATGTCTGACCAACTAACACAGAGGCCACTCCATACTAAAATAACCATCCTCCCCACAATTATAACATATAGAAGGAACACTAGGCTGGCGGGCAATATATGCTAATTCTGTATGAACAACCAACTCACATTTGGGGCACTCTATAGACCAATGTCCCATCTCACCATAACCAAAACAAGCTTCTGAAATACTTCAATATGCTACACATTTTGATCCTGAATTACCACCCAGGACTAAAGACCCACACCAAAAACTCTACAAGGTTCAATAGGAACTCTACCCATAATGATCACCATGACTAATTTGAGAGCCACCAGTAGTCTAAAACACTACTTGCATAGAACAAATAGTCTATAAATGAAGCTGACCTCTACCAGACGGATCCTCGCTCCCAGATGGAATACTAATAGCACTGTACTGATGACATGGCCTCTTACTGCTACCTCCATAAGTCTCCATACATAGTCTCTCTATGGCCTTCATATTATCAACAACCTAATAGAAGGAAGACCCAGCTACTATCAAGCGCTCTAACACCAAACAGAGTGACAATGCTAATCCTTTAATAAATCCATGCACCATATCATGCTCTGAAGGATATAGAATAAGAATATGTATGGACTACTTAAGAAACCCAATCTCATACTCTGAAATCGACAAGGAACCTTGCAGAACATCAACAAACCTAACTCTAGCATGAGAACTACTCGATGAACCAAAGGTCATCCGTAGCTGTAAGGTTTCCATAAAAATACTTAGGATCCCTAATGTGAAATCTAGAAAGGCTAAAGTAGTCGCAAACTCTACCAGAGGTTTGGTTTTTGACTGAAGCTGAATATATTCGACATTGATCCCTGATTCCCTAGTCTAATATAGTGCTAAATATCTAAGAACGTGTGTTAAAATCCCATCTGCATCTATCAACATCCTTGCATTGACCATTTGGGACAAAATAGAGTCAAAGAATGTATTTGAGGATTATAAAAACACAAAGATAGGACAAGGAGTCAAGAACAAAATTTCCTAAGAGTGTCTTGTAGCCTCTTGATGATAGGTTATGGACGTCTCCGCCCCAATCCACATGACTCTACTAGACACTTAGGTCTTTTACCAATACATTAGTAAACCTAGGCTCTGATACCAATTTGCCAAAAACTAATTTCTTAGGTCATAATGGCACCTACTATAACTCACCAGTAGGTAAGCTAACCCTATAGTCCAGAACTACTAGTATTGGACTACCCAGATGGAGGAAAGAAGAATATAGAATAAATATGGTGAAAGACCAAAATACATAAAATAGTCCTAAAACCTTGTTGAATCTGTACATGATATTCTAATATAATTAGACTGCAACACAAAGTACTAAATGAATATGCTGATACGACACACCTCTAAATACAACATAGAGATTAATCTAGTACATAAAAGGGTGAATAGCAATACTCTGATTGCCAAGAGCTCACCCTATGTCTCAAAACTATAGTTGCTCCACATGACATGCACAACAAAGGTAAGAACTTGTACTATGATTTGTAGGCTGTAGAAGTGTAGCATAAGTACCAACATGTGGAACTCAGTTGGCAACTGTTGAATGATCCCAAAGATAATGCAAAAATAAATAGCATGCAAGTAATAATGTAAACTACACCAAAATGTCGAACAAACTACGTAATAAAGCTAGGGAGACAATAAGGATGAATATACCTTTTATATCAAAGAAAATAATAATAAGGATGACTATTCCATTTATATCCAAGAAACTAACATAATAAGCTAATGGAACAATAAGGCTAAGTTATCCTATTCCAACAATTCTCCAAAACCCTAGCACTATACCATATATCACCGGCCAATATATGAATAAATAATGGAAGAATGATATATAGTAATATACAAGGCCAAAGAATGGATATACAACATGAATAAATAAAAGAAGGGAGGGATATACGATAATACCATATCTACTATAGATAGATTCATATACCTGACAAGGCTAACTCCAAGGTACAAGATAGCAATCATACTAGCATCTCTAGGCCTCCTAATAAAAGTAGGAACTATTGCTAGCATAAAGAAGGTCTCTAATCCATACGTCTAATCATGAGATAATTACCATAATGAAGAAACCATAAATAAAGCAATCCAAATATCAGGGTCTAAAATAATAATTCCTAACCAATGGATAATTATACATAATAATATAATCGTAAGATAAGGAAATCATAATCATACCTCAAATCTCAATAATAATCCATCAATCAACCTACCATGAAGTAACCCTAATAATACAACAACAATATAAAGTTACTAGCTAGCCCAGACAACTAATACCTAATCGAGCCTTTCATAAACCCCAGTCGTCATAGGCCCAAAAAATTCAATCAACAATCCACAACCAACAATCAGATCCCATACGTATGAAACCACTCATAAGGCTAATAGGGAAAACCAACACATAATATACGGCAAGCAGCACTCATAACTATACCTATAAAACCCCTCACAAGATTGATAGATAAAAGTGCATACTAGTGATAGGCAATGCACATATTAGGATGAATGCAAAGAGAATCCATAATAGCATAACCAATATAAGTACCAAAATATACCCCAGTGTATACACATCCTCCAGCTCAACAGCTTGCAAAGGCAGGACCTAGGGCTACCTCTTCTCCGGCATGATGGATCACAAAAAAGGGCACCTAGGGGATTTAGAAGTACCTGTATACACCGACCTCGTCCCATTTAAGGATTTTGGATAACCATCAGTGCCATCATCTATTATCAAACATGAATTGAAAATTACATCATCCATCTCATCATTACTCCACTCTATTAAATATCATATATATATACATATAAAATGCATAGGCTAGAACCATGGCTAAAATAGTCGAAGTCCATAAATCTATTGCTTAAAAGTGTAGAAAGTATTAGGATATCTCACAAATGGGGTAAATAGTAGTAGTAAAATAAGGGACCAAAATCTATCTCGATAAAATTACAAAATCATTTTTTAAGTCTTAAAGGATCACAAGTTATTAAAATTATCTGATTCCTTTTATAAATAAATCCATTTTAAAGGTGAATGGTGGGAATAAATCCCTTTTTAGGAAAAAGAGTAATAAAAATATATTTTAGTTGGAGTCGTACCATTTACCACTTTAGTGATCATGAATGTACTGAGTCTATGCATGCCATCACCAATATTTAAACAATGCAATCATAAGCAATAAAAATATCTGTATACTATGGACAGGTCCTTTACAAGGATGAAACACTAATCGCAATCTAATCAATATCATAATAATGACCTTGGGCCCAATAATACATAACCAATATAACTACAACTTCATAATCATGTCTTTAGGACCAACAACATATCTGGTATAAATATAATATAATCATGACCTTAGACACAATAACATATCTAATTTAATCATAACATAATCCGAGAAACCATCACAATCCACCAAGTAACATAGAAAGCCTCTCATTAAAGGGTCATTAGTCTCAACTATGTCTAACATGCTAACATGTGTATATAAGCCTACAAAATCTACCACAATTCTTGACCTAAGGTGAGCTGGAGGGGACTATTTCTAATCACCTTAATCCATTTTAGACAAGTTTTTACCTAGGATTAGGGTAAGGTACCTACATTCTCTTATAGATTTTAAAATAAGCCATGATTAACCCTAGGGTTGCAATTTTACCTAAAATGTGAGCAACTAAGTTAAATCCACCTAACTTATGATTCCAACATAGCCTAAATAATCCATATAAGACTAATCATATTGATCACGCTTTCAATACCTAAATCATATCCCATATCTTTCATAATATCATAATCCTAGTATGAATTAGTTCAAATTATGAAGAAGGTTCTAGGATCACAGAAATATAGTAAATATTTCACCTTAAGGGCCAATTACTCTTCTAGCCTCCAAAATACATAATTTATGCTAAGTAAAGGTTTTTTACCCATAATCATGTCCTAACATCCGTATATAACATGCAACATATAAAAAACACTATCTCGAGTGAAGAATAGACAAATGCCTACCTCAATGTCAAACCACAACTCTTGAATCATCCATAAATCTTTAGATTTCACTCCTAGATCCCAAAATGCCATCATACTATCAAAATAGTAATCTACATATCGTCAGGAGTAAAACAAATCTTATATTGCTATATTAAGGGTCAGGTTAAATTTCTTGTCAAGAGCAGGCTCGTGGAGCCCACAAACAGAATCCAAAATTGAACCTATCATGAGGTCCCTTGAAGGACAAGGAATTTTTGCACAAATGTTGAACATAAATAAAGCATAAATCTAGTCTCAAATCATCCCACAAAATTTAGGAATTCAAGGCATAATTTCTAAGAACTTTACAAAGAATTAAGATGGAAATAAAAGGGAAAATTAATGTGAAATGACCAAGAAGAGTTAGGTTATCTTACCTTAACGTATGTCTACGATTTACCACTCTTTCCACTCTTTGAGCTCTAAATTTGGTCAAAAATAATAGAAGAAGTGATAGAAAATCCTATGAAGAAAGAGGATTAAATAGTGTCAGGTGTCGCTTATGCAACAACCCTATCTTTTACGCGATAATTTTTTAAGACACTCACCTATCTATTATGCAATCATTCATTAGGGGCCTGGTATTGTTAGGAGACACGTAGGCCATTTAGGCGATGCCCGGACAAGCAAACTATGCATCGCTTAAGCGGCCATTGACCAGATGGTCAATGTCACCTAAGTGATATAATGTCACACACACTATAACCGCATAAGCGGTCATATAATTGCTAAAGTGGTCATATGATCACTAAAGCGGTTGCATCAGCAACCTCATGCACCAAATGTTACTAAGTTTGGAATGAACTTTGATCGGGTGCTCGAGATTCTTTGGTAACCTTGTACGTACAAAAATAATATGCTACCCTACTAAATTTTACATTCCAGCCTCAATAGAACCATCAAAACTTTCATCCAAGGTCGTTCTAACTAAGTGTAGGGCCCACAACTGTAGTTCTATTTTTTGCATAATTCGTCCAATAGCCTTAAATGAGTCCAAAAGCCTTGGGACCTGAACGAAAGGTCCAACTAATCTGAAACTAACATTCTAGAGTTGATGTCACTATTGGAATTCTAATCTAAGGTCATCTACTAGGAGTTTTAGTCTGAGACCAAATCTTAAACAATGAAAGATATAAAATAAGGAAATGAGCGTATAATCCAAATAAACTATCTGATAATAAAACTGAAAATTTTAGCAAGTCATAAATGGCCTGTAGAAATTGTGTAAAGGCTCAAAATGTCGGAAATGCATGAAAATCAAGGAGCTAACTTGAAGGGTCATTATAGGTGGACCCCACACCTAGTCTTTGCCATTCTATTTAGCTTATATCTTGGTACTCAAACTTCCCGACATCCTATTATTCAAAAAAAATTAAAAAAGAGATGTTAAAATAAAATACCTACCTTAACTTCGGTCGCCTCCCAAGCAACACCTGATTTACTATCATGGCATGACCCACATCACTACTCTTTATTCATATTCCTTCAACATTTTCCGCCTATTCAGAGTCCATATTCTTACTCTTTTTTGACCTTTTGAGTTCTTACTCTCAAGGTATATATCTTTTTCAATAATAGACTTTCCAATCTCGTTCTCAAGTTTCTCTACTTCAAGCTTAATGGGTGGTTTGGGCTACTCTATGAGATAGTCTAAAGAGGTCATTAGGGGCGTGTACATCACCACCTCTACACTCATACACTTTTATAACAATGATCAATCATAAATCCTTATAGTGTGAAGGTAGATTGATTGGTTTGTACACTTTGAAGAACAACTCTTTATCATCAAGTCCCATTGTCAGAGTTCCCTCTCTAACATCAATGAGTTCTCATCCCATCATTAGGAATAGATGTCTCAATATGATTGATACACTATCAGTTGTATCATAATTAAAAAAATAATATTTGTAGAAATAATGAACTTACCAACCTTAATGAGGACGTATTTAATTATTCATTCAGACTACACTCTTGTGCTATTCGTTGATTAGAGCACCATAGAAGATGGTCTCGGCTTCCCTAATTCAAGAGTATTGAACACAGATAACGGCATCAAATTTATGCTTTCCCCCAAGGAACTAAAATCATGGACCACTGATACGCCTAAATTACACCTCTCCTATAAGAGAGTAAGTGATTGCCATCAATAATATAACCCAACAAGGTTGGGATCTAATCCTATAGGGAATATGGTGTTAATAAAGATGATTTGTAATTTAACCAAATAATAGTCAACAGTTTCCTATAAATAGGGGTTTTTATTAAAGCAATCTATCGTTAATATTTTATTTTGATTTGGAAACTCAAATTTAATTTTGTGATACTTCAAATCAATGATGTAGTTGAACTAGAGTTGTGATCACTATGAGTAATAACATGATTGAATAATAGGTATGGTATTTGTTTCTTATGCCTTTTGGGAAATACAAAATTATCAATATCGACAATTTATCTCAGAGTTTTCAACCTACTTAGATATTAAGCTCCCCAATTCTTTCCAACTTAGGAGCACCTTACAATTATTCCTAGTTAAAAAGCATTAAATGTGTTGTCAAGAAGTTAGCACATCAACACCCTCAACTTAAAACACTTGCTTGTCCTCAAGCAACTACATAATACAATAGTATGCACACAATCCAAGCATCAGTAGATAAACTACCATTTCTATTTTTCAATTTGAACCCATTAAGATGAATATGATCTTTTTCTACCAAGTGACAACAAGATTCCATGTTTATCTTTAAAGTTCAAACAGACAGAACACTACCTAAACTCAGAGTATTTAATTAAATGGTCGGCAATCACAAGTACCATTCTCACACCCTCACTTATAAGAAATAAGTTCCTTACTTTGAATATTACTTTTTTCTTTTAGGAACTGGACATTTAATCTCTCACCCTCACAAAGAATTTTCAAATTGTGAACCTATTATGCCATAGGCTTGCCCTTACCATTCTGTTTTGGTCATCCAGTAGTTAAACTAAGATCACCACATGGCTTTCTTAGTTTGTATTGAAGGCTTAAGAGCTGGAAAGGTCAATTTAGGATTAGTGACTTAGCCTCCCTTTTTCCATTTACACAACTTAGCTACAACCATTTTTATTCATTTGCATTCTTCCTAAAATCAACTTTTATGAGTTGGTTTCACTCTTAGCACCCCCAATAAGACCAATTTCTCTTTGATTCAACCCTTTAGACTTTATTTTATTTTATTTATTTTTATTTTATGTTATTTTATTTGTTTATTTTTTTATAAATGTTAATGCTAACCTTCATAACATCCTTTGCACCTTCCAATCATTATCTCCTCTACCGTAACCACCCTTAACTTAGGTGATTTGCCTAATTTAATGTTTATAATACCCAAAGGGAGAAATTGGACTAAAATGAAAGCTTAACTGTGAAATTAGTTAAAGGTGGTTAGGTTGTTTAATAAGGATAGGTCTAATGGCTCAAATAGGGATAAAAAGGGTCTACTAACAAGATTTTGGGTTGATTATTTTGACTAAGTGGACTACCCATCAAAGATGGCCTGCGTTTTATTTCTCAAATGGCTACTTGCAAATTAATAGAATGACTTAGGAAAGTTCTAGATGCACGCACACAATAAGAATATATTTTGAACACCTTACACTCTTATGGCATAAAATTGTAATGTCATCACCAATGATTATACTCAAACTTAAGCAGGGATTGCCATATTTGTATACTTTTATAGACAGAAATGGTTTCTCCATGTGCCTAGCATCAATCTCATAAAACAAAAATTTTGATGGGTCCATAATTTTAAAACTTTCAGAACATTTAACACAACAAATGCTACTTAATCATATCTACCCTTTTTGAATACATAACACATAAATCACAAAAAACATAAGATCCTAAACATGTTGGTTCCCTAGATAGTGTAAAAGAACATAAAACACATACAATAAATCCTGGAGGTTGAAATTACCTCAACCACCTCAAATAAAAGATACATTATCCTCAATTAATTATTGTCGGAACTTAAGTACAAGGCTAAGGACATACCTGCAGCGCCTTAAGCGCTTGTTTCATGCGATGCCTAATGTTCTGCTATATTATCAGCAGTAAGAACATCAATAGTAGTATCAAGTTTCACTAATGCATTCACAATAGTGGTTAGTGGAGTAAAATACTCCCCAACAGTCTCAGAAGTACCCAATTCTCTGGGCGGACCTCTTGTAGAGGCTTCCACAACTCTGGCTCGCAATGCCTCTTCTTTTGGTTCATCTGCCTTTTTTGACTTTTTTGGTGCTACTTTTAATTATTTTCTCTTTTTATTCTTCTTTTCAATCCTCTTCTTCTCTTTACTCTCACTTCTTCTCTTCTTCCTTTTACTTTTACGATCAATTGGTTTCTTATTAATATTGTATAATACTTTTTCTTCTTCTTCTTCTTCTTCTTCTGATTCCACATCAGTTGGGAATGAAAATTTCAATGTTTGTCTTATTTACAAAGCCGTAATATCATCTCTAGCTCTCTCTAATCTCGCCTCAAATATATCAAGATCAGGTATAAATATCTCCCTCAACTTTTTATTCACCCAATGTTCCACATCATTAATACGCCCATTAATATTCTCATAAGATGCAATAGCTTCTTTGATTTTCTTATCAATAAAAGGTTTAAATTATTTATCAAATAAATTTAATTGAGCATTAAACCTTTTACCTTGTTTCGCCATCTTCTTAAAATTTTATAGAGTAAGTGCATACTTAAAAATAAATATTGTAATAATTATCAGTTCATTCATCTCTTGTGTAGGTATAGTACCTGTAGAGGAAGTAGCCTGAAAAGATTATTCTAACGGCGTTTGCAAATTTGATGCAGAACCCATGATAGGTACTAATGTATGAACTCCCTCTATAGTCGGAATATCGCTTCCCATACTAGCTCCTTTTCCTAAAATTCAAGTAGGTTTGCTTTCATCTCTTCTATCACAACTATGCATCTTCTTTGCTTTTACCTTATTTTGAAGTCTTGAGATCTAGAGGACATGATCTGCTTCAATAACCTAGTAATCAAACAAAGAAAAGGGTGTGTTATGTCGAGTTATGTTGCCCAGATTTTAATCTCATCCACAATTATCTCCCTAAAATTCAAGTAGAAAATAGATATCATACTTTCTACCAACACCGATCTTTCAAAATCCAATATATTATCACCTATTGTTTGCATCAATCCACATCTTACAATTCCCCATAAAAATTCACTATCTTAGACAATAAATCTTTCATAGTTCGTATATTTAGGTTATTCACCCACTTTGGTTCCCCTTTTCCTAACACTTTTGCTAACTAATGACGTTGATTAGCTTTATTATTTATCCTGTGATGAGAATCAAAAGTGGTGGCTAGGGGAATGAAATTCGCTCTGTGAAAAAACCTCTTAATGGTATGATCTGACAAATCTGCCATGACTCCTCGCATTGGCATCCGATCTGTAATATGATTCTCTTTCTTTAGTAGTCCATGCTAGATCATACATCTTGATTGTGCTTTATATTTTGGGGTACTTTCTTATCCCAGACATAATAATTTTTACTTCTTCACACATAGCCCTCTTGGTACTATGTTTACCAATAGCTACTAGTCCCTCATGGTAAATTTTGGGTACCCCTTTTACTTTGTATCTTACACTATCTCGGACACTAGGATTTTTTCTCTTAATCACATCACCTCGCACTGGAGAGTGTTCTTTCATAGGTTGCTCTAAAGAAGAAGAAGAGTCTTCTTCTTTAGAACTTTCATGATCTACCACCCACTCTTTAGACTGGAGGGTGGATTTGCTATATGAAGACTCTACCTTATATGATATCCTTTCTGTTCAACTCCCTCTTGTTTACTCTTAAAATCATTGAATAATCTCTGAGTCAAGGTTGGTTTGGTTTCTCTCTTGTTGGTGTGCTTCTGTTGACCATTTAGAGGCATAATTGTATCTACATCAGTAAGCAATAATCACTTTGTGTACAAAATAATGCAAACATAAAATCTTATTGCCTTCTCTGCAAGCTCAACTTCAACTTAGCATCTTATTTAACAACGTTGTTTATAAGTAGTCACTTTATTGTCAACTCATCATCTTCATTATCCTTAAAATAAAGGATTAATCAAAACTTGCATGAATTTAGGTGATTAATTGGTTGATAAGTCGTCACTTAGATGATGACTTATCAGCCTTATCGTCACCCTTAGGCAGAATTCAACTGCACTTCAAAGTAATAGGTGATGACTTGGTTGATAGGTCATCACTTAGGTGATGGTTTATCATCTTTGTTGTCACTCTAAGGCAAAATTTACCATATCTAAAAATCACATGTGATGACTTGGTTGACAAGTCCTCACTTAGGTGACGGCATATCAGCCTAGTCGTCAACCATAAACAGATCATGATGCACTTTAACTTATAAAATTTAGTCATCAATTCTAAACCATGACATACTATTAATTTAATTCGACAACTTGGCTTATTTTTGTATAGGCAATTACTAATTTCCCACTACATTATTAAAGTTCAATCTTTCACGGGAAGAATTTCTTCATAACATAGAGCGAATTTGTCCATGAGTAACTTTTAGACAATACAAACTTCGATTGATTTAGATGACCTAATTAACTTTGTATTGATTAAATTTGTTTATGAACACTTTGTAAACTTTTATGCTCAAAATTGAATTAAATCTTTCCCTCATCATCATATAAATAGTAATCTTCGAACATACCTTGCGGATGAATTGATGCGACTCCAACTACTATGAAATTAATCTTGTTCCAGAGAATGCACACACTTGTAAGCTAAGTAGCATAATTTAAGAGAATTTTCACCGAACGAGGATTTTATTTGCACAGGGATTGCTTTGAAAACCTCAAGAGAAAACTTACAATGAAGAAGTTGAAAAGAAAAGGATGGGAAATCAAAGAGTTTTCACTGACGTGGACTTCTTTTTCTCTTTAGTTTTCCATTTTTTTTATAAAATAAAAAAAAGATTAAAATCTACAAAAATAAAATAGTCAAAAAGTTTAGAGTGGGAGTTGGAAAGTCAAGGGTTATAAGTAATTTGGATTGGGTTAGGGTTTTAGATCAGGTTAAATTGACTTACCTGGGATAATATTCAGTTGATGGCTCGTCAGTAGGTTGATATCCCGTCATTGAGCTCATCAACCTATGATAGAATTTTGCTTGATTATGTTTCAACTAATAAAAAGGAGTGATAGATCGTCACTTTGTTGGCAGCTTAGTGACCTTGCCATCAACTTTGTCCAGATTGTACACTTTTCCTTGCTCCAGTTGATGACTAGAGTTGATGGGTCATCACTTTGTTGATAGACTATATACTTTGTCATCAAATCTATCCAGTTTGTTCATTTTCCTAAACTCTAGTTGATGACTACAAGTGATTGGTCATCACTTTGTTGATGGCCTATCAACTTTTTTGTCAACTCTATCCAGATTTTACACTGATCTCAACTATGTTCTTGCACACCTTAGCAAACACATTACCCATGATGAAATCTAAAAACAAATATAATATTTACAACATAAAAGTTTGGTTGCCTCCTATTAGCGACTGACTTAACGTCGCAGCATGACTCAATTATCTTGACTACTCAAACTTCATCAAGATATACTTTAGAAAAAAACTTTACCTTATCCATTGGGAAAATATATATCTTGATTGTTTGCCTATTAACCTTGAACAAATTCCCTTCTTTATTTTCAAGTTTCACCACACCCGATGGAAAAACCTAAGTTATTTTGAAAAGTCCAGACTATTTTGACTTCAACTTGCCAGGAAAAAGTTTTGAGCGAGAGTTAAAAAGAAATACCAAATCACCTACTTAAAAATTCCGCTTTTCAATTCTTAAGTCATGGTACTTCTTTATTCGTTCCTTGTATAGATCAACTCTTTCATATGCATGGAGCCAAAACTCATCTACCTCAGTTAGCTGATCTAACCTCAATTCAATTACCTCATTCAAATTCAAATTTAACCTCTTGAGTGACCATAATGCTTTATGTTTAAGTCCAATTGGCAGATGATAAACTTTACCAAAAATAAACTAATAAGGAGACATTCCTATTAGCATTTTGAAGGCTATCTGGTAAACCTAAAAGGCATCATCAAGTTTCTTTGACCAATATTTTGTTCTTATTTATAGTCTTGGCTAAGATAGACTTGATTTATCTGTTTGATATCTTTACTTTCCCACTATTTTTTTGGTGATAAGGAGTGGCCACCTTGTGTTTTCACCCCATAATTCAAAAGTGCAGCCCGAAATGTCTTGTTATAGAAATGTG
>JAPEIP010000007.1:159476402-159516577 GCA_026120095.1 Capsicum chinense
ACAAATTCCCTTCTTTATTTTCAAGTTTCACCACACCCGATGGAAAAACCTAAGTTATTTTGAAAAGTCCAGACTATTTTGACTTCAACTTGCCAGGAAAAAGTTTTGAGCGAGAGTTAAAAAGAAATACCAAATCACCTACTTAAAAATTCCGCTTTTCAATTCTTAAGTCATGGTACTTCTTTATTCGTTCCTTGTATAGATCAACTCTTTCATATGCATGGAGCCAAAACTCATCTACCTCAGTTAGCTGATCTAACCTCAATTCAATTACCTCATTCAAATTCAAATTTAACCTCTTGAGTGACCATAATGCTTTATGTTTAAGTCCAATTGGCAGATGATAAACTTTACCAAAAATAAACTAATAAGGAGACATTCCTATTAGCATTTTGAAGGCTATCTGGTAAACCTAAAAGGCATCATCAAGTTTCTTTGACCAATATTTTGTTCTTATTTATAGTCTTGGCTAAGATAGACTTGATTTATCTGTTTGATATCTTTACTTTCCCACTATTTTTTTGGTGATAAGGAGTGGCCACCTTGTGTTTTCACCCCATAATTCAAAAGTGCAGCCCGAAATGTCTTGTTATAGAAATGTGACCCTCCATCACTTGTAATAGTTCTTGGAACACCAAAACGTGAGAAGATATTCTTTCTCAAGAATGCCACTACTCTTTTTCCCTCATTATATGCCAGAGCTACAACCTCTACCCACTTGGACACATAGACCACAACAACCAGAATATATTTGTGACCATAAGAGCTCACAAAAGGTCCTATAAACTCTATGCCCCAAACATCAAATAGTTCCACCTCCAGCATCTTAGACATAGGAATTTCATGATTCTTAGAGATCAAAACTTGTCATTGGCATTGATCACACTTGTTCAGTAATTTGTAAGCATCCTTCTGTACTGAAGGCCAATAGTATCAAATTTGTAGAATCTTCCTTGTGGTACGATCACCTTCTTAGTGTCCCCCAGCTAGGGAGGAATGACAACCCTCCAAAATACCATGCATCTGAACCTCAGGTATACATCTTCTTATGATGTTATCAGCACAATGTCTAAGCAAATAAGGTTTGCCCTGAACATACCTAGTAACATCATGTAGAAACTTCTTCTTCTGATGAAATAATAGCTCTTCTGGGATGATATAACTAACCATAAAATATGCAAAGTCTGCACAATCAAGAGAAGCAACTAAAATAAGCTCATCCAAGAAAGAATTATCAAATTCTCACTTCTCAATATTCATTTGGCCTTTTTCTAACCTGGACAAATGGTTTTTTGCTTAATTTTCACATCTTTTACGATCTTTTACCTTGAAGTCAAACTCTTGAAGTAACAACACCCATCTTATCAGTATCAGCTTGGCATTTTTCTTTGCCATTAGATATCTCAGCACTAGATAGTTAGGGTGAACTACTACCTTAATTCCTAATAGATACACCCAAAATTTCTCAAATATATACACCACAACCAAGAGTTCTTGTTTTGTCACAGTGTTGTTCTTTTGTCCACTATTTACACTTGCACCATACATTACTTCAAATGGCTTAGACCAATCTACAGAAATAATGATAGGTGCAGTAACCAACTTTTCTTTAAGGCATTGGAATGCCTTTATACAATCATAATCAAACATGAACTTGCACTCCTTCTCCAACAACATGAAAAGTTGATTTGCAATTTTGTAAAAATCTTTTATGAATCATCGTTATAAACCTACATGGCCAAGGAAACTACAAATACCTTTAGTTGAGATAGGAGGAGGTAGTTTTTCAATGACTTTGATCTTGGCTCTATCAACCCCAATTCCTTTTGCTGAAATTTTGAGTCCTAACACTATGTCCTCCTTCACCATGAAGTGGTGTTTCTCCCAATTTAAAACAAGGTTGAATTCCTCACCCCACTGTAATGCTTTGCCTAGATTTACCAAGCACAAATTGAATGAATTTTCTACCATTGAAAAATCATCCATGAACACTTCCAAAGTGTCCTCCACCATGTATAAGAAGATCGACATCATACATCTTTGAAACATAGTTTGTGCATTACTCAATCCAAATGATATTCTCTTGAATACAAAGGTTCTATAGGGGATCGTAAAAGTTATTTTCTCTTATTTCTCTGGTGCAATCGATATTTGACTGTAGCTTGAGTATCCATCGAGAAAGCAGTACCAACCCCTTCCTACCAACCAATCAAGCATTTGGTCAATGAAGGGAACTAGAAAATGATCTTTCAATGTCCAAGAATTCAATTTCCTTTAATCCATACATACCCGCCAACCAGTCACCGATCTGAGTGGAATTAGTTAATTCTTCTTATTTTCCACTACTGTCATCAACTTTTCTTGGGGTCACACTGCCCTGGACTTACCCACTTACTATTAGAGATTAGGTAAACCACCTCAGCATCCAACCATATTATGATCTCCTTATTTACTACTTCTTGCATCAGTGGATTCAACCTACGTTGATGTTTAATAGTACGCATGCATTCCTTTTCCAACTAAATGTTATATGTACAAATACATGGCAGAATACTTCTAATATCAGAAATAGTCCACCCAACGGCTCTTTTATAGCGCCTTAATTCAGAACCAAATCTGTTATGATAATAACCGATAAAGTATTTCCATTACCTAAAAACACATACCATAAATAGCCCGATATCTCCTTCAGTTCCAACACAGGTGGCTCTTCAATAAAAAGCTTAACAGGTTCTATTGGATGATTTTTTAAGTCTAAACTCAACTTCTTAAGGAAATATGAATACAATCTCATTTTTTCCAATGCACATATAGTCTCATCATACTCGCCATTTACTTTCCTGTTAAAATTCATAAAAACTGCAGCTAAAATTTCCACAACAAACCTTTCCTCAATTGGTACCTCTAGAACATCTTCATAGAAAACATTAGTGACTAAAATGACACTCATTTCCTTTTGTTACTTCATGGATTAGCACACATCAAAGCTTACTTCTTCATCATTGAGCCTAAATTTCTGCTCATTAAACTCCAAATCAATTAGTACTCTTCCAGTTGCTAAAAATAGCCTACCCAATATTATGGGTACTTTAAAATCCACTTCACAATCAAGAATTATGAAATCCACCAGAAATATGAAGCTATCTACCTTCATAAGTACTTGATATAAAATTATCACCGGTCTCTTTACCGACCTGTCTACCATCGAAAGTCGCATATAAGTTAGCGTAGGATCTCCTAAACCCAACTATTTAAATTCCATCTAAGGCATAAGGTTGATGCTTGCTCCAACATCACAAAGAGCTTTCAAAAATATAAATGCTCTTATAGTACAAAGTACAATAAATTCTCCTGGATCAGCCTTCTTCTACACAATGATCTAGTAGCAATTGCACTACCATGATGAAAGTTATCTATTGGCTCATAGCTAACTGTCCTTTTTCTTAATCACAAAGTCCTTCATAAATTTAGAATATCCCAGTATTTGCTCTATTGCCTCAACTAAAGGCACATTTACCGTCAACTACTTCAACATATCCATGAATTAGCTAAACTTACCCTCATCTGCTTTTTTCTTTAGTCTATGCAGAAATAGAAGTGGTTTCTTTGGTATTCTTGCTGGAGTCGTATCTACCTCCTTTTCTTTACTTTGCTACATATCATTAGCCTTCTTTGACACAGATGATTATCCTAACCCTACACTTTTCTTTTTTAATCTTTTCAGCTTTGCAGCCCTTAAAAAATAATCATCATATACCTCCTATTCCAAATCTACATTTTTAAGATGAGAAGGTGCTTCCAGACATAGACCAAGTAATACCTTACCACTCCTAGTGGTAATAGTCATACATGAACTACCATTCCTTGAATTACGGACTATGTCACTTGGTAGAATTCTAGTGTTTCTTTTGATTGAATGCTGCTGAAAATTGATTCATTTTCTTCTTTAGAATTTTAATAAATATGCAAGGCGAGTCAAATAACTGACTCATCGTTTATAAGTCACTCTTCACTTCCCTAACTCCAGCAACTATTGACTCCACTTCTTTTAATAATTTGGCCATCATATCCTCTATCAATTTCTTCCCAGAACTATTTGCAGCATTATCACAAATCCCAAGTGGTATTTATAATCCACTCCTTTTATTCCTATTCTTCCAGCTTCCTTGGGCATGGTCTCAATAACCAACTCTATCATAATAATTCCAACCTTGATTTCCTTGTCCACGGGCCCAAAACCCCCTTGTCATTCAAATAATTTTTCTCTTTCTCAAAATCAAATTTAGCTTCTCTACTATGTAACCCCACAACTTTAACCTTCTTTATATTAACAGAGAGCCAGTGCTTTGTCAAAAAATCTATCTGTGTCTTCAAATGAGCCATGTCTTGGTCATATTCTTCTTTTCTCCGATATTGCTCAGCCAATATTATACTAGAATAAATATTTCTTGCTACCTCAGAATCCCTGGCATGCCAAGATCTACTTTTCTTAGTCATCTTCTCTAATATTTATGTAGTGTCAATAAAAGTGAGATCCATGAAAGCTCCTCCTGCAGTATTATCAACAGTTAGCTTTGTCATTAAATTCAAATCCCTATAGAATGTCTCCATCATATGCTCATTAGTTAGCTTTTGGTTTAGACACTACACTAACTTCTTTTTAAACCTCATATATGCTTCATGCAGGGCCTCATTAGGCAGTTTCCTAAATTTGTTGATCTCTTCCCTCAACTGTGACATCCTGGAAGGTGGAAAGAACCTATCTAGGAAATCTCCTTTCAGTTGCCTCTAGTTTGTTATAGAATTAGGTGCTAGCTCATTCAGCTATAGAGTTGCTTCCACAGACATAGTGAGTGGAAATAATCTTAGACGAATGGCATTTTATACCACTCCAACATTATCAAATGACTTATAAATATTGATGAAATTCACCAAATACAGATTTGAATCATCATCAGGTAATCCAACAAATAGTATTATCAAGTTGAGTAGTTGGATTATAGTGCTCGTGATATTAAATATTACTCCAGTATCTAGTGGGGGTGGAATGATTTCTCCAATAGCTTCTTCTCCATCTAAATTAGTGTCATCATCATCATCTAGATCAAATTGTACCCCAGTCTATTGGTGTATTCTATCTCTTGCTTGCCGATTTTGATTTACTACTATAATATTCTCATCACGTTGTCTGTTCACAAGATCGCCCAATGCATTATCACTCAAATCCGTATCATCTACATTGGGTACACACCTTGGTAATCCATCAGTTTGTTGGTTAACTTGAGTATTTGCCAAAGCGGCAAATCTTGTGGCCTCTTGTTATTCAGCCATACCACAATTCTTTGAGCTTCTATGTTCAAAGGTAATAATAGCCCTCTTGATCATTGGGTTTGTGACATGGACAATAAATAGCCTAGAAATATAAATAAAACAAATAAAAGTAACAATAGGAAACTAGATGAAGAGTCAATTAACACAGATATACTTAATTGACAATTGTATTTCCTGACAACGGTGCAAAACTTTGGTACACCCAAATTACATATCTCCTATGAGAGAGTAAGTGGTCATCATCAAATATATAACCCAACGAGGTTGGGTTTAAATCCCACAGGGAATATGGTGTTATATCAAGATGATTTGTGATTTAACTAAGTAATAGTCAACAATTTCCTTTAAATGGGGGTTTTTATCAGAGAAATCTATCATTAAAATTTAAATTTGATTTAGAAGCTCAAAGTTAATTTTGCAATCAAATCAATGATGTAGTTGAACTAGATTTATGATCACTGTGATTAATAACACAATTGAATAATAGTTATGGTATTTGATTCTCATGACTTGTGGGAAACACCAAATTATCAATATCGATAATTTATCTAAGTATTGTGAACCTACTTAGATATTAATCTCCCTAATTCTTTCGAACTTAGAAAAACCTTCTATTATCACTAATTTTAACCCAGGTTGATTAATCTTGTCACAACCTTAACCATTAGATGGAAAATATAACTTTCAAAATCCTCGTTGACAATTTACTATATTTAATTGATTTCTTACTTCAAGAAACTAACATAAGGCATGTTCAACTGTTTGCAACTACTATAAAACAAGTAATACAATAAAATTATCAAAATGAATCCCACAGTCATTAATATCTAATCCAACAATTGAATAAACAATGTAATAATTATAGCTCCCGCTACTCTTGATATGGGGTTCAGTTCCACATAAAATTAAAATAGATTTCAAAAGATGAATCCATAATTCAAAGGGGTTATACTTACAAAAGATGAAATCAAATGTTGTTCTCCTTCAAGTTTCACCAGAATTTTTCCAACGCTAAACCAAAAATTGAAACCTAAATTCAAAACTTCAATGCCATAAATGGTAAACTAGCATTTTTGGAATTAGGTTCAAGATGTTATTGAAAACTTAAAAGCTTCTATTTATATTCATAAATTTCAAAATTCAAAATTTGAAAAACCCAAAACTGTCGCCCGTTAGTTGACGACAGTGGTAACATCTTTTCAACTTGTTGACAGCTTGTCATCCAAGTCATAAACTTGATTCATCAGCAGCTACAATCTATATATGGTTGACAATAAACTTGATAGCTTATGACATGGTTGACAAATAGTTAACCAAGCCGTCAACTAATTTCTTCAGTACCTGAGTTATGCTTTTGCTTGATGATAAATATGACAACTTATCACTTAGTTGTCGACTTGTCAACCAAATCATCACTTGAATCTTCAACATACTACTTCTAGTTGACCACTAAACTAATGACTTATTAGTTAGTTGATGACTTATCATCTCTATTTTACCAAAAATGACTTTTTGCTCTTTTGCTCTTTAAATTACTAACATCTTGACATTTCCTGCAAAATTAAATGAATAACAATAAAAAACAACATAAGTTTCTTAAGAAGCCTTAAATATGCTGTCAAAAAGTCAGCACATCAACCACATCATTATTATCAATTTGTATGGGGTGGGTGAAGCTCCCAGGATCCTTTAGCTTTGTTGACATATTTCTCATTACAACTGAATTTCACTCCTCAGTAAGTTCTACCAACTCAATGTCACTCAGCTTCATCATATTAGTCACCACATTCTTCAAGTACTTGGAGTACATAGAAATATCCTACAAAATATCTATCAATGGGAGATTAATGTGAAGTTCTCTAAAAATGTCAAAGAACTTCGTAAAACATGCATCCTCCTTGGCCTTTTTGAACTTCTGAGGAAATGTTAGTGAGGGTCTCTCTGCTATACGCTCAACTTCCTTTATTTTTGGGTACTTAGACTTTCCTAAATTTTTATCATCTTTCACTACAACTTACTTCTCCCCTACTTGCTATGAGACTAACTCTGCATGTATTTCCTAATTTTTATTAGGAGGTCTGTTAATCAAATCTCTACCACACCTTAAGATGACAGCCATTACCTACTAAAATTCTTTGTATCACTTAGAAATCCCCTTGAAGTTTGGTTTTTTGGGCCTAAGTGAATTACCCCAATTGTGTTTCCAATTTTTTCTGAGCAAGTTGCTCATTTTTAATCCCTGCAGCCATAGGTTCTTAATTTGCTAGGATTTTCTTAATGTTTCTTTAATATTATTGGCATACATGTTCTACTGCTGCTAAAACTGCTGAGTCTGAGCTTTATTATTTCCCAATGAGTAGTTGGGTTGACTCTGCCACTCGTGGTTGTAGCATTACCATAAATTAAATTACCCTTTTTGCATTGTCCACAAAGTTAACCGATTCTGGATTTTCTCCACATGAGTCTTCTAAGTGACCACTAATACCACAAATCTCGCACCAAGATGGGTCTTTTGGATTGCAGTTACTTTTGCTTAAGGATGGTTCACACATAATTTTTTGAACTATGTGTTTATTTGGTTTTTCAATATTGAGAATTGAGCGGCCAAAGTTGTGACACTATCTACCTTAATCATCCCATAGGCTTCTTCATTGTATTTCTGGATAAATCACCCTTCCATTTAAGATTACCTTGCTCATCATAAGTTTTCTCCCAATCTTGACCACCTGTACATGATTCTAAAAATAATTTTCATGGTATGGTGAAGAGATTTAATAAAAATGTAAACAAATACCTTATCAGTTTGTTGATGGTACGGGTAGTCCATGAGAAGAGATTTGAATCTCTCCAATGCATAATATAAGTTTACATCCGACTTTTGCTTAATACTTAAAATCTCATTATGTAACCTTGAAGTATTTCCAGATGGGAAGAATCAGATAAGGAACTTCTTTGCTAGATCACCCCTTATAGTAATGGAGTTCGAAGATTTTTTCTTCGACCATTTCTTTGCTTCCCCCAAAAATATAAAGGCGATGAGAGTTAACCTCATGTATTCTATGGAGACTCTAGTGGATATAAAGGTGTCATTAATCTCTAAAAAGTTTTTTAAATGGACTTGTGAATCCTTATGTGATAGGCATATGAATTTTCTACTATTGTACAATATTTGCACCATGTTCTATTTGAGATCGAATCTACCCCTAAGTTCTGGTTTATGGATGGAGGAGGTAACATTTGTTTCAAGTGGGATTACAACTTCATCCATTGTCCTATGGGTTGTTTGATCTACAACTAATGGCACAAAAATATCTTTTTCTTGTTGAATTTATGGTATGGAATAGAGAAGTACTATTCCTCTCCTTTGCTGATGTAAGTGTTGATGAAGATCAGTATATGGGTCTACTAAATCCCTTTCCCTTTCCATGTCACTATAGATTTAAACATATACCTGCAAATTTAGAAGTTAAGATCAAGTTTTTATCACTTTAATAAATAAGAAGCAAAACTAAAAATAAGACTATTACAAATTTTCAAGTCCCGAAAACGGCGCCAAAAATGTTTTGTATCTTAGAGCATACTCAAGTGTATGTGCTCACCCAAGTATAAAATTGGCCTTTAATAGCCAAGTATAGATCCCACAAGGACTTATGCTCAATAATAATCTAATTCTAGCATTACTAAAAGGATTAAACAAGTGCTAATTTTAACCAACCAATTTTGAGTTTTGTAATTATAATAAAATAACACCAAATAACAAAAGTATAAACTTTTTATTGTAAAAAATACATGGAGTTTTCCAAAGTTGAGGAATTTACTTCACATTCATGCATAACTACGGTTTCTAGGCATTATTGGTTTTTATCGTGATTATGATTCTCGGGGTTGATATTATAACTTATGAATGGTCATCCTCAAAGTAATCTAACCAAATTAATCTCACAACTACATCATCTAGCAGGGATGTGGGTCCTTAACTTGGATGCATTAACCTATTTTCCTATTTTATTAACCAAGTGGGGCATTTAGGTATATCCCTAACCTAACTTCTAATAATCATTTAAAACTTAATATCTAATGATTAAATTCATGATTCACACTTCTTAGGTTCTTAAATCCATCCCTCAAATCCTATGGTCAATTCATTTTTTGGACTATAATATATCCTAAAGTTCATGTTGCCTTAGAATTTTAAAACAAGAACATACGAACAATCACATACTTGTTAAACATATAAAACAACTTTAAACCATAATTTCACAACCATGTTATTATCCTCAACCATATAATGAGGAATTTTAGCCACTCATAATCTTACAAACAATCACCATAGATGAGTTCATTAAGTAAAACTACAAAAAAGTAAAGTTTAAGAACGAAGAACCCTAGTTCGAGCCCCTTGGTACCTTTTTCTTCTTTTAAATTTGTGTATTGATACAAATATGGAATGAAATTATGACTAATTTATCCTTTTATATTGGTTTAGGTCGTCCATAAGTATCCTAACATGAATCAAATTCATTGACAACATTTCCCCTTACTTAAGAAGCTGGATAAAAAACATTTTTGGCTGTTTTACACCCTTGGGCATGGCATGCCCTTGTCGCGGATGTCCAAAGAGGTGCCATAAACTTAATGCAAATGCAAACTATTTTAGGCATGTTATTTTTTGACTTAGTTCGTGGCATTCTATTATCTCTAAAGTTGGAGGGTGTGGCACACCCTTATGCTCAGAAATGTCATTTTTTGGAGTAGTTAACTCCTTTCGTTTGCCTTTGAGTTCCTTACTCCATGGCTTTCTTTTCCACTTAATTTTTTAATTGTTTATCTTCCAAAAATTTATTTACAATAATATTTGATCACCTATAATATAAAACAAGAAGAATTAGTGCACACAACACAATAGAGTCCACCGAGATACACTAGAACAACACCTAACTTTAGCTAGTAACAATAGTTATCTTGTCAAAACATATTGTTACCAATTTGATTTTAAACATGTTTTGAAGAAATATTAAGCACTATAAACATGTATTTCAACACATAGATTATGAATTATATCATTAACAACTCATTAAGCACACATGAAGTCCTCAAAACTAGTCTAAACATATATTGATTATGACACTTAGGTGCACAAATTCATCTAAGATCAGTACTAAAACAATATCAAATATATATGTAGTCTCAAAAAAGCAAGGACTACACAAAAATCCTTGAAAGATAGAGGATTATCTCCTTCTCCTAAAGCTCACCCCATCACCAAATCCCTAAAAGAAAATCTGAATTAAGTATTAGCTCATAGTCAGAGGTACGTTAGAAAAAGATGCAGAAGTGTAGTATGAGTACCAAAAATAATAGGCATGTAGTGGACATCATTGGCCAACTGAACTAAATTAAAATAAAGTATAATAAAATGTGAGAATGTAACTCAAGTCAAGGATAAGACTAAATCTGAAATAATACTCCAAATTAGGATAAAATGGTAAATATACATAATGAGTAACTTAAGTAAATACCATCTACCTATCGCCTAACTAGGCACTCATAATACCAAAAGGAACAAACAAGAGAGAAATAACTTGAACGAGTCCCCATAAGCCCAACGAATTCAAACAAGGATAAAATACCTACAATAGAAATCATAATGTTTTCCCGAATATGAACATATACTTGGAAATCTCTCAAAACCATAATACCAAATATGAACTAAAACTGAGAATAGTATCATCATAATAATGTGTCTCATAAAGATCATGAATGTTGAATTTGAACCTAAACTAGTTATTGTCATATATTAAATATGCCATGACTAAACCTAGTACAATTAATATAGGGGAGATACCAATTGTGATACTTAAACCGCAACTATGATAAATACACCAAGTATGATAATGCACCAAGATCATAAATTTTCTTCTACTACGTTCAATATAAACACTAGGTAATATGAAAAAGTCAATCAGAGAAGTTATATTAATCACTAAGTCTAGGATCACATTTTAAAAAGTCCAATGGTCACTCTATACAGATTATTAGAACTACTCAAAGTCCTTTAAATGTCCTAAGTCATCCCAAAGTCTAATATTTAATCCAAGCTTACAAATTAAAGGCTTCTTAAGTATATAATAAGCTAAACTAATATTACTAGCTAAAGGAAAGACGAATGAGGCCTATTACTAGTCCAAAAAATTCATGCTAAGGAAAGAACCTACCCCAACCTATCCTATGGCTTATAATTCCATCCCAAGATACTAAGTCAAACTAGTTCAAGGATATAAATCAAGTCCAATATGAGGGGAGAAGGGCAAAAATTTCCCAAAAGAGGTCTCGAAATTGCTAAATAATTGGTAATTTCTAAAATCATTAATCAAAACGTAAATACCCACTCAAATCTAACATAATACTATACTAATATCATAATAAATCTCAATCTAAGAGGAGAAACCCTAGCCTACCTGGACACCATAGAAATCTCAAGAAAGCTAACTACTCTGGAGCTTTTCATTTCCGAGAAGCTCCCGAGTGCTTCCATGCTATTAAAATAATAATGTACATATTACAATGAGAATAATGATACCCATATTTCATATAAATACTTTGGTTTGAGAATCAAACAATCAATTCTATATCGAGCCTGCTTGTGGAATCACCTATTTAAAATCGTCAACGCATCCCCTACAGCTCAAGGGTCATTTATCCTAAAAATAGGTGAAATTTAAGCATAAATGATCCCAAAATTAGTCCCAACAACAAACTAACAGTTTAAATTTATCGGGAGATGTAATCAAAAAGTTAAATGGAAACGTGCAGAAAAATAATGAGAAAATGACCCAAATAATGTCTCCAAATAACTTTCAACACCCAATGATCACTCTTCATATGTTTAGAAAGCTTCTAAGTTTTTAATAGTGAAAGACTTGGCAAAAGAGAGATAAATTAGGATCTGTATCTTTAATATGCTCGAGGGTCCCTTTATTGTGAATATGGGGAGGCCATCAAGAATGCTCCTCGTGACTAGGCTAGCCTTTCATGAATATGACTGGTCCATCACAAATGTAAAAGAGGAGGCCCAGACTGATCGGCCTGCTTACTCTTCATGAACGCGAAGGCCAACTAGTGAATTAAATGGATAATAAATTTGGCCTTTAAAAATGTGACCAAGGCCTTGCAAATGCAAAGGTCAATTTTGTCCTGCATCAACAAATTTTGCAATTTGATAAGTTTCCAATCGAACCCTTGGAATTCGTTTAGAATCCCAAGAATGCAAATGAACTATGCTACCTTATCAAATTTGACATTTCAAACTCAACAATTCCATCAAAATTTTAGCGAAGGTTGTTTCAATCAAAAGTAAATCCCACACCCAAAGGATCATTTTAACTAAATTCCATCCAATAGCCTAAAATGAATCCAAAAGTTTTGGGACCCAAACCAAAGGTCTCCAAGCCTAAAATCGACATTTCAAAGATAACGGAACTATTAGAATTGGCATCTAGGACTTTTTGACTGAAGTTTGGATATGATACCCAATTCTTAATAGCAAAGGTTTCAAAATAAGGAAACAACTATAAAAAAAAATAAACAAACTGGCCGTGATCAAACTGTCAGTCCCATCAAGTCATAAATGAATTGAGAAAGCTATGGAAAAGCTTTAAATATTGAAAAAGCACAAAAGTTAATGCAATGACCTGGAGGGTTATTACATTTTAAGATATTAAGTTTAACCTTACTCCAAAGTAAATATTATCTTACCTCAAAAATACTTTAACTGGAATGAGGAAATCCAAATAAATTATGCTCATTTCCGCCAAATATCAAAAAAATTTGACACCCATTTAGATCTTCTGCGGGTCATTAATATCCCACTGAGTCAAACAAAATATGATAAAGTAGCACGACTCTTATCACAATTTTTGATAGTCAAGTTAGATTTTAAGTTCTTTATTGAATCAAATGTACTATATTTTAAGAGAATTAAGAAATTAAATATACTAAAGATTATATTTAAATAACTAAAATAGACCTCCTCCGGATAATTTTGACAAAAAACTCTGCAACTCCAACTTAGAGTCCACTTGGATTGACTTACATTAAGTGATTTAAAGCTAAAAGATTTTTTAAGTAATTTTTGTAATCCTTCAAGTTATTTTATAATTTTTTATAGTTTTACTAAGTTTAGATATTTTCTATAGCTTTCCCAAGTTATTTATAACTTGTTAGGAAAGACAGTTCGGTTCTAAGAAAGTTTGTCTGGTTCTTCTACTAGTTTCTCTATTTGGAGCTTCTGAAGTTGAGAAAGTGGTCTTCGGTAAAAGAAAATAGGTAAATGGTCTTGGATGATAATTCTAATAATTTTGTTCACTCTAGAATATTTATTTTAGACTAGGAAAATCTTTAGTTAGGGTCTCGAGACTTTCAAACTTGTTTTGACCTATTAATTGAAATTTGATAAAAATGGAATAGTTAGTGTGGGGCACAATTTTGGGAAAATAACCTCTGCTGAAAATCTAGATGGTTCCATTGAGTTTGAAATGCAAAATTTTCGAAGGGTCACAAAGTTTGTTGGTGTGCATAGAGTTTGGAATAAATCTCGACCACCTAATCAAAGTCCATTTGGACTTAGAAAATTTCTAGTACAATAGAACCTAGTGCAAACCAAAAATGGTCTACACAATCACGAACCCTTGGCCGATTTCACAGGGATCAAGAAATCTTAACCTTCATATTCATGGGCTAGGCGTCATGTTCATAAAGAGAAAGCCGTCCTAACTTCTCGTTAATATTTTATATAGATCAGTCACATTCGTGAAGGATTGGCCCGGTCTGTCCCTATATTTTTGTCATGACCCAAAAATGAGGGTCATGATGGCACTTGTCGCGACATACCTTTACAAGTAAGCCGATCACCCAAACTAATTCAAAAAGAGGAAAAAATAGAAATATCCCATGGTAAGGCTTCTAGAAATAAGTCCAACCATACAAGTAATCATAACAATCTATGCAAAATACCGATCATGCCCAAAGCTTGGTGTCAATAGTGTAACAACTACTAATACAATCAAGGAGTTAAATACATTAGAAAAATAACCATAGAGGAATATTATCTATCTCCGAATACTAAGAAAAACATATCTACTATAGAAGGATAGAGGTGAACTCCACACTCATGAATGTCCAACCGCTACCTTAAAAGCTGCAACAATCGCCTGAATCAAGCAAGCTGAGGCGTACTTGAGCTAGGACCTGCAACGAAAAGCTACAATAGGCATGAATATGCTACAATTGTAACCAATAGGTATCATAGGCTAATCAATCAAAGTAGTAAATAAATCATATAAAATATACACTAAGGGCACATCACCAGCAATCAGAAAATGTCCCACAATGGTAGCCCACATCATTTGCACTAATAGTTCTAATATATCACATATATTCAAACATCACAATCATATAGAGAACAAGTGTGCATCATATCACACATAAGTAGAACAAGGGGGAACATGCATATACAAGATCATCAAATATAAGTACAAGAAGATAAGACAATTACATAAATGAAAAGTCAATATGACAATACACACAATATACACACAATAAAGTAAGTGCAACGTATATGATGATGATGATGATGATTATAATGATGCACGAGGTTGTCTCACAACATCTAGAATCGTTGCACAATCTCCGTATACACCTACAGAGGCAAACCTCCCAATGCAGGACCCATTCAGGGTTCGTCAATCAATATATAATCCACATATCTCCTTATCTTATTTTGACCATCCCTTGAATAGGGTTTTATAAGGTGTTACAATATCCCTGGGGAATGTTTTAAAAAGGTGTTACCAGTGTTACTCAGGTGTTGCCACGTTGGTACTGATGTTTTATTAATAAGATATAGTAAGTAGTGCTCACAACCAATCACAATGAGTATTTCCACAATCAACCACTTGATATAGTTCCACAACCAACCACACTGATAAATTTTCACAACCAACTGCAATGATACATTTTCACAACCAACCACAATGATACATTTTCACAACCATGTGAGCTAATATCCACTCATTATTTCAATTTTATCCATGAATTTCCACATGTCTCACATACCAAAAAGTATGAATGTATAACAATACACCAAATAGTTCCATATTAGAAATTTCAATAACACAATATAATTATTCACATGTATTCAAGACTATCAACATCACATAAGACCCCACATAGTCAGACACATCACATTATATCTTAATTTTAATAATTACAACACATATAGGCCCTCGCACGGGCAAAGCACATAGATAGATGTTTTTCATGATTAGTTCCCACCCTTAACATGCATTTTATACTATCATTTAATACCTATCCCAGTCTAAAAGAGTTAAGCCATAACCTACCTCAAAAGTCAAAACCTGTTTGCTACACTTCCAACCCAAGATCTTAGTTTTCATGAAAAATCTAGAACTCCACTAAAAATATCAAATATGAAATCTATGCATAAAAGAAATCAATGACACCCATATTGTCTATTTTTAGTTCGAGGTCAAAACGGACCTCCGAAACAAATTTCTGAAAAAAAGGGCAAAATCAAAACTTTACTTCAAAAACATGTTTCTCATATTTTTAGAAATCTACAAATGAAAACCCAAGTCAAATCGAGTCAAAATGAGCTTCAAATTGAAGAAAAAATATTTTTAAGCTTTATCGGGTAAAATCCTTGAAATTTGGGTTGAAATCAATAATTGGGGTTGTTTTGAAGGTTAAATAGATGAAAAACTAGTAATTATATGATAGAAATATTATTCAAGTGAAAAGAAGTGAAAGTGAGTTTAAAATCAAGATCTAAAATTTTTGGGGTTTTGAGAAATTAATCAAGAAATTATTAAGAAAAAGGTAATTTTTTTCCTTATATCCGTAATAGAATCAAGATATAGGTGTTAATCTAGCTTTTCAAGCTCCCACAAGCTTCACTTTCAAGACATCATACTATTTAAGACTTTAACTCTCAAGAGGCAACATGACAAATGATCAAAATAAGGAAAAAAGGGGAAAAATTGCTATTTATAGCAGAAAAACTAAACTATTGGAGATTTTTTTAGTCCATGCAGACTTCGACGGGGTGTCCGGGATTCGTTTGATGTCCGATATATGCAAACGGATTATGTAACCACACTAAATTCGATATTTCAAATGTGTTGGTGAAGCCAGATTTCAAAAATCTACCATTTTCAAAGAGTTGACCTCCAAAATCCCAAATCATATTTTTTTAAATCAAGGGTCGAAATGAGATTTAAAAGTCGTAAAATCACACCAAACATCTTACCACCTAAAAATCAACATTTTGAATCAGCTGACGAATATAAATTTTTCATTCCAAGTCGTTTAAACAAAATGTGGGTCTAACACTCATATTTCCAATTTTCCAACTTTCTGATCAGTAGGTCGAAATGAACTCGGGTGCACCGAAACCCAAACCAAAGGTCTATCTAGCCTAAAATGGATATTATGGAGCTGTTGATGCAGTCCGTTCTGCCATCAATCGTACAAATCAAAAGATATGCTTATAAGTCCAAAATAAGGCTCTCAAAGCCATCAAAAACCACAATATCACATAAATGGTAGCAAAATGCATTGAAAACCATGCCAATCACTCCCACATCCCAGAAATACCATAATGGAACTATGGGGAGGGGTAAAACAGTAAAAAATAGTACATATTTTATCAAAAAGTTGATCATCACATCATCCATGACTAAAAATCTTATTCGTCCTCGAACTGAGGCAAAGAAATACCAAAATCAATGAAGAGCTGAGGATAAGAACTATACATATCAGACTCAACCTCCCAAGTAGCCTCATCTACAGGTCAATGTCGCCACTCAACCTTAACCACAAGGATAACTCTAGAGCACAACCGCCTAACATCCCTTGCTAAAATAGAGATTGACTCCTCAACAAAAGCCAACTGCTCAGCTAACTAAAATGACTCCCAACGTATGACATGAGAATCATCTGGAATATAATGACAAAGCATATAAACATGAAAAATAGAATTAAAATTGATAGATCAGAGGGAAAACCCAAGTCATAAGCCACATCACCAATAGTCCAAATAATCTTAAATAGACTAATAAAAATGGGGCTAAGCTTGTCCTTCATCACACCTTTCATGGTTGAAACTCGAAGAAAGACATGATCACCAACACAAAATCTCAAGGCGTGAAGTCTATGATCAGCATAACACTTCTACCTATTTTGAGCCGCTCTAAGTCTATCCTGAATGACCCAGACTCTATCCAAAGACTCACGAAGCAAGTTCGTACCTTGAGTTCTTACCTCTAAAACATCGAACCAACTAACTGGGGAATGACAATGCCTATCATATAATGCCTCAAAAGAAGCCATATCAATATTAGAATGGTAGCTATTATTATATGCAAACTCTGCTAAAGCCAAAACTACTTCTACTGGCCACCAAAATCCATTATGTATGCGCAGAGAATATCCTCAAAAACTTGGGTGGTCTGTTATGACTGACCATTAGTCTGGAGTGTAATATTGTGCTAAGATCAACCCAAGTACCAAATCATCCTTAAATTCTTTCAAAATTGATATGTAAAACACAGAACTTGAATCTAAAATAATAGACACCGGCACACCATACAGATGAACAATCTTATGAATATAGATATGAGCCAACCTCTCAGCCCTAAACCAGAATGAAGTATGCTAACTTGGTCAATCGATCCACGATGACCCAAAATTGTTAGAACCTTGAGATGTACGAGGTAAACCAGTCATAAAGTCTATGGTGATTCGCTCCTACTTCTACTCGAGAATGGGTAACCTCTGAAACAACCCACAAGGCCTCATATGATCGGCCTTCACCTGCTGACAGCATAGACAACGAGCCACAAAATTCTCCATATCTTTCCTCATACCACCTCACCAGTAGTGCTGCCTTAAATCCTAATACGTCTTAGTCACACTTGGATGGACATAATATCTAGAACAATAGGCCTCCTCCAAGATCAACCTAATCCTATCACTCACTCTCGATCGACAAACTTGACCCGTAATCCTTAAAACTCAATTTGAATCAAGTGAGGCTTCCTTAGCCTCCCTACTCAACACCTTATCTCAAATCAACCTCAATCGAACATCATCAAACCAATGAGCTCAAATCTTCTCTATCATAGAAGATTTAGCCTCCATAAATGTCAAAATATACTCAGGTGTTGAAATTTCAAGCTTAAATATCCGGTTAGCTATAGACTGAACCTCTATGGCTAAAGGCCTCTCTTTATTCAAAAGATGTGCCAAGATACCCATGCTAGTCGATTTCTGGCTTAAGGCATTCGCAACCATATTACCCTTACCCGGATGGTAGAGAATAGTCAAGTCATAATTCTTAAGCAACTCAAGCCAACAACGCTTCTGCATAGTATGATCTTACTGGGTGAAGAAGTACTAAAGGCTATGATAATTTGAGAGGATCTCATAATGTACTCCATACAAGTAGTATATTCACAACTTCAAGGAAAATACAACTACGTAAATCTACAAATCATAGGCAGAATAATTCCTCTCATGAGATTTTAACTGATGAGATGCATAAGTAATCACATTTCCCTCCTGCATCAATCCAACACTTAACTCAAGACCTAAAGAATCACCAAAGACGGTAAAACCCATGCCCTTCTTGGGAAAAGTCAAGATAGGAGCTAAAGTCAACAAATCATTGAGTTTTTTAAAGCTCACCCCACAAGTATCAGACCACTGAAAAGAAATCTTCTTCTGGGTCAACTTGGTCAACAGAGCTGCAGTAAAAAAGAAACCCTCAATAAAAAGGCCGATAATAACTTGCCAAGCCAGTAAAACTCCAAATCTCGATGGGCGAAGTAGTTCTAGCCCAGTCATGAACCATTCCAACCCTGGATAGATCAACTATAGTAGCTTCCTTAGTCACCACAAGGCCCAAGAAAGAAATAGACTCCAACCAAAACTCGCACTTAGAGAACGTAGCATACAACTTCTCAACCCTCAATCTGTAAAGCACAATTCATAAATGATTCTCATGATCAACCTCACTCTTAGAATACAACAAGATATCATCTATATATACAATAACAATAGAGTCAAGATAGTATTGAAACACCAAGTTCATCCACTTCATGAATGCGGCAGGGGCATTGGCCAACCAGAAGGACATGACCAAAAACTCACAATGACCATATTGAGTCTGAGAAGATGTCTTTGAAATATCCAAATCTCTAATCCTCAACTGGTGATAACCAAACCTTAAATTAATCTTCAAAAATACTGCCACACCCTGAAGCTAATTAAACAAATCATCGATGCGAGGAAAAAGATACTTATTCATAACCGTCTCCTTACTCAACTGTCAATAATTAATACACATCTGCATAGACCTATCTTTTTTCATCACAAATAAGACAGACGCACCCTAAGGTGAAATACTAGATTGGATAAATCTATTATCCAACAATTTCTGCAATTGATCCCTTAGTTCCTTCAACTCTGTTAGGGCCATCCTATAACGAAGAACAGAAATAGGCCTGGTTCCCAGCTCAACATCAATAGCAAAATTAATATCTCGATACGCAGGCATACCAGGAAAGTCCATAGGGAACACATCCATAAACTCACAAAAACTTTTGACAGATTCAAAGAAAGGAGGCAAAAAAACACTAGTGTCACGAATATGAGCCAAGTAAGATAAATATCCCATCTCAATTTATTTATGAGCCTGAACTTAAGATATAATCCTCTTAGGACCTGAATGAAGTGCACCCTTCTAAGCTACCATTGGTACACCCGATGAAGCTGAAATCATAGCCTTGGCCAATAAATCTAAGACAACATGATAAGAAGCCAACCAATCCATGCCCAAAATAACATAAAAATCGACCATATCTAATACAAGTAAATCTATCAAAATATTATGCCCGACGAAAGTCACAACACAAGATTGGTACGTCTGATCCACCACCAAAGAATCACCTTCAGGGGTAGATACACGAATAGGCATATGAAAAGGTGTACTAAAAAAATAAAAGACCGAAGCAAAATATACAAACACATAGGAGAAACTTGATTCAGGATCAAATAATACAGATGCAGGTCTATAACAAATGGGGACGATACCTATAATCACAACATTAGAAGCCTCTGCCTTAGGTCTGGCTGGTATAGCATAACACTAACCACAACTACCAACTGTCTAGGTGGCCCTACAACTACCACCACAAGCTCAACTATCTTTACCTCTCACACCTCTGGTAGAACCTCTACCTCTCACAGCTAAAATAGAAGTAGCCTAAATCACCCAATAGGGAAAATCCCTAGCTACATGGCCAATCTCATCACATATATAGCAACCTCTATGACCAGCCTCAATAGAAGAAGGTACAACTAGGCCCGAATGGCCACCCTAAACTACTAAACTAAAAGATCCACCAAATAAACTCTGTAAAGCCACCACTAGCCTACCACGGTATCCATAAGAACTTCTAAAATATTTACCTCAAGAGGTTTGACTCCAAAACTCACAAAAACGTCACCCCTTCCTGGCACCTTCTTAAGATGCACTTAGAATACCCTCTGTCATCTTAGCATGATCCACTATACTCTGGAAAGAAACCCCAAACACAAGCATCTGAGATGTGTCCAACTAAAAAGAAACATCGAAATCCTTCTTGAACTTTCTAATCTCCATAGACTTAGTGGAAATGCTATTATAAGAATATATGTACAGGACATAGAAACATGTCTTATACTCAAGAACTATCATGGAGCCCTGCTCCAAATGATCAAACCCGTCTTTCATCTGATCCTTTAAATTGTAAGGCACGAATCTCTCTAGAAAGGCAACAACAAACTGATCCTAAAAAATCAAAAGCATCAATAGTCCTACGATTGATAAATAATCTCCAGTAATCTCTCATAGCATCTCTCAACTAATAGTAGTATAAGAAACACCATCTACACAGAAAGAGTGAAACAAAACTCAGAACACAAGGTATCAAAGAACTTTACATTTTACAGAATAAAATAAGGAAAGTTTCCTAAAGACGTCCTATAACCTTTCAAAGATATATACGGACGTACATTTATAGATCTGCAAGACTAAATTAGACATCTCGTTCTTACACCAATGAAACTAATGAAACCTGACTTCTCTAATACAAATTTATCATGACCCAAAAATTAGGGTCATAATGGAACTTTTCATGGTGTACCTTGAAAAGTAAACCTATTACCCAGACTGATACAAAAAAAGGGAAAAACAAAAATATCCCACGGTAAGTCTTCAAGAACAAAGCCAAATTATACAAGTAATCATAACAATGCGGAAAAAACTATTAAAAATATGAATCAGGCCCAAAACTAGGTATCAATAATGTAAGAACTACTAATATAATTTAGGAGTCAAATGCATCAGAAAAATAATCACAAAGGAGTAATATCTGCCTTCGAATACTAATAAAGACATACCTACTATAGAAATATAAAGGTAAACTCTGAACGTATGAATATCCAACTGCTACCTTTGAAGCTCTAATAATCACCCGAGTCAAGTAAGCTGAGGCGCACTCGAGCTAGGACCTAGATAGAAAGGGTGTAGTAGGCATGAGTACTGTGCACTTGTACTCAATAGGTATCATAGGCTAACGAAGCAAATTAGTAAATAAAACATACAAAATTTCGATCAAGGGAACATCGCCTGTAATAAAAAAATTCTCAGAATGGTAGACCAGACCACTTGGACTAATAGTTCTAATATATCATATATAATGCAACATCATAACTAGATAGAACAAAAGTATGCATCATATCACATATAACTGGAACAAGGGCAAAAATGCATATACAAGATCATCAAATACAAGTAAAAAAAGATAAGACAATTACATAAATGGCAAGTCAATATGACAATACAACACAATATAAACACAATAAAGTAAGTTCATATGTATATGATGATGACGATGATGTGCACGAGCTCGTTACACAACCTCCTTAATCATTTTGCAACCCCTGTATACACCTACGAAGGCAAGTCTTCCAATGCAGGACCCATGGGGGGTCTGTCAGCACATATACAATCCATATATCTCAAATCTTCTCTCCTACATATCCCTCAGAAAGGTTTTTATAAGGTGTTACAATATCTCCTCCCCGACAAATTCGTTGGAGAGGATTTTAAAAAGGTGTTGCCAGTGTTACTCAAGTGTAACCATAGTGGTTCCAATGTTTTATGAATAAGTATGATATGAGATATAATGCTCACAACCAATCACAATGAGTATTTCCACAATCCACCACATGATATATTTCAACAACTAACCACTATGATACATTTTCACAACAAACCATAATAATAGATTTTCACAACCAACCACAATGATACATTTTCACAACTATGCGAGCCAATATCCACTCATTATTTTTATTTCATCAATGAATGCCCACATGTCTCATATACAAACAAGTATGAATGCATCATAATACACCAGTGGTTCCATATTAGACAACAACACAATATGATTATTCACATGCATTCAAGGCTGTCAATATCACATAGGACCCCATAAATTCACAGACATCCCATAATATCTCAATTTTGACAATTGCATCATATATAGGCCCCCGAACAGCCAAAACACATAGACAACCATTTTTTCATTATTAGTTCCCACCCTCAATATGAATTTTGTACCATTATTTACAACCCATTCTAGTCTGAAAGAGTTAAGTCATAACCTACCTCAAAAGTCAAAATCGATCCGCTAAACTTTGAACCCATAACCTTACTTTTTCAGGAACAATCTTGAACTCCACTAAAAGTATCAAATATGAAATCTACACATCAAAACAAAACCAACGACACTTGTATTGACTAATTTTGGTTCTGGGTCAAATCGGACCTCCGGAATGGGTTTTTTAAAAAAGAAGAGCAAAATAATAACTTTACTTCTAAGACATATCTCATATATTTTTAGAAATCTATAAATGAAAAACCAAGTTAAATCAAGTCAAAAATGATGTTCAAATAGAATAAAAATTATTTTTTAGCTTTACTAGGAAAAATCTTTGAAATCCGAATTAAAATCAAGAATCGGAGTTGTCTTGAAGGTTAAATTGATGAAATACTAGTAATTATAAGATAAAAATATTATTCAAGTTACAAAAATAAAGTTAGGGTTTAAATCAAGACCGAAGATTTTTGAGGTTTTGACAAATTAATCAAGAAATTACTAAGAAAAGGGTGAATTTTTACCTTAAATCCATAATAGAATATAAAAATAGGTGTTAATCTAGCTTTCCAAGATTCCACAAGCTTTACATTCAATATCTCATACTATTTTATGGTTTTACTCTCAAGAAGAAAGATGAATAATGAACAAAATAAACCAAAAAGGGGAAAAACTGAACTATTGTAGATTTTTTAAGTCGAAACGAACTTCGACGGGGAGCCCGATATTCGTTCGGAGTCTGATATATACAAAAAAACTATGTAACCTTATTAAATTCGATATTCTAAATGCGTTGGCAATGTCATATTTTTGAAAAAATATTGTTTTCAAAAAGTTGATCAACACAACTCAAAATTATATTTTTCTAAATCAAGGTTGAAATAAGATTTAAATGCCGTAAAATCACACCCAACATCTTACCAACCTAAAATTGATATTTCAAATATAATGGAGAAGTTGCATTTTCTATTTGAGGTCATTTAGGTAAAATATGGGCCCCACACTCATATTTCCAATTTTCCAACTTTTTGACCAATGAGTCAAATGAGCTCGGGTGCATCAAGACCTGAACCAAAGATCTATTTATCCTAAAATCGATATTCAAGATCTGTTGGCATAGTTCATTCATCCATCCATTAAACAAATCATAAGATATTTTTATAAGTCCAAAATAAGGCTCTTGAAGTCATCAAAAACCACAATATCACATAAATGGTACCAAAATAAATAAAAACAATGCCACTCATTCCCACATACCAGGAAATACATAATCCAACTATGGGGAAGGTTAAAATAGTCAAATAATATAGAAACACATATTTCAAATATTTTATCAAAAAGCTTATCGTTACAATTTTTGATAGGAGTCCTGCATTCACAAAGTAGGGACCCCTAAGAGTATAAATTTGCTACCTTTGTTTTTAAGATCTTATTTTCTAATTGAGATCTTATTTTCTTAGTATTTTCTCCATTTTTGATGTGGGAGCTACAAAATTGTACAGAAATCTTAAATTGAAGCTAGAAATACTTAGAGGTTTGTAAAGTGGTCATTTCCTAGTCATTAGCTCATAAATTCCCGACCTAACATTAATTAAATTCTTTAGATTGTTTTTGAATTTCCAACCTTGATTTTGGGGCTATTTTGGGACTATCATGGAGCTGATGACAGTCAATTTTTTAGCATATGCTCATTTTTTCCTTAGGGACGTTGTTATAGTATTAGTTTTTCAAATTCTATAAATGGGCCTCATGGATGATTTTAGCCTTATTTTTTACCAGAGAATATTTTTACAATATGGATATTTTTATTCTCGGCATGACACCTAGAGTACTATTTTGATTGTGTGGCAGTAGTTAAAGGCTTCTTAAATGGGAAATCTTAAATTTAGTGGATTTTAAGAGCGTTCGATGGTGTCCAGGTAGGCTAGGCTTGCCTTTCTTTAGACTTTGCTCTTTTATGGTATTGGTATGGTATTATGCTAATTATTGGTAGGTTACTATCCCTCAAATAGTCATTTAGAAAATTCCTAATTATTTAGCTGATTAAGGGGTTTTAGGATTAATTGTGAAATTAAACTTCCTTAAATTTGTAGTTTCATCTCCTTTAGAACTTTGCTTAGTATGCTTTGCGGACATTGGGACTGTACTAAGATGCCTTAGTTTAGGATTGGGTAATTCTTTCCTTAGGTTGGTTTAAAAGGACTTGTAGTTAACTTTATCGCTTCGTGTAGGGAAGGTCTCTTAGGATAACACCCTCTTTAGACAAAATTGATTATTGGATATCTTTAGGAGACTGGTTATTGGGATTGGCTTAGCTTGATCGTTATAGTATCTTCACTAGCTTTGGTATCCTAGGCAGTTTAATATTTTAGCCTTAAATCATAGTTTTGAACTTAATTGATGGAACCTTGCACTTATTTAAAGATTTTGGCCTTGTAAAACGGGGAAAAGGACTAGCTAGACTTGGTTTAAATCAGCACTATAGATTGTTACCTCATATTGCATATTTAATTTTTCTTCGAGTCAATAATTGGTATAACTGATTGTTATCTATTGCTTTCAATTTGAGACCAGCATTCATTATAATTGATATTTAGTTAGAAATTTGTTTTGAGACCTTTATGATTTATAGTTGTGGCTGGAGGAAGAGTATATGGTACACTTATCACACACCATTACTAATTTTCATACATCTTACTGTTTCAAATAATTTTATACTGATATTACTTCTTTTTTAATTACCTTGCTTAGGGAGGCTCAGTTAGGTTCTACTTTTATTAGGTTTATCCTCTAGGTTATGGGGGATCAATTAGCTTATAGCTAGGAATGGATTTCTTCTCTTGAGTTAATTACGTAATATTCTCACATTTGCTTAGCATAGGCTGTTATTCCATTTTAACCTTCTTTCTATTGCCTCTTCATAAGGATTCACAATATATTAGGCCTTTACCTTAATTTAACTTAATCAAACTATGATGCCTACTGAGTACCCCATATTTTAGTACTTATACTATACTTTTGCATCTTTTTTCCTAATGCATATCATAGTATGAGTTATCATTGTTGACAATGACCTCGAGCAAAGCTACTGATTGGTGTTTAGGATGAACATTTTTAGCATCTAAAGTGGATTCATCTCCTTCTTTCCCAACACTAGTAGTATTTTGTACTTTTGGAAACTACTTTGTATATTTTTGCACCTCTATAGTACCTTTTAGAAATGGTGGCTCTTTTATTAGCCTTACCATGTCATGAGGGATTCATTTTGTGTATTTTGTCCCTTTCTGACTTTCTATGTAATGATGCTGTGTTTCTCTTATATTACTATTTCACTCATGTTTATCTCTCTTCCACCTAATATCCTATTTATCGCTATTCTAGATTATGGTTTGTCTTACATACTGGCGGGTTAAAGTAGGTGGTATCAAAATGTGTGTTTTTGGGTCATGACAATTTGGCATCTATTAAGGTCAAAATTTGTGAGATGATATTTCTAAAGATCAAGATCATACTCACTTCAACTCTAATTCTGGCACTTCTATTAAGGACGAGGGGTTTAAAGAACATTATGAAGCTTTGGGTGTTTTCTTAGGTTGCATCATAATGTAGTGGGATTGAGTTTCTGCATATGTTTTGAGATAGTTGAAGGTTCACAAGTGCAACTACCCTATTCATATCTTGGAGATAGTAGTAGTAGTAGTTTTTTCCCTTATGATTTTGATGCATTACCTTGATAGTGTTCACTGTGAGATATTCACTGACCATAAGAGTTTCTAGTATATTCTGAATCAAACAGACCTTAATTCTAGACAATGTAGGTTGATTGAGTTGTTGAATGACTATGACCTCTCTATTCAGTATCATCAAAGCAAGGTAGATGTACAAGTAAACACTTTGAATCAGAAGTTAGTGTATATAGGAGTTTGTACTTTCTTTTAGTTTCAGATCAACCATTGGTCTTGAACATCTGATCCTTAGTAATAACAATCCAAATTATCATTATGCTAAAATATAAAGGAAATCCTTCGCTTATTTTTCTTTGAGATAAAAATAAGAAAATTCAAGGTGCCTAGTCTTTGGTATATATTAAGAGTGTGGTGGTCTAGGGAAATCTGGTATAAATTTGATAATTAGTTAGTGTTTTTGATTTGATCATGTGTTAGAGGACAATTTTAGGAAGTCATAGCAACTTCCTATATTAAAAATGGGTTAAAAGAAATCTGGTTATTGTAATTACCATGAAAAAGTTAGTTTGTAGTGTCAGAGTTCAATAGGTGCATTGTGAAATAGCCTAAACTTGGATCGAATCCCAAGTTACTTCCTTGGAGCCACTACACAGACTGAGTGTCATTGCATTGATAAAAGTTTGATTACTTCCTTAGAGATATTCCACATGCTATTCTTTGGCTATGTAAACTGTTTATGTTAAAATTTTATTTTAGTTGAACATATATTGTATTTAGTGTTTTAAAATTAAATAAATTACAAAAGAGACTTGTGAAGATTCTAACTTAGTTGGTAAGGGTTGGTCTAGATCATCCTCCCTCTATAGTGTTAGGGTGGGTACCAATCATGACCACTTTGGGTTATATGAAAGATGGTATCAGAGAAGGGGATTCATAGATATCATTATATAAGAACAAGTGTAATAAAGTTTTGCAAACCAGTATGTAAACATCTACACTTTTATTTGAGCGACTACAAGGCTTTAAGAAACAAAATTCTATTTTTTCATTCCATTGTTCCATTACTTTATTCTAATTGGTATTTGGCAATTTAAATTTGTATCTAATTTCCTTCACTCTTATTTATCAAAGCAGCTGTACCTGCTCCAATAACAACACTTGCATCGATCATTTGTGCCACAATTTGGGGTAGGGTAAGAAGTAAAGAAAGAGGGGCAACACCTATTAGGGATGGAGCCTTTGTAATTAGTGGGATGGTTAGATAGAGAACACTATTCTGTTTACTAGAAAAGGATGCTCTAGAGTTAGCTCAAAATAAGAATGCCGTAATTCATAAAGAAGAAGTAGTGGTACCATAGAATGTGGTGGCTATGTAGAATACTACAGCTTAGGTGCCTTGGGCCATAGATATGATTTAGTAGGTGTTGGGGGGCAGGTTAATTAGTTTGGCTAGCATTGGTACTTCTCTAGTTGTTTTTGTGATTTTCATTAAGATAAAAACTTTCGTGTCCTAATATATTGTATTAAAGGGTGATTTGAATTATTAATTGATTGTGATGAGAGTTCATATAATATAGGTGTTATAGAGAGGTATGGTGTGGATTTTGTGTCATTTAAGTAGCAGGTAGAGGCCAAACAATGGTGACGGACCTTTATTAAGCATAGGGCAGCCTTACCTCTACTTACTTGTGCTTACTTCCAGAATATCTTTCTTGAGAAGTATGTTCCTTGGACTTATTAGGATAAAAAATTGATTTACAAAGGCTAGAACATGGTGATATACCTATTGCAACCTATGAGGCCAAGTTTCATGCTCTGTACCATTATGCACTTCAACTATTTACTTTTGATGAGAAGATGATCAGGTACATTATGACAAGTTTGAATTTAGGTATTTAAATGATTACCTTGTCTATGGTTGCATCTAGATAGTATTTTTAGGATATGGTTACATTCTCCATAAAGGCTGAGATGATTAGGAATAGAGGAGAGGTCAAGGAAAAGGAAAAAATAGGTCCAAACATCTAGTCAATTTAGTGGTACTGATTTAAGGGATCACGATTTGCAGGGTAATTTTTCCCGGACATTAAATTAGTCATGCTTGTGTCTATAGGGGGCCTGCCTAGGTTTAGTTATCAGCCTTCACAGATAGGAAGTTATACACCTTTATCATCTTTAATTCAGCAACCTACCTTGGCCATAAAGTTCTATGAGTGTCGGGCTTCGGGTCATATCAAGAGGTTTTATCCAAATTTCTTATCTTAAAGTCAAGTAACTCAGTATCTAGCTTCTAGTACTCTAGTACAGTAAGGTTGTACTATTAGAGAATATAGTAGGGGTATTTCATAAGGTAGGTTGTGGTTAAAATATAGGGAGGGGTGGCTACCAAGCCAATCATATTAGAGGTCAAGTTAGTTGAGATGGTGCTTAGGATGGTAGAAATGGTGATCAAGGTAGTGATATGGCTTATCATTACATTGTTTTGACCCATCCTGAAGCTGAAGCTTTTGATATTTTGATCGCAAGTATTATTCTTGTCTTTGATTGTATGGATCCTATACTATTTGATTTTGGGTCTAATTTCTCTTATGTTTTTGTGAAATTTTCCTTAGGTTGTGACTTAGAATGTGAATTTTTGCAGACTCCTATGTATGTGTCTATACTAACTGAGGTTTTATATGTGTTCTATAATGTTTATGAGTTATAAAACTTTGGAAGACTTAGTCATCTTATATATGTGTGAGTTTGATATAATTTTTGGGCTAAGTTGGTTATCTGCTTATTATGCTATTCTTGGTTGTTATGCTACGATTGTCAATGTAGCTATGCTCTTGGAAAAGTTAGAGTAGGAAGGTACCGTTAATTTAACTCCTATGAGAATTATGTCAGCTATTCATGCCCAGATGTTATTTAAGTAGGGGTGTAGGGTATTTCTAACTCATCTAAAGGAAGAAAGTTTAGTCATTCCTCATATTGCTTCAGTCCAAATAGTATGCAAATTGTTAGAGATGTTTCCAAATTATCTCCTTATTATTCCTTTCAACCATGAGTTTGACTTTTATATAAACTTAGATTCGAGAACTCACCCTATTTGGAACCGCATAATCAGATGGTACCAACTGCGAGAGTTATTAGATAAGGATTTGATTTGCCAAGTGTTTTTCCTTGAGGTACTACTGTTATGTTTGTTAAAAAGAATAAAGGTAGTATGCAGGTGTGAATTAAATAGTGAAAGTTGAATAAGGTGACTATTCATAATAAGTATCCTTCACATAGGATAGATAATCTATTTGACCACTTGTAGGGAGCTGTCATATTCTCCTAAATAAATTTAATGTCAGGTTACCATCAACTTAAGAGTCAAGTTAAGAACATACCAAAGACTACCTTTTAAACTTGTTATAGACATTATGAGATTTTAGTTATGTCTTTGGTTTGACTAATGCCCCAATAATTTTCATGAGATTAATGAGTTAGACTTGTAAGTCATTTATGAATTCATTTTTAGTATTTTAATTGATGATATTCTAGTTTACTAAACGATAATGAGGAGCATGGAGCTCATTTTCCTACAGTGTTGGGGTTACTTTAGTAGAAGTAATTCACAAATTATGAGTTCTAATTGTATTTGATTTCCTTTTTGGGGCATATGGTGTCTAAAGAAGGGGTTATAGTAGACTCGCAGAAGGTTGAAGCAATTATAAACTAGGCAATACTGACAAATGTTATTGAGATTCATAGTTTTTTAGGGTTGCCCAGTTACTACCATTTGTTCATCAAAGGGTTTGCTTTCATTACTTCACATATGACTTACCTGAGTAAAAAAGACGTACCTTTGTATGGATGATAAGTGGGAGGGAATCTTCCAAAAGATCAAGAATTTCTTAACTTTAGCTCCTATTCTTAACTTGTCTGTTGAAGCTAAGTATTTCATTGTATAATACAATGCTTCAAGGTCTAATTTAGTTGTTATTTTGATGCAGAGTCAGATTGTGATTGATTATGAGAATAACTATCCTACTCATGATTTGTAGTTGGCAGCAGTAGTCTTTGCTTTGAAGATTTTGAGACAATACCTCAATGGGGAAATGGGTGAACTATTCATAAACAAAATAGTTTACAACATGTGTTTTCCTAAAAAGTGCTGAATTTGAGGTAGAGAAGGTGGATGGAATTAATCAATGACTATGACATCTTGACCTTATATCATCTTAGCAAGGCTAGTGTTCCAGAAAAGCATTGAGCCAAAGGCTAATAACCATGGAAACTTTGGCATAGATATAATTGTTGAGACATCCATTGACTATAAATTTTATAATTTTCCAAATCATCATTATACTAAATTAGGAGGAAAATTTTGCACCTAGTTCTTCCTTAATAAATTTTTGATAAATTCAGGGTTAATCTAGTGTTGGAGAAACCTTGAGTTTGTATAACTTTAGAGAGATCTTGTACTAATGGGAGAAATATTAGTGATGTTTGACTTGATTTTAAGATAGATAATGAGTCCATTCAATCGTAGCAACTTTCAGTAGATAAAATAGATTTATAGAACTCTGGTTATACAATTTACTTTGGAGGGGTTAGTTCCTAATGTCATAATTCAAGAAATGTATTGTAAAATAAGCAAAATGAGTAGAGGCCCTAAAATTCTACTGAAGCACCCTGGGTTTTGTCCCTTGAAAATTTCCTGAGCATTGATCTAATTGCCCTAGTAACAACTTACCATATGAGTTATATGGAGTAGGTATGGGTCAGGTGACCCTGGTCTTTAGGCGTCTAGAAGGTGGTGGTTGGGTTTTATAGATGGTTACGGTTTGGTGGTATGAGCCATTAGGGGTGGTGGTGGGTTGTCTGGTTAAACATTTCTTAAATCTGTAACTTAGTGACTAGACTTGGCTCTGAGTACGAGTGGTTCACTAAGACCCATGGGGATAGGTTGCGGATGGAAAGGTTGAGTAGTATATTTTATAGTGTCTAATCCCTTTGGGTTCTATCTGGGATACGACTAGACAATACAAGTCATATAGTTTGGTAACGAGTGGGGCCATGGGGTCGTATGGTGGATAGTGTATGGGTGTCGAACTCACTTTCTTGGTGATAACTCAATGTTAGGAGCCATATGTTGTGTTCATGAGTCAAGGGATGTAATCACAACCAACTGCGATCTATTTAAGATTTTAAGTTGGGGGTGTTCTGGACATTCCCTCCTTTAACTCCCTATGAGGCCACAACTTAAAACACATTTTGGGACTTTATTAAAATATTGTTCCCAATACAACACTCTCAAATTTTCTCTGTCAAACACTCTCTTACAATAAAAGATAAGGTTTCATCAAGATAATTAATTAAGGCTTTCAAGGGTGGTTTCTCTCCACACTTCTTGGTGTCTAAGGCATGTGACTCTTTCCTCTTTGTTATTTTACCAAAGGCATATATTTTAATGTATGGTTTTCATGGTATTGTTATGGTTTTCAAATAAAGATTTTGATTTTTTGATATTGATGGTTAATTAATGTTTCTCAAGATTTAATTATGGTTTTTCATGTTTTTCTTATGGTTTACCACATGTGGGTACATAGGAATGGTGATTTAATTGATGGATCAAGGTTTATCCCCAAATATTGATGATATTGGCTTTGATAATGGCATGCCCTTAACCAGTTTGTCAAATTATCAATGAGAATGATTTTTTCACATAGTTTGGTTATTCTTGGAATCCTTGCATTACATGAATGGTTAAAAAAACATGAATTGGTTTTTGGTTGGTTTCACATGGTTTTGGAAAGTCCATGGGGGCCATGGCTTAGTTATAAATTGTTTTGATTTAATTGGAAATGGTGGAGTCTAACTTGGTTAATAGTTAAAATGTCAAAAGGTAATAGACTTGCAAGATCTAATTTTGGTATGCCGATACCATTGGTTAATGCCTATTAAAAGACTCCTTGGTAAATGGCTTGTTTATATGTAAAAGGTTTAATTGGGCTTAAAGAGGGTTGGTAGCAAAGCGAAGGTGGAGGTCCCGAGGGGATCGACATTAAAAATTCATGTTTGTTGATGTGAGGGTGGCCTTGGTGGCCGTGTGCATAAGTAACACTTTGTATTATTTGGGATATACTAGTCATCCTAGATTTTTTTCTCTGGTCATCGGCTAACACGCCCTGAATCCCATTCAGCAAGGGGAGCTGAACCTATATAGCCCATGGTTGGTTTTAGGATAGCAGAGCTGCACAACCCAAGTTAAGGTTATAAATACATGGTAAACCTTGTTCCCTATCTCTCCATGATATATATGTATATATTATATTACATATTGTTATTTGATTTGATTTTAAATTGATGGTATTATTGTATCTTTATCCCTGAGTTACATGCTAGCGTTTACCGCACAAACCGTCTTCGAGTGTTGTATCCCTACTCGTTGTAGGAGCTGGACATACTACTATTCCTACTACTCAGTGACCTAGATTTGGGGACAACTTTGGTAAGATTGAACTAGGAGATTCCGTCGGAAGACTCTATTTCATTCCATGGACTTCTTTTTATTTTTGTTATTTCTTTTGTTTTTGTTTTGGCTATTGTCGGGGGCATGTCCCAACCGAATGTTCTTTAATTCTGGTTATAGGCTTTGTAGAACAACTATGGGCATGGGCGGTGTCTGTATTAGTGTTAGCCTTGGTATTAGGATTGGAAATGGTTTGTTAATTATTTGTGTATTTTAATTCTTTTCTTTAATCATACTATCATGCATTAAGATTATTATTGTTTTATCTTGCTATATGTTTGAAAATCATCTGACATATGTTGTAGGGTGGTTAATATTAGGGTAATGAGAGTGGTCTCCATTCTTGGTTGGGCTTGAGATGCCCAACATAACTAGGCACTGGTTCAGGTCATGTCAGATTGGTATCAGAGTACTAGGTTCATGTTTAATTTGGTGTCCGTCAAAGTTGTGTTGAGTAGAGTTTCTTGTAATGGTGTGTAGCATGCCAAACTCATAAGGGAAAGGCTACGAGACATTTAGGAATGTTTCTCTTACTTATGCTATACTTTTGAGCTATAGAGTCTAAGGTCCTGGAATCTTCTCTAATACCCATTTGTTTGCTTTTTAGATCATGCCTCCTCGATGAATGTCATGAAAACTCCTCTATCCCACTTGGAGATAATGTTAATGGGACACACTGTGGTTATGGGGTCCTTACCTAATCTAGGGGTCCATTTCCTGATTATCCTTCTAGAGTTCCACCAGCCCCCTTGAGCTCTTTAGGAAGATGTGACGAATTTTGAGTTTCATCAGTCTATCCATATGTTGGCTCAGTTAGTGTTTCTCAAGTCGAGCGTGGTGCTTGTGTTGCTCCATTTTCTGAGGCCACAAGGGTTGGCCAGTTAAAAGGTTAAGCCCTCCTTTATTTACTACGGTTGAGGTTGGCGATGATCCATAAGGTTTTATTGATGAGATGGAAAAGATCTTCTGTCTTATCATGCTACTAATTTGGAGGGTGTGGAATTTGCTCCCTACCAACTGAAAGATATAGCATACCAATGATATGAAGAATGGGAGCAGTCAAGGGGTGACGATACAGAGTCAGCCCTGTGAGATGATTTCTCTAATATTTTTTTTGGACTGTTGCTTTCCTCAGGAGTTTAGGGAGGCGAAGGCAGAAAAGTTTGTTAACTTGAAGCAAGGAAAAACGTCCATCAAGGAGTACGCCGTAAAGTTTCACCAGGTGTCCCGATATTCTCCAGAGTTGGTTTCTAGTATGAGGGCTAGAATGAGGAAGTTCTCTTTCAAGATATATCGAGACTTGATTTTGTAGAGTAAGGATGCCCTTTTGATCAAGGATATGGACATCTCCAGGTTAGATGTATACATGTAGTGGGTTGAGAAAGAGAACAAAAAGCAGGAGGAGATAGGGGATAGGCTGAGCAAGCAGTTTAGATTTTCTAAGAATACTGGTGTCTAATAGTAGAGTGAAAGGGATGTTGGAAAGTGGTCCAAGAAGAGGTGGGGTAATTTTCGATCTTACTCAACAGCTAGTGCTCCCTACCCAAGGCCGTCTAGTGACTGCATTTTTAGAGTGGCGCCAATTTTAGAGCATAGGGTGTCCAATATCAAGAGAGTGAGGCCTAATTACCTCCATCCTATCCTCCCTGAAGCTTTTATGTCTAATTATATCAGTGTTACTATGATGAAGGAAAGGAAAAGTGCTTCAACTATGGTCATCTAGGGTATATGGTTAAAATTTGTCCTATTGGTTAGCTTGCCTCTGGGGAACCTGATGTTCCGATTGCCTCTTCTTCAGCTCTGGCACCAAGGGGTGCCCCATCTAACTATGTCTTTGGGCAAAATCGACTCTATTCCCTCACTACTGGATAGGAGTTTGCGGCATCACCTGATATCGTTACTGGTATGTTGAAACTCTATTCCAGTGATGTCTACTATTTTCTTGACCTAGGGTTCACTCTTTTTTTTGGGACCCCATTTGTGGTTGTGCATTTTAGTTTCGATCTGGAGTGTATTTCAGACCCTTTTTTTGTTTCAACCCCAGTGGATGGCTCTATGGTGGCTAAAAGAGTTTATATGGGTTGTGTGGTGTCTTTGGGAGGTTGGGAGACTTTGGTGGATCTATTTGAGTTAGAGATGGTTGATTTCGATATCATACTGGGGATGGATTTCCTAGTCAGTCGGTTATTGGCTGGTAAGGTATTTCCCTAGCTCCTGAGGGAAGGTTCATATCATATCTTACAGCTAGGAGTTTAATCTCCAAGGGATGTCTCTACGATCTGGTTTGGGTTACAGATTCTAACTAAGAGGGTTATTCTTTACCTTCTGTCCCGGTGGTGAATGAATACCTTAAGTTCTTCCCTGATGACCTTCCTGGTGTTCCTCCTAATAGAGAGATTGATTTTGGGATAGATCTTGTTTTATACACTCGTCCAATCTCTATTCCCCCATATAGAATGGCTCTAGCTGAGTTGAAGAAGCTTAAGGAGAAACTAAAAGATCTTTTAGACAAGGGTTTAATCCATCCTAGTGTGTCTCCGTGGGGTGCATCGTTGTTATTCGTGCGTAAGAAGGATGTTTCGCTTTGGATATGTATTTATTACCGACAAATAAATAAGGTGACGGTAAAGAATAAAGTACCCCCTTTCAAGGATAGATAATTTTTTTGATCAGCTTTAGGGTGCTATGTTTTTCTCCAAGATTGATCTTTGATCCGGATATCATCCACTAAAGATTAGGGAGGTGGATATTCTTAATACTGCTTTCTGTAATTGGTATGGGAATTTTGAGTTTTTTGTTATGTCTTTTTGGCTAAATAATGCCCGGCGGCATTCATGGATTTGATGAATTGAGCGTTTCATCATTTTCTGGTTTTTTTCATCATTGTGTTCATAGACTATGTTCTGGTGTAAACTAAGAGAGGTGGATCATGCCAATCACCTTCATATTATATTGTAGACCCTGAAGGAGAAGTAGTTGTATGACAAATTTTTGAAATGTGAATTCTAGTTGAACACTGTTACTTTTTTGGGTTATGTTATTTCTGGTAAAGGGATCATGGTGGATCCGCAGAAAGTGGCAGTGGTTAAGAAGTGGACTAGACCCACAACTCAAACAGATATTCACAGGTTCTTGGGTTTAGCTATTACTACAAGAGGCTTGTAGAAAGTTTCTCATTTATAGATGTCCCGTTGACTAAGTTGATTCAAAAGAAGGTGAAGTTCTCGTCTTCTGATGCTTGTGAGGGTAGTTTTGAGAAGGTGAAGGATAAGCTAACTTTGGCACTGATCTTAACTTTGCCTGAAGGTAAAGATGGGTTTGTGGTTTATTATGATGTGTCCCGTATCGGGCTTGGTTGCGTGTTGATGAAGCATGGAAAGGTGATAGTGACACGACCTAAACCAGGGCCTAGTCGTGTCGGGTACCTCATTCCCAATCGGGATCAGAGACCACCCCTACCCCAACCGTAATCGCCTTACGCCTTAAGTTGGATTATTTCTGAACAAATATAAAACATAACATGATGGAACAATCATAAATCAAATAGAGTCAATCGGTATCATCCAAAATACCAATGCCAATACCAAGGATGAAAACAATGTTGACACCACCCATACCAACCCTTAGTAGTCTCACATAGCCTCTATCCAAAAGTAAGACAGTATTTGATCGGGAAATCCCCTTGACCATAGCCAAAATCAAAGTCTAAGAAATAATAAAAGTATGAAAACAAGACCATAACATGAAATAGAGCCTTCTAGAGTACGGAAGCTAACAACTTCAATCCAACTTTAAGCTGTTCCCAAATCCGATCACTGAGTATAAAGAGGAGTATGGATGGTTCCTGCATTGTGTGGGGATACAAAACCCGAAGATAGGGTAATGGGTGAATGCTAGCATGAAATTAGGATAAAGATAAAATAATGCCATCCTTTAGAACCAAGAAAATAACCATATGCATTCACATATATATATATATATATATATATATATAATACATTCCAAGAAGGTAATCGGGTTTAGCATGCATTTAAAACCATTAAACTGGATTTGTGTAGCTTTACCATCATAATCCACTCACAGCCTATATGGGTCCAGTTTTACCCTCTGAACGGGCATCGATATTTGTATCCTCATGAACCGGAGATATCATAGGGGTTTGGGATTCCCATGTACCCCATAAGTATAAGGTCGCCATGACCAACCCTCATGTCGGCAAACATAAATTTCTAGTGACCGTCCATCGGACTCACACTTTCACAGTAAGATATCACAACCTGCTATTATTGCCCAATTAAAACCATTAATACATAATAAAACCACCAATTCCATCTAATATTAATGAAGGCTATGAGAAGTGGTATCGTTAGAGTGACTATATTTTTTATGCAATGTCCTTAGTCCACACTAGAGGATTCCCATGTACCCTGTATGTTCCATTACTAGATTCACTTGGGGGATTCCCATGTACCCCACATGGTTTTAAATCAAATCCATGGCAACCAAGGCCTTATCATTTAGAAATTAAAATTATTTAACCAATTTAGGTTCCATTACCGTATTATACCATGCAAACTTTTCAATGAAAATCCAACTATGTAATAAAAGCATTCACATAAGCATTTTAACAAATAGGTTGATGACAAATAGTTTCCAAAACTAAAACCAAGTACCAATTGACCATTCCTATGAAAGCACATGTTTAAACCACCACTATAATATGAAAAGCATAATTGAAAACATGGAAAAACCTAAATCAACCATTAAAAACAAAAAACCCCAACATATAATTCAAAACCCAAAACCATATCACAATTATGCCATGACAACCATTGATAAAACATGCCTTTAATTGAACTAACAATGAGGGAGGAGTAACATGCCTTAGATTACAAAGAAGATGGAGAGAAATCACTCTTTAGAGCCTTAATTGACCACCTTAAAGTAAACCCTAGCCTTTGTTTAAACCAAGAGTTTGAGAGAGTTTACAGAGTTTTTTGAGTGTTTAAGATTAGAAAAATAGGGTAAATGAAGTCCCAATAGTGTTTTAGGGAATGGGGTCATAACTGTGAAGAGGTGAAATGTCTAGAATACCCCTAACTTAAATTGTAAAAAATTCCCATAGGAGGATACGGCTCCACTACCCAAACCGTACCCTATCATACTAGTGGTAACCATCACTCTTATCCTAGACAAAATATTGGACCACAACACTATCCAACATAAGACCACCAAGGCTCACTCATACCCAATCATATGACAAGTACCCTTATCCCGTACCCATAACAGAATCAAGAGGGGCTGGACACTGTCCAACATACGATTTGGACTATACCATTCATACCTTATCCTCACGACTCATGGTGAAACACTCGTACTAAGATCCAAGTTAAGTTCCAAATTTCAAATCAAGTGAAGGATCAACAAACCAACCCATAAAATTGTAACTACACAAAAAATTGACCTACCAAACGCTGCCAATAAATCATTTGGATCACCTGACCCATACCCTCACTATAAAACTCGTATGGTGAGTCGTATAATCAATAGAGGACTAAAAACCAAGTCAATATTCTAAATACCATAACCTAGTGTGTTTCAATTTTCCCCCACTTAGATCATTCATCCTCGGATGATGAAAAAGGTAGTACAAGCACGATTTAAACCTCCTTACCCCTATTTATACCTTTAACAAGTTAGAAAATAAGGATGCAAAGAAGTCAATTTTTCCCTTTAACAAAGTTTGAAAAAAAAAGTATGATGAAGAACACATACCTTTAGTATGAATTCCTGGAGTAGAAAATAGGAATGGATACTTGAAATTTATGTCATCTTCCTTTTCCCAAGTAGCTACTTCAAACTTTTGGTTCCTTAATAGAACCTTTATCGAAGCTACATCCTTGGTCAGCAACTGACGAACCTGCGGATCTAATATCTCAATCGGGACCTCCTTATAAGACAAAGAATCTGAGATACCAGTATCTTTAATAGGCATGATTTGAGATGGATCACCCATACACTTCATCAACATAGAAGCATAGTATACCGGATGAATGGAGTTCAAACTAGAAGGCAACTCCAAATCATATGAAAGCTTACCAACCCTTTTCAAAACCAAGTAAGGAACCACACCCTGGGGACTAAGCTTTCACTTTTTACCAAACTGCATCACTCCCATTATGGGAAACACCATTAAGAACATCCTATCCCCAACCTCAAAACTCTAACTCTCTTCGTCTCACATCTACATAGGACTTTTGGTGACTTTGGGCATCCTTAAGCCTATCCCAAATCACTTTCACCTTTTTAGTGGATTGGTGAACAAAATCCAAGCCAAACATTTCTGCCTCACCGACCTCAAATCAACAAATAGGAGATCTACATGTCCTACCATATAAGGCTTCAAACAGAGCCATCCTAATGCTAGAGTAGTAGCTATTATAATAGGCAAACTCTATAAGAGGAAAATGCTTAACCCAAATACTATCATAGTCAATCACACACGCACGAAGCATATCCTCTAACGTCTAAATAGTCCTTTCTGTGTGCCCATCCAACTGTGAGTAGAAGGTAGTACTCAGACTCACCTTGGTCCCCAAACCTTTCTGAAACAACTGCCAAAAGTGGGATGTAAACTACATGCCATGATTATAGATAAAAGAGATAGGCACCCCATGTAGCTTCATAATCTCATGAACATACAACCTCGCATTATCCTTAGCCAAAACATTAGTCTTCACTGGCAAAAAGTGACCTGACTTCATCCGATCCCTGATGACACAAACTAAATCAAACTAATTTTTAGAACGAGGAAGTCCTGTAACAAAATCAATGTTGATCACTTCTTATTTCCATTTAGGCAACTCAATT
>JAPEIP010000007.1:159516677-159527171 GCA_026120095.1 Capsicum chinense
ATTCTAAATACCATAACCTAGTGTGTTTCAATTTTCCCCCACTTAGATCATTCATCCTCGGATGATGAAAAAGGTAGTACAAGCACGATTTAAACCTCCTTACCCCTATTTATACCTTTAACAAGTTAGAAAATAAGGATGCAAAGAAGTCAATTTTTCCCTTTAACAAAGTTTGAAAAAAAAAGTATGATGAAGAACACATACCTTTAGTATGAATTCCTGGAGTAGAAAATAGGAATGGATACTTGAAATTTATGTCATCTTCCTTTTCCCAAGTAGCTACTTCAAACTTTTGGTTCCTTAATAGAACCTTTATCGAAGCTACATCCTTGGTCAGCAACTGACGAACCTGCGGATCTAATATCTCAATCGGGACCTCCTTATAAGACAAAGAATCTGAGATACCAGTATCTTTAATAGGCATGATTTGAGATGGATCACCCATACACTTCATCAACATAGAAGCATAGTATACCGGATGAATGGAGTTCAAACTAGAAGGCAACTCCAAATCATATGAAAGCTTACCAACCCTTTTCAAAACCAAGTAAGGAACCACACCCTGGGGACTAAGCTTTCACTTTTTACCAAACTGCATCACTCCCATTATGGGAAACACCATTAAGAACATCCTATCCCCAACCTCAAAACTCTAACTCTCTTCGTCTCACATCTACATAGGACTTTTGGTGACTTTGGGCATCCTTAAGCCTATCCCAAATCACTTTCACCTTTTTAGTGGATTGGTGAACAAAATCCAAGCCAAACATTTCTGCCTCACCGACCTCAAATCAACAAATAGGAGATCTACATGTCCTACCATATAAGGCTTCAAACAGAGCCATCCTAATGCTAGAGTAGTAGCTATTATAATAGGCAAACTCTATAAGAGGAAAATGCTTAACCCAAATACTATCATAGTCAATCACACACGCACGAAGCATATCCTCTAACGTCTAAATAGTCCTTTCTGTGTGCCCATCCAACTGTGAGTAGAAGGTAGTACTCAGACTCACCTTGGTCCCCAAACCTTTCTGAAACAACTGCCAAAAGTGGGATGTAAACTACATGCCATGATTATAGATAAAAGAGATAGGCACCCCATGTAGCTTCATAATCTCATGAACATACAACCTCGCATTATCCTTAGCCAAAACATTAGTCTTCACTGGCAAAAAGTGACCTGACTTCATCCGATCCCTGATGACACAAACTAAATCAAACTAATTTTTAGAACGAGGAAGTCCTGTAACAAAATCAATGTTGATCACTTCTTATTTCCATTTAGGCAACTCAATTTCTTGATACAATCCTATGGGACTCATTTCCTCAACTTTCACATGTTGATATACCATGCACTTGGCTGGAAAAATAATCACATCCCTATTCATACCATTCCACCAATACATTTCCTTATGGTCATGTACATCTTTGTCAAACTAGGATAAATAACATAGTGTGATTCATGCGCCTCAGCCAAGATCCTTTCTCATAAACCATCGAAGTCAGGAACAGATAACCTTCCTTGGAACCTCAAGATATCATCACCACTAATCTCAAAGGTCATCACCTTCTGCCCACTAACATCACCCTTGATCTTTATCAAGAGAAGATCTAACATCTGTTTCTCCTTAATTTCAGCACCAAGAGACAACTACACCACCTTTTAAATGAACTTGCCACCATCTTCAGTGTCTAAGAGGTAAACTCTAATGTTAGCCAGATGGTGAATATCCTTCACCAACTCCGGCCTCTCCTTATTCACATGATCTAAAATCCCCATGGATAACCTACTTAAAGCATCAACAAATACATTAGCTTTACCTAGATGGTAGTAAAGACTCATGTCATTGTCCTTAAGAATCTCAAGACATCACCTTTGCCTGAGGTTAATCTCTTTCTAAGTGAACACATACCATAGGATTTGATGATTGAAAAAGATATCCACATGCACCCCATACAAACAGTGACACCATATTTTAAGTGCAAATACCACAACTAATAATTCCAAATCATTAGTCGGATAATTCCTCTCATGCACCTTCAACTGCCTAGAGGCATAAACTATTACCTTACTATACTATATCAACACATAACCAAGTCCCACACGGGATGCGTCACTATAAACCATAAATCCATTAGTCCCTTCAGGCAAAGTCAAAATCGGAGCCAAAGTTTGATTATACTTCAGCTTTTAGAAACTACCCTTACAAGAATCAAACCATAAGAACTTTACCTTCTTCTGAGTCAACATATTCAATGGGGTAGCTATAGAATAAAAATATTCTATAAACCTACTATAATAACCCGCTAATCCCAGAAGCTCCAAATATCGATTGGAGTCATGGGTCTAGGCCACTTCCTTATGACAAAAATCTTCTCCGAATCAACCATGATCTCTCACTAGAAATAATGTTACCAATAAAAGTGACAACATTCAATCAGAACTCACGTTTAGAGAATTTGGCAAACAACTGCTGCACTTTCAAGGTTTGCAACACAACATAGAGATGATCGATATAATCCACCTCACTCTTAGAGTACAACAGAATGTCATCCATGAAGACAAAGACAAACAGATCCCGAAACAAATAAAAAACCCTATTTATCAAATCCATAAATGTCATCGGGGCATTAATTAATCTAAACAACATCACTAAGAACTCAAAATGCCCGTAATGAGTACGAAAAGCTGTCTTACGAATATCCACCTCCTTAACCTTAAGTTTCTACTTCTATCAAAGATCAATCTTAGATAAGAATTTGGCACCATGCAACTTATCAAACAAGTCATCTATCCTTGGAAGAGGGTACTTATTCTTTACCATCACCTTATTCAATTGTGGTAATCAATACGCATTTGAAAGAAACCATCCTTGTTACGTGTAAACAACACTGGTGCACCCCATGGGGATGCATAAGGATAGATAAAACCCTTATCCAAAAGATCCTTAAGTTTTTCCTTGAGCTTCTTAAACTCAGTCGAAGCCATTCGATAAGAAGGGATAGAAACTGAATGAGTGTTCGGAACATGATCAATCCCAAACTCAGTTTCCCTATCTGGAGGAGCACCAGGAAGGTCATCAGGGAAGACCTCAGGAAATTCATTCACCATCGAAATTGAATGCAAAAAAGGACCCTCAGAGTTAGAATCTTTACTTTAGACTGGATGATAGAGACACCCCTTAGAGATTAATCTTCGAGCTCTAAGATATGATATAAAATTCCCCTTAGGAACAAGGGAACCAACTTTGTACTCATTAATTATCTCGTTAGGAAATTAATAGACAACCCTATGGGTTCGACAATCTATTGATGAATAGCACGAGTGCAACCAATCCATCCCTAAAATAACATCGAAATCAACCTTATTTATTTTATATGAATCCACCAAAGTCTCCATACTACGAAAAGTTACCACACACCCTCTATATAGATTTTTAGCAATTAAGAGTCACCTACTAGGTAGAAATAGAAAAAGGGTCCAAAACACACTCGGTACCAAAACAAAAATACACAGCCACAAATAGGGTCATATAAGAGAGAGTGGACCTGGTGATAACACTCAACTAACACGTCAATTTAGTACAAGGCAGTCGTTGTTAATATATTTATCCAACTTTGGAGTTGGGGTCGAATCCACGAGGAACAATGTTATTAGCGATTAACCTAATTTGAAGCTATAGCTACAAGTTAAATTTAAACAAATGTTGAAAAGGGATAAAATGGGGGTTTTATCAAGCAAACAATAATTAAAGTTTCGTCTTGCTTCAGAACTCAAAGGTAAAATTTTAATGGTTCAAATCGATAATAAAGAGAAACTAGGGTTATGATCACTATGATTATTAACCCCTCATTGAATAATAGTTGTAGTACTGGATTCTCATGACTTGTGGGAAAAACCAAATTATTATTTTCGACAGTTCATATAAGTGTTTCTCAACCAACTTAGATGTTGAACTCCCTAATTCTATCAAACTTAGGAAATCATTCTATTCATACTGATTTTATCTCAAGTTAATCAATCCTGTAACATCATTAATAATTAAATAGGAACTTAACCTTCCCAAATCCTCATTGATAATTCACTACCTTTAGTTTATTTCTCAGTTCGAGCAAATCAACTTATGGCAAGATTAATTGTTTGCAACCAACAAAAAATAATTAATATAAAAGAATTATCAAGATGTTCCCACAATCACTCAAACCCTAACCAACTATTAAGACAATATATGAGTAATCATACATCCCACAACCCTAGTTGTGGGTTTTAGATCCACATGAAACAGAAAGCGATAACTATAACTGAATTCATAATTCAAAGTGATTAAACTTACAAAAGATGTAGTGAGAAATTTATTCTCTTCCAAAATTCAAGAAGAATATCCCACAACTAAATCAAAGAATTGAAAATTGAATTCTAAGTTTAGAGCCCCCCAAAAGAGGTGTCTTTTCCTTTTGAATAAGTTCAAGATATTCCGCCCCTCATGATTAGAAAACCCTAACATATGCTTTAAATACTTCATCCTAATTATGGAAACAAAATCATGGATCACAGTATTTCTTGGATAGATGACAACGTGTGTGATTGCTTATGATGAGTCTAATGCCTTTTCAAGAATGCCATCTGTTCCTTTTCATATTTGAACAAGTTCTGTCTTTAGCTGACGATGAAGCCTGATGGCTTGTCAGACATTTGACGACTTATCAGAATTGTCATCGCTTCTTCACTTCACGTCCTATTCCTGGCTTAAGCCTAAGACAAGCCTGGCGACTTATCACAAGTCATTGTTAATTTTTCCAGCTGAATCCCATTCTCTATCTAAGGCTGACGGCAATTCTGATAGCTTATCACAAGGCCGACGACTTATCAAATAAGTAGTCAGCTATACTTCCCTCTCTACTTGCTCAGAATTAAACTCTTTTACTTCCATTATTATTGGTTCTCTTGTATCTTGACTTTTATTGCAATATCAAAGAGAAGACAATCAAAAATGATAAAATTTTCTTAAGACTTTGCAATTATTCTCAGTTAAAAGCCTCAAATATGTTAGCATCTGCTCACACATCAACACCCTCAACTTAAAACAATTGTTTGTCCTCAAGCAACTAAAACATAACTAAGAGGATACAAAGCATATTCAGTAGTCAATCATCCATTTTAGCTCAAAACGTCTTCACCATCTCCAAGGTCAATTAATTTAAAAAACAACTATGCATATTATTGAAGAACAACAATGTGACACACAGGAATAAAGATATGGTATCAATTCAGCAACAACAACCATACATGTACCAAGATTACACTATACAAACAAGTTAGCAACTAGCAACGCAACCAGTGCGCCCTTACAATAAAGAGATCCCTCCTCACTCATATATGAACTCAGAATGTCAATGTGGGGACTGTCAAGAGACACTCACTCTCAGAAAGAAGTTTCTATCAATGTATGCCAAATACCATAAGCTTGCCCTTATTTTCATTACTGAAGCTTTCAAACAATTATTTTAGAATCACTATAGGACTTTTCTTCAACTTGTAATAAAGTCTTGGGGCTGGTATGATACACAAGGATATTTAAAGTAACTAAGCCTCCTTGGCACTTCACTATTTTTGGGGTATCACTTATCAACCTTTACCTTATTTCTCCTTTTCTTGATTAAAGCACATTTAAGCTGGCTGCAGTTTTTATTCATTCATTTTCTCATTTTTCACAACTTTTCTTTTCTCATTCTTTTTCCACCATATCCAGCCTTGCATTTTTTTTTACCTTTTTTCATACTTACTTTACATCATGCATCCCTATGATAGCCACCCTCAACTTAGGCTATTTGCCTAAGTCAAAGTACACAATGTCCATGGAGATCCAGGGACAAAATAGGTTTATTGTGATACAAATAGGAAGATGATAGGTATAATAAAATAAATAGACATTCAGGCTTAACATCAAGATCAAGGGATATTACACACGGAAGATCGTTAAGGCTAAAAGTAGACTAATATCCACAACAACATATGATCCTTTCCAAACCGCTATCCTATAACCAAGGCAAGACCAACCAGGCAAGTTTTCTATTTAACACATAATGGGAATTAGGTAGTATCTCACACACGCATGGCACAAAGGGACATGACAAGCTACTACCCATTCGGTTCATGCAATTGTTTAGCAATGGTTATCATGTCACTAGTACTAATGCCATAAGGTGCAAAATAGTCATACATAAATGCATATAACACAGTTATAAAATAGACCTTTGAAGAGGTGTTCAAAAATCAATAAAAATATGTTAACTGCCTAAGGTACTTGTATATCTCCTAATCAACTACAATATTTTACAATAAATCACAATACACCTAAATATACCGGCTCTACTAGGAACAAGACTCAGGGGAAAAGAGGCACAACAACAAAAACCCCAAGTGAAAATCAATACCCACAAGTAGCCCCACCCTCAACTTAAAATCATGTAATGTTCCCAATGCATCAAACCAAAACAAGAGAGTTAGGAATATACCTGTGGCACCATGGGTTCGAAGATCTTATGTCAATCATATAATACGAATACAAACAACAAAATACCTTGGGTTGCCTCCCAAGAAGTGCCTGATTTAATGTCACAGCACGATTACGTTCTCTTGACTACTCAGAATTCATCAAGATACCTTAAAAGTGGTTCATCTTTTATCCGTCCACTTAGATGATTTGAATCATCTGCCTATTTTTCTATCTTCACATCTTTTAGGTGCGTTGGGAAAATGTGAGAGCATAAAAAGGGAAGTTCTATCACTCCACTTCAAAGACTTGAACTGCTTGCCCAATTTTGCCCTGAACTTTCATGTGGGCTCATTTTGCAATGGTGAGAATCTTAAAAAGCCACTAAATGGACTTCGATCTTTAAGCTTCTTGACCTTCAAGATTGGGGTTGTATTATACCCTTTCGGCATGACAAACTCCAAAATGTAGGAATTTTTCTCCTCATTTCCAAAATTCATCATTTTCTTGGGTGATTTGACTTTCATCACATCCACCAAGCATAATGTTGAAAAGTGATTCGAGTGAGGTCTTCTCCCAAATTTTAGAGTTACATCTTTCTCGACCTCTTTACCCCGAATTTGGCTAGAGTTTTTATAAGAGATTGGCTTGGTTTCTTCTTTTGCCTCTAGAACTATTTCCTCAATCTTGGCATCATCTCTCATGGTTGGTTTGATTGGTTAGGAAATCACCAAGGGTTGGTTATCATCAAGCTCAACATCAATATAGGGTTCTTGCTCCTCATCTTCATACTCTTCAATTATTTTAAATGATTCCACAAGCAAGATATTATCTAAACATAATATAAAAGAATTCTTTGAATGGTTGACCTCTATATCTATCTCCTTATGAATGATTGGCTTCATGTCTTGATGCATATCACATATGATATCATATGTTTTTTCTAGAGATCCAACATTCGTTGAAACATAGCTTCAATTCCACTCTTACTGATGCTTTGTTCTTTATTTTCTTGACCATTAGACCTATCAAACTCATAAGAAGAACTAGAATTTGGGTTATGCAATAGGGGGAGGGGGCATTTGAGCAATCACTCCAATGTCCATCTTGACCACTACATAAAGAACAATCATACTCCTAGTAGGATGGAGATGGTTCACATATCTCTCTCTAGAGAGCATATATACAATCTTGCCAAAAGTGAGGTCCATCACAATATGGACATGGATCATCAAGATAAGATTTTCAACCACCAAGATCATGTTCAATCCACGATGCCATAGCAATAAGTAAACAAAAATAAAAATCTACCTAACAAAAGAAATATAAGAAAACTAAAAACAAATATTTACAAGTTTGAATTCAAGAAAGTAGGCTAAAATTCCAAACCAACTCAATACGTCAAATTGTTCCCCGGCAACGGTACCATTTTTTACAACGCTCAACTTACACGTCAATTTAGTGCAAGGCGATCATCGTCAATATATTTACCCAACTTTGGAGTCGGGGTCGAATCCATGAGGGATAATGTGAATGGCGATTAAACTAATTTAAAACTATAGCTACAAGTTGAATTTAAATAAATATTGTGAAAAGATAAAATTATGGGTTTTATTAATCAAACAATAATTAAAGTTTTGACTTGTTTCAAAATTCAAAGCTAAATTTTAATGGTTCAAATCAATGATAAAGAGAAACTAGGGTTATGATCAATATGATTACTAACCCCTCATTGAATAATAGTTGTAGCACTGGATTCTGATGACTTGTGAGAAATACCAAATTATCAGTTTTGACAGTCCATCTAAGTGTTTCTCAACCTACTTAGATGTTGAACTCCCTAATTATCTCAAACTTAGGAAATCATTCTATTCATACTGATTTTATCTCGTGTTGATTAATTTTGTTACAGCATTAATCATTAGATGGGAACTTAACCTTCCCAAATCCTCATTGATAATTCACTACCTTTAGTTTATTTCTCAGTTCGAGCAAATCAACATAAGGCGAGATCTATTGTTTGGAACCAAAAAAAAATAATTAATACAAAAGAATTATCAAGATATTCCCACAATCACTCGAACCCTAACCAACTATTAAGACAAAACAGGAGTAATCATAGATCCCACAACCCTAGTGGTGGTTTTTAGTTCCACATGAAAGAGAAAACGATAACAATAACTAAATTCATAATTCAAAGTGATTAAACTTACAAAAGATGTAGTCAGAAATTGATTCTCTTCCAAAATTCAAGAAGAATATCCCACAACTAAATCAAAGAATTGAAAATTGAATTCTAAGTTTAGAGCCCCCAAAAAAGAGGTTTCTTTTCCTTTTGAATAAGTTCAAGTTGTTATGCCCCTCATGAATAGAAAACCCTAACATATGCTTTAAATACTTCATCCTAATTATGGAAACAAAATCATAGATCACATTATTTTCTCAGACAGACGATGACTTGTGTGACGGCTTATCGGGAGTCTGATGCCTTATCTAAAATGTCGTCAGCTCCTCTTCACATTTGAACAAGTTCTGTCTTCAGCTGATGATGAAGCCTGACGGCTTATCAGACATGGGGTGACTTATCAGAATTATCGTTACTTCTTCACTTCAAGTCCCATTCCCTACCTAAGCCTAACGATGAGCTTGACGGCTTTTCACAGGTCGTCGTTACTTATTCCAGCTAAATTGCATTCTCTGTCTAAGGTTGACAGTAACTTTGATCTCTTATCACAAGGCTGACGACTTATCAGACAAGTCATCAGCTATACTTCCCTCTCTACTTTCTCAGAAATCAACTCTTTTACTTTTATTATTATTGGTTCTCTTGCATCTTGACTTTTACTGTAATATTAAAGAGAAAACAATCAAAAACGACATAAGTTTCTTAAGACTTTGCAATTATTCTCAGTTAAAAGCCTCAAATGTATTAGCATCTGCTCACACATCACCTGGATTAGGTAAATAGTACACATCATAGGAAAAGAGTTACAACATACCATTCACGATATCAGACAATACCTCAAATTCCTTTTGGGTAGTAAGAGCATAGACGGTTCCGACCAGTACTAGAACTAGGTGGTGCAACCTTTGGTGCTGAAGCTAAAGAAAAAGCAACCAGAGCCATGTTTTCCCTAGAGGGAACCTTACCAACAAGACTGTTTCTAAGCATATCGCCTGGCTGACCACAACCGAAGCACCTATCCCTTATCTCATCATGAAAACCCCTATGCAGCTAATGATAGAACATGCAGAGAGGAGAAGATAGAGTGACTGATCCCCACTAGCTTGATATTGGGAACCATGTTCCCTAAAGTTTTCGCCAACATGGAAACTCCTATCACCCGATGATTTTAGGTATGAAGCACTAGCCGTAGAATAAGACCAAAAGGTTCTCTATTTATTCCTAGGCCACTTACCATCATCCATGTCGATCTATTGTTCACCACAACCCTGCTCAGTGAACCTAAACTTCTTACCCTACCTCTTCCTTATTTAAGACTACTTCATTTTCTCTTTCTCTACCTGTTGCATATGCACAACTAACCTAGAGATATCCATGTCCTTGATCAACATGTACTACAAGAAAAATGGTTATTAGTGAAGGTAAATCTGGTCCCTAAAAGTCTAATTCTGGTCCTTAAATATCAATAGCGACCAAAAAAAATCTGGTCGCTACCGGTCCTTATAGGCTTCTTCGCTAAAAGGCTATAGCGACCACATTTGTTTCTTGTCCCTAAAAGTATTTAGCGACGTCCAAAATTTGGTCCCTAAATATGTTTTAATGACCAACTTTCTGGTCCCTAATTCAAGATTAACTGCATAAATTTTCATCCCTATAGAATTTTAGCGACTAGATTCTTCTGGTCCTTAAAAATATCTATAATTCCTAAATTGTGTTTTATGGACCATAATTCCTAAATATAAATATACATCACACAGAACAAGATGCACATAACAAATATAAAGATAACTTCTCTATATATTAAAACTAATA
>JAPEIP010000007.1:159550901-159581278 GCA_026120095.1 Capsicum chinense
TAATGTTGTTGTGTCAGACTATGAAGAAAATTGAAGAGAATGGTTGAGCGAAGATTGAGGAAGGTCAAGTCTATTTTGTAAAATCCATTTAGATTTATGCCTGATCACTCAACGAAAGAGGCAATCCACCTGATGAGTAGATTGGTAGAGTAGTATAGACAAAGGAAGGAGAATTTACACTTGGGGTTTATCAACCTATAAAAGACGTATGATAAAGTCCTGAGGAAGGTTCTTTGGAGATGCTTGAAGATGATAGGGGTGCTGGTGGCATACATCAGAGCTATTAAGGACATATACGATGGTGGGAAGGCCTGGGTGAGGACGGAGGGAGGAGACCCAGAGTATTTTCCAATTGAGACAGGGTTGCATCAGGGATAGACTCCTAGTCTATTCCTATTTGCATTGGTGATGGACTTGTTGACGCAAAGTATTCAAGGCAGGGTGCCTTGGTGTATGTTATTTACAGATGACGTAGTGCTGAATGATGAGACACGGGAGGGGGTTTGAGTGACAAATTGGAGGTTTGGAGGCAAACCCTTTAATATAAGGGGTTCAAGTAGAGTAGATCCAAGATGGAGTATTTGGAATTCAAGTTTAATGACTCTAGGTAGAAGGATGAAATGGTGGTAAGGTTGGACTCCTAAGATATTTGTAAAAGGGATAATTTTAAGTATCTTGGATCTATGATTCAATAGAATGGTGAGATTGATGAGGATGTCTGTAAACATATTAGAGTATGTTGGATAACGTGGAGTCTCGCCTCGAGAGTGTTGTGTGATCAGAAGGAGACCCTTAAGCTTAAAGGCAAATTATATAGAGTGGCAGTCCGTTCGGCCATGTTGTATGGAGCAGAGTGTTGGCAAGTCAAGTACTCCCATATCAAAAAATTGAAGGTGGTGGAAATGAGAATGTTGTGCTGGATGTATGGGCTTACTAGAGGGATAAAGTTAGGAATGAGATTATTCGTGGGAAGGTGGGAGTGGCTTCACTGGCGGATAAGATGAGGGAAGGAATGCTGAGTTGGTTTGGGCATGTGATGAGAAGGGGCATGGATGCCCCAGTTTCTAGGTGAGAGACACTAGCTTTGTATGGCTTCAGGAGGAGTAGAGGTAGGCCAAAGAAATACTGGAGGGAGATGATTAGACATGACATGTAGCACCTTAAGCTTTCTGAGGACATGCCCCTAGATAGGAAGGTGTGAAGGTTATGGATAAGGGTAGAAGGCTAGTGTGAGTGTGTGGGTTTTAGCAAGCTGGGCTAGTGTAATACCCCGAGTCTGTAACTTTGATGCTACACGCTTCTCATAATCTCGAAGGACCACAAGCTAACCCATGTGTTTTACCTGCTGCAATAACTAAATAGTAATACTGTAAATATGAGGAAATTTGTTGGAAACTTTTCATAAGGTTCAATAGTGAAAAAAAATTAAATATGGTATAACAATACCAAAACTGAAATATCTGTCTTAAAATACTCTAGTCTATAAAGCCTCTATTGTCTTAATTATGGAGTTGATAGGACGATCCCCCAACTAACTCCAATTATTAAAAATTGTACTAAAATACTGAAGAAAATAATTATGTCTCCGAACAATTAGGACTCACCACTAACTCTGACTGCTGAAGATCTGATCTGCTAAAGGTGCTTGGGAGCTAGTGCATCTGAACCTATGATATAAGACATTATAGCATAAGAGAAAGGTATGCATTAGTACTTTAAATGTACTCGTATGGTACTGAGGTAGGCAGAAATGCATGGGTTCATATGCATAAAAAACACTGATTGAATGACATGAATATAACTGAATGAGAGTACATACATGAATATGTATATTGTAATTGAGACCACGATAACACTGGATACTGAGTTTTGAATTACTAATTTACTGATATCTGAGTTTACTGATACTGTGTAGCTGATAACTGAGTGACTGTACTTGATAGTCTTGATTCTGTGGAACTATACTGAGTTTCATGCTGAACTGAGTGACTGTATCTGACAATCTTGATTCTGTAGAACTATACTGAGTTTAAAACTGAACTGAGTTCTATACTGAGACTGAGTTTGGAACTGAAATTGTGGGAGGTAATCATCTAATCGACATGTCCCTTTCTGAATAGATTGGGGTCCAATCAATAACCCCATTCAAAAGGGTGTTAGTATTGTGCCATGAATAAAGATAAGCTGTGAGTTAACCCTCTCTGATAGAAAGCTCTTTTGTCATCCCTCGTTGGTAGAAAAACTCGTATGAGATGTATCAACCCTAATCTAGCAGGAAGATATCTCAACCTACACTAGCTATGTAGTTCTGTAATACAGAGATTACTACCCAAGGGTCAAACTCTCTGCTGGCAGGAATACCCCATCCCTGGGTTCACTCGATGCTGAATCCTACTCTCTACTGAATAGACACTAAAATGACTTCTAAGTTCATACTAGACTTGACTGAACTATTACTAATTTTACTGAGTTCTGTTAACTGATGAAATTCCCCTGAATTCTGTTAACTGACTGAGTTTACTAAGGTCTGAACATAATATTGAACTAGACGGGACAAATACTGAGTCTACTAAGTTCTCCTGAGCCCTGTATTTGACTGAGAGTACTACTGACAGTGACGTGACTGAGATTATTCTATAACTAACACTGGGTCTAGGTAAACAGCTAAATTGTAGGGTATAAATATCCTCGGGACTCGATAGCATGAAAAGTAAAGCTTTACATAATCTTGCATAGCATAAAAATGCACACTTGTTCATAATGCATATATAGAGGCATTTTATCAAACACTTGCATGACATGAAATAGTGTACATGCTAACATGATATAATATTTTTATTACATTCACATAAGAAATTCATCAAACACTTGGATGGCATAGTATATGAACATAATACTAAATCCCTGTGAGCATCATGATTAAATTTCCAAATTCACAGTTCCATGAGTTTCAACATGAATTCAAATGATAAATCACACATATCAAATAATTCAATAGCAATCTTTTAATAAATCATGAAATAGAAACCCAATTATAGCAATAATCATGAATACACTTTGATTTAAAATCATGGAAAGCATGAAATCAAGCTACTTGAAGTTTAAAGAGTTTCTTGGACTCCAAGGGTGGAAGGAACCCTTGGATGAACACTTCACATACCTTGGTTGCTAAACTCTTAAAGACCAATGGTGAAATCTTGAGCCTTGGCTTTTATATTTAGATTACCTAGGATTTCTGTTCTAGGGAAGTTTGAGAATATTGAATGGACTTAGCCTCTAATGGGCTTTATCTCGTGTTTTGGTTCTGATAAGCATGGGAAAAAGAACTTAATACACCAGAGGATGTGGCTTTTAATGACTGAAGACCAAACTGTCGATGTACAGACCAATATGTGCGTCATTATTATTAATGCGTCGGCCAATGTTCCACATCGAGTCCACATCGTTTCACTAGAATTTACACTGATCTGAGGAAAAAATTATCTATCGACACGAGGGATGATGTAACGCATCTTGATCATGTTGATTCAAAATTTTGGTCACTCAAACATGGTCTATACAAGCTCCAAAGAATCCAAAACTTGTCCAAAAATATCTACTGGCATTCTTGATGATGAATAAATCTAAAGATCAATACTTTAAGGTCATAATAGTTATGGAAGAGTTTCCAACTCACAAAGCCCAAAATAATATTAATTTTGAATATTTAGTTAGAATTTTCCTAGTTTGGGACCCCTTAGCAAGCTTAAAAGATTGAGTTGTAGGATTTTGTGGGGTCTTACAATATCTCCCCCTTGGGAACATTCGTCCTCAAATGAGACTGATTAAACTGAGAATACTAATAGACTAGATTTAGACACTGGACATGCATAACTGAAACATGATTTCATGACTGAAATTACCGATATACTGAATTATTATGCTGAACATTCATATCTGATGCATGAGTACATAGTTGAACATGATTCATGATTGCATAACTGGGATTACTGATAATCTGAGCGTATGTACTAGACATACATGTCTGATGCATGAGTACATGACTAAACTAATTTGTAAAGGCATGATTGTGCATTCAATGTTAATTGATACGATGTTTGTAGCTATATCTAAAAATGAGACTGAGTAAATTCAAAGGAAAATTGTTACCTTGGGCTAAGTCTTGAGTTTTCCGAGAATAGGTCTCTGCATGTCTGCTTCTGCTACCCAAGTAGCTTACTCTACGGACTGATTCTTCCAAAATACTTTGACTAGAGGCACTTGTTTGTTACTCAGTCTACGAATATGATAATCAAGGATTTCGACTGGGATCTCTTCATAAGAGAGGCTGTTCTAGATATCTATGCCCTTTATTTGGACTACGACTACTGGGTCACCTGTGCATTTCTTAAGCAATGATACATGGAACACTGGATGCACTGAAGCTAAGTCTGAAGGCAACTCAAGCTTGTAAGGTACCTTTCAAAAATGGATGAGGATTCGGTAAGGATCGATATATCGTGGACATAGTTTCCCCTTCTTGCCAAACCTCTTTACTCCTTTCATAGGAGAGATTTTCAAATACAAAAAATCACCAATATCGAACTCGAGATCCTTTCTGTGCATATCTGCATATGATTTCTGTTGGCTCTGAGTTGTCTTAAGCCTTTACCAGATCAACTGAACTTTCTCTAAGGTATCGAATACCAAGTCATACCCTTCCACTGCAATATCACCCACTTCAAACCACCTAATGGGAGATCTACACCTCCTCCCATAAAACTTCTCAAATGGAGCCATCTGAATATTGGAATGATAGCTGTTGTTATATGTGAATTCAATCAAAGGCAAGTGGTCATCCAAACTACCTTAAAAGTCTATCGCACGTGCTCGTAGTATATCTTCTAATGTCTGAATGGTCCTTTGTGCTTCACCATCTGTCTGAGGATGAAAGGTTATACTGAAGTGAACTTGGGTACCAAGACCCTTTTAGAATACCTTCCAAAAATGAGAGGTGAACTGGGTACCTATATCTAAGATAATGGACAATGAAACACCGTACAATCTGACCAACTCCCTGATATAGAGTTTGGTGTAATCCTCAACTGATTAAGAGGTATGGACTGGTAGGAAATAAACTAAATTAGTTATCCTATCTATAATGACCCAAACTGAATCATGTTTGTGACGAGTACGAGGTAAACCCATCACAAAGTCTACGTTCATTTCTTCCCATTTCCAGGTGGGAATACTGAACTCCTGTATGGACCCACTTGGCTTTTGATGCTCTATCTTAACCTACTAACATGTTGAGAACTTAGCCACAAACTCTGCAATGTCTCTCTTCATCCCACTCCATTAATAGTGTCCCACAAATAACGGTACATCTTAGTGGTCCATGGATGAATAGAGTAGCACGCACCATGTTCTTCTACATGAACTTAATTTCTCAAGTCATCTACACTTGGCACACATAGCCGACCCTGACAATAAAAAACACCATCTCCCCTTTGGGGGAAGACCTCTACTTTCTGATCTCTGACTGATTCCTTCAACTTGACCAGACTAGGATCCCTATGCTGCTTTTCCTTTACCTCAGAAACTAGGGATGATTCTGAACTACTTTATATCCATTCACTACGTTCTATTGAATCGACTAAGAGAACACCTAGTCCGGCAAGCTGATGAACTTCCTAAACTAACTTCTTCTTACCATCATCCACATGAGCAAAACTACCCATAGACATCCTATTGGGAGCATTAGCCACTACATTTTTTTTTACCCAAATGATATAGATCACTCATGTCATAGTCTTTCAATAACTCCAACCACCTTTAGTGATGAAGGTTTAGATATTTCTGACAGAACACATAGTGTAGGCTCTTATGGTCAGTGAACACTTCAACGTGCACCCCATACAAATTGTACCTCCAAATATTTAGGGCAATTACTAATGTTGCTAACTAAAGATCATGAGTAGGATAGTTTATTTCATGAGGCTTAAGTTGTCTATAGTCATAGGCTATAACCTTACCTCTCTGTATAAGAACACACCCTAAACCGACTCTAGAGGCATCACAATATACCACAAACCCATATGAACCATCTGGTAGGGTCAAAACTAGAGTTGTAGTGAGTCGAGTCCTTAACTCCAGAAAACTCTTTTCACAAGAACCTGAACACTAGAATTTGACATTCTTCTGAGTCAATCTGGACATAGGGGATGTAATAAATAAAAATCCCTCAGCAAACCATCGGTAATAGCTAGCCAAGCCTAAGAAACTCTAGATATCTGATGGAGACATGGGTTTAGGCTATTTTTTCACTGTGTTGGTCTTTTAGAGAACAACTCTAATGCTATTACCAAAAATGATATGGCCAAGGAAAGCTACTGACCTTTGAAAAAATTTGCACTTACTGAACTTATCAAATAGCTGATAATTTCTTAAAGTCTGTAGTGCTATTCTGAGATGGTTTTCATGATCATTCCTACTACAGGAGTAGACAAGAATGTCATCTACGAATACGGTCATGAACATGTCCAGGTACTACTTGATCAAACGGTTCATCAAGTCCATGAAGGCTGCAGGGGCATTAGTACGACCAAAGGACACGACTAAGAATTTTGAAGTGACCATATCGAGTTCTGAAGGCTATTTTTAAGATGTGACGTTCTCTGAATCTGAGCTGATGATAGCCCAATCTGAGGTCTATCTTGGAGAATTAACTGGCACCCTGAAGTTGGTTAAACCAGTCATCAATTCTCGGAAGTGGATACTTGTTTTTGATCATAAATTTATTTAGCAAATGGTAGTTATTACACATTCTGAGAGAATAGTTTTTCTTACACATAAATAAAACTGGTGTGCCCGATGGGATACACTGGGCCTGATGAATCCCTTATCTAGGAGATCCTTCAACTATTCTTTTAATTCTCTAAGTTCTGTAGGTGCCATTCTGTATGGGTGAATAGTTATGGGCTAAGTATCTGGAAGAAGATTGATTTTGAAATCAATTTCCCTATTGGGAGAAACTCTGGGGAGATCTTCTGGAAACATATCTAGGAAATCACATGCTACTGACACTGATTCAAGATTAAGGATTTCTGAACTAGAGTCCTGGACTCAAATGAGATGGTAGACACATCCCTTAGATATAATTTTTCTTGCCCTTAGGAAAGAAACAAGATGACCCCTAAGTGCTGAAGTACTACCCCTTCATTCTAGGATAGGTTCATTTAGAAATTGAAAATGGACAATTCTATTTCTGTAGTGTACTGAGGCATAGAAGAAATAAAGCCAATCCATGCCGTGAATGACATCAAAATCGGTCATCTCTAATTCGATCAACTCTGCTCAACTAACTTTCTGAGATAACTTAATCGAAAAGTTCCTGTGTACCCGACGGGCTATGATAGATTTACCCACTAGGGTAGAGACTGAGAAAGGATCTCCTAGGATTTCAGGACTGACTCCGATGTTAATAGCCATATAAGGAGTAACAAAGGGCAAAGAATCTCCCATATCTAGCAAAGCATAATCATGTAAATGATAAATTTGTAACGTACCAGTGACCACATTAGGAGAACTTTCCTAATCCTATCAGGACTGATGTACGTAGAGTTTGTTTGGGTGCGGCCCACTGGTGGGACTGGATGTTGCACCCTGCTAATTTGGGTGATTGGACTGAGTTGGGGGACTGTTATACTAACTCTTCGAACCCACCTGAGGATACTGTCTAACCCTATGTCCTGGCTTGCCACATCCAAAACACACATCAATTCCAGCTCTACAGATACCTTGGTGGTTTCTGCCATAGTTCTAACAAAGGGGATTGGTTTGGGCACTACTAACACTACCCTGGGGCTTAAGGCCTGACACCCTATCTCTGTTATTATCTCTAAATTTTAGAATAGGAGTACTGGCTGAGGAAACCTTGAACTGAGAATGTTGGGAGGAACCGAGAATGATTCCCACCCTCTGACTTAGGCTGACCAAAGTTGAAACTACCTATTCTTACTTTCTTATGTTCCTTCTCCTTCTCTTTATTCTTGGCTTCCTCTATCTGCTAAGCATAGACCATGAGCCTGGATATTTCTATCTCCAAATCAACATTGGGGTCCTACACTTCTTAACCATACTGCTAGATACCCCAGACACAAATATACTCATCTTAAAGCTTCTATCTACTACTACATGCATGGTATATATAACTAACTGACTAAACTTGAGAGAATACTCTTGTACTATCAGGTTGCCCTACTTCAAACTTATAAAATCTAAAACCTTCGCTTCCCTCAACTCTAGCAAGAAGAACCTATCCAGAAAAACAACAACAATCTCTTCCCATTCTATGGGCCCTACATCTGTGGCCTTTTCTACTTTCCACTATTTAAATCATGAGAGTGACACATCCTGTAATTGATATTCAAGAAACTCAATACTCTCAATAGCAGTCACTCCCATAATATCTGTAACTTTCTGTACCTGATCAAGAAATTCCTGAGGGTCCTCATCTAACTTAGACCTAGTAAAAGATGGACAGTTTATTTGGGTGAAATACTGAATTCTGGCAGCAACAGTATTGGCCACTGGGTTGGCCAAAACAACAACTGGACGTTCATTTTAGGCTACCACAGAGTGAGCTAGGGTGGTGAAAGATGCTTTAAACTTAGCATGGAAGACATATTCATCTAGAGGATCTGGCTGGACGGGCTGGGATTCTGGCTGGTCTCCCGTTCCTTTTCATTTAGCCCTATTTAGAGGCATATTCTATAAACAGATGAAAAATTTGGATTAGACTAAGAGTTTAACTAGAGCTTATGCTCACTCTCATGACATAATTACTGAAAGAAGGGAAAATTTTCCTAAAACATCTTGTAGCCTCCTGTCTATAAGTGTGGCATGCTACACACCCATACACAAGACACTACTAAATATGGATTTTAGACTTCCTAGGACTCTGTTAAACCTTAGGCTCTGATACCAAGTTTGTAATGCCTTGAGTGTGTACCCCAGACACTATACGATGCTCAGAATTTCAAAGAACCACAAGCTAACCCATGACTAGTACCTGCTGTAATAACTAAATAGTAATAGTACAAATATGTGAAAACTAGGCAAAAACTTACCATAAGGTTCAATACTGAAAAAAACTGAACACGGTATAACAATACCAAAACTGAAACATCGGTTTGAATATAGTCTAGTCTAAAAAGCCTCTACTATCTGAATTATGGAGTTGATGGGACAAGCCCCCAACTAACTCTAACCATTGAAAACTGTACTTATAAACTGAAATACTAAAGAAAATAATCATGTTCTTTAACTATGAGGATTCACCACTAACTCTGACTTCTGAAGATCTGATCTACTAAGGGTCCTCGGGAGCCCGTGCATCAGAACCTATGATATAAGACATCATAGCACAATAGAAAGGTAAGTGTCAGTACTTTAAATATACTGGTATGATAAGTGAGGTAGGCTAAAATTCATGGGTTTATATCTATGAACAATACTGAATGAATGACATAAATATAACCTAATGAGAGTACATGCATAAATACATATACTGTAACTGAGATCGCGATAACACTGGATACTGAGTTCTGAATTACTGATTTTTACTGATATCTAAGTTTACTGATACTGTGTAGCTGATAAATGAGTTACTATATTTAACAGTCTTGATTTTGTGGAACTATACTAAGTTTTGTATTGAACTGAGTGACTGTGTCTGACAATACTGAATTTGTAGAACTGAAGTGAGTTCTATACTGAGACTGAGTCTGAAACTAAAACTATGGGAGGTAATCATCGAACTAACATGACTCTTTTTTAATAGATTAGGGTCCAATCTGTAACCCCAGTTGGAAGGGATTCAATACTGTTCCATGGGTAAAGATAAGTTGTGAGTTATCCCTCTTTGACAGGTATCTCTTTCGTCAACCCTCGCTGGCAGGAAAACTCAAGTGAGATGTATCAACCCAAATCTACCAGGAAGATATCTCAACCTATGCTAAATATGTAGTTATGTAATGCAGGGATCACTACTAAGGGTCAAACCTTCTGCTGGTAGGAATGCCCCCATCCCTGGGTTCGCTCAGTTCTAAATCTTACTCCCAACTAAATAGACACTAAACTGATTTCCTAGTTTATACTAGGCTTGACTAAACTATTATTGATTTTACTGAGTTTCATTGACTGGCAAAATAACACTGAATTATGTTAGCTGACTGTGTTTACAGAGGTCTGAACTGAATGTTGAACTAAATAGGACTAAAATGGAGTCTACTGAGTTCTCTTGAGCCCTGTAACTAATTGAGAGTACTACTGATCATGATGTGATTAAGATTATTCTATAACTGACACTGGCTCTAGGTAAACAACTAAATTATCATGTATAAATAGCCCCATAACTCAATATCATAAAACGTAAAGCTTCACATGATCTTGCATAGCATAATAATGCACACTTGTTCATAACGCATCTATAGAGGAATTTTACCAAACACTTGCATGGCATGAAATAGTGTACATACTAATATTAACATGATATAATATTATTAATACATTCATATGAGCAATTCATCAAACACTTGGATGGAATAGTATATGCACATAATACAAAATCCATGTGAGCATCATGATTTAATTTCCAAGTTCACAATTCCTTGGGTTTCAACATGAATTCACATGATAAATCACACATATCAAATAATTCTATATCAATCTTCTAATAAATTTTGAAATAGAAACCCAATTATAGCAACAATCATTAATACAATTTGATTTCAAATCATGAAATCAAGCTACTTCAAGTTTAAAAGAGTTTCTTGGACTCTAAGGGTGAAAGGAACCCTTGGATAAATACTTCACATACCTTGGTTGCTAAATTCTTGAAGAACAATGGTGAAATCTTGAGCCTTGACTTTTGAATTTAGATCACCTAAGGTTTCTGTTCTTGAGAAGTTTGAGATTAGTGAATGAACTTAGCCTCTAAACGGACTTAATCTCATATTTTGGGGCTGATAGGCATGGGAAAGAGACCTTAATACCCCTGAGGATGTGACTTTGAATGACTAAAAACTAAACTATTGACACGTAGACCGACGTGCCACATCGTTGGCATTGACATGATGGACAAGTGCCGCGTCGAGTCCGCATTTGTTCACTGGAATTTGCACTGAGCTGAGGGAAAAATTATCCGCTGATGCGAGGGGTGATGCGATGCATTGAGTTCACATTGACTCACTATTTTACTCACTCAAACATGGTCTAAATAAAGTCTAAAGAATCCAAAACTTGTTCGGAAACACCTACTGATATTCTTAATCATGAATCAATTTAAAGATCAATACTTTAAGGTCATAAGATTCATGACTAAGAGGTACTAACCTACAAAGAGCACAATAAAACTATGTCTTAATACTTAGCAAGAATTTTTTAAGTCTAGGACCCCTTAGCAATCTTAAAAGACTGAGTTGAGCTTAGAATTTTGCGGGGTCTTACAGTTAGTAATCCTAGGACTGTGTACATAGGGTGTCTTTGGTATATGAGTGTATGTTATTACTAGGTGGGTGTCCTATTTCTTATTTCTTAGGTCCTATTTTTTTATTTTGTGTTGCCCTTATTTTTTATATTTCATATTTCTCTGATTTCTATTTTATTATTTCTTATTCCTTATTTTTTGTATGTCATCCCCTTCTTTACTATTCCTTATCTTGAGTCGGGGTCTATCAAAAACAGCCTCTCTACTTCTTTGAAGATAGCGGTATGGACTGTATACATCTTACCCTCCCCAGACCCCAATTTGTGGGAATACACTGGGTTTTTTGTTGTTAATATTGTTGTTGCAATGTTTTCAATGAAAGTCGAACTATGTAATAAAAGCATTCTCATAGGCATTTTAATAAACATGTTAAGGGAATATAGTTTCAAAAACCAAAACCAAGTACAAATTGACCATTCCTATGAAATCACATGTTCAAAACAACATATAATATGAAAACCTTAAGTGAAGAGATGGGAATACATAAATAAATCATAAATAACCAAAACCCCCAACATATAATTCAAAAATCCAAAATCATATCATAATTATTCAATGAAAGTTATTCATAAAACTTGAATTTAAATGAATTAACAATGAGAGAGGAGTAATATGCCTTAGATTATGAAGAAAATGGAGAGAAATCACACTTTAGAGCATTAATTGATCACCTTAAAGTAAATACTAGACATTGCTTAATCGAAGAGCTTGAGAGAGTTTAGATAGAGTTATTGAGTGTTTAAGATTAGAATAATAGGGTAAATAAAGTACTAATAGTGTTTTAGGTTGTGCGGTCATAAAGGATGAAGAGGGAAAATATCCAGAATACCCCCAACTTAAACTTTAAAAATTTTCGTAGGAGGATACGACTCCACCACCCAAACCGTACCCAACCATATGAGTGGTACCTATAACTCGTATCCTATATAGAATTTTGGACCCCAACACTATCCATTATATAACCACCAAGGCCAGCTCATACCCAAGCATATGGAAAGTACCCTTAACCCATACCCATAAAAGAATTAGAGTGGTTGGACACTGTCTGTTTCGCCCAAGCACACACGCAAGTGTACGTGGTCTCACCAAGTAATGCAGTGCCCTTAAATAAAGCTGAATATAGATCTCTCAAAGATATTTTTAACAACTATTCAATTAAGTTTAACTATCAAGATTAATCAATGCAATTGTAACAAGAATAGTTTGAGAGTTTATAAACTAAAAGTAAAGTAAATAATACGGGTAAGTAAAGACTTTAGACTATCAAAGGATGAAAACCCAGGGTTAAGGAACTCTGAACAATCATACTATGCTAATGAACTTCATTCTTTAGATTACTTATCTTGGTTGTTGATTCATAGGGTTTATCATATGATCATGGTCTTTTGACCTTTAATCGTCTACCTAACTTAGACATTACAGCTACATTATTGAGCGGGGATGTAATAATACATTTAGATGAATTAAGATACCTTCCAATGTGTGAACAAATCAAGGCTTCGAGGTATATCTATATCCTAGATGGTAAATGAAATTCATTATTTCATAAAAGAAGAAGAACCTTACTCTGTTATCCCTACGTTCTATTTTTCTATTCCCCCTCCCGAGATTACAAGGTCAATAATATATGTATTCTAAGGGTTTTCAATACTAAAAATAGTCAAAACAAGGATTAAAAATCAACCAAATATTATAATAAATCCAAACAAACTCAATTCAAAGAGAAAATAAACATTTTCATGGCCTTAACCCCGGAAAGGGGGCGTTTAGCCACTAATCGACATAACCGCAATAACATAGTTGAATACATGATTAAATCAATTATAAATCTAAAGTACAGAGAAATAAACCCTAATTAAAGTGTTGATCAGCCTCCAATACATCCATGATCCATCCAAAAACTAATTAGTAACATGTAAAGGAATCCTATTTATAGTAGTGCACTTTCTCCGTGTGTGGAATGGGTGGTGCAGTACGCTAGTGAGGCTATTGGTTATAGGGACATGATTCAAGTATTGGAAAGGTAAATTAAGTTTGTTACTCAATACTTTGAATGGTGACGTGTGGTCGCATCATGCCTCACTCGCGAGGGCTCACTGGAACTTCACTTTTGACGTCCACTTTCACTTTGTGCATTTGTCCTCAATCCCAAGACTTGTGGTATTGTTTCCGCTTCTTGTACAACTTGTATATCCTTTTTAGATAATATAAATCAACTCACCAATCATCATATATCATCATACACCATGAATTAGAACTCAAAACAACACAACATTCATAATCAGTGAATTAGAAACGTGAGTTAAGATTAGTCTCCATCCACTTTGATCCTTACTTAGTTTTTTGACTCTTGGCTTGATTCAATTGCACTTTGCACATTATAAAAAAGTTTTTACACATCTAATTACACAATTAAACATTAGGACCTTATTACATACATTAGAATCCATCGCGATAGACTAGACAAACACCTAACCCAAGCTAGTAACACAAGTTATCCCGGTTGACCTGTAAATGTTCAATTGAAATCCAAACATGTTTGAAAACACCTTTAAACTTTGTAACCACATACTTAAAACCTAACATTCTCATTTATATCATCATTGACTCATTAGGCACACAAGTTGTCCTAAAAAAAGGCTAAATAAGCTAGGATAACAATACTAAGGAACATAAATCCACCTCAGATATTGACCCCACACATAAGCCTCATATGCTGAGGTGATACTGCACTTTTACTACAAGATAAACACTCAAGCTAGTATTATAATGACTACATAGAATGCAAGTTTCTAAACTAAGCATGTTACAAACACAAATAAGAGTTCAAGAATACTTCTCCAAGACATCCTATCCTCAAGAATTGACTAACCTAGTTGGAAAACTCATACAAAATGATAGAAATACCCTCTAGGGACTCTAGGCCTAGATAGTAATATTTGGACACATGAAGAGGGTCTGAGGACCCCACACTTAGTCTTTGCCATATTCCGTAGATCGGGTTTTCCGTTACTCATACTTTCCATTAACCTACGACCCAACAATAACAAAACTAGTGAAGTAAAAACTAAAAATACTGAAAATGAAAACTAACTTAACTTGGGTTGATTCCAAAGCAGCGCCTGATTTAGTGTCGCAGCATGACCTAATCTGCAACTTATCATTTTTCCTTCATCTTCTTCCTCACACTCGAATGCTATCTTCTTATTCATTTCTGACCTCTTGAGTGTGAACTCTCAAGGTCAACAACTCTCCTAACAACAGCCATTTCAGGCTAATCAAATTACATCATTTAAGGCTTGGGTATTGGTGTCTTGGAAAGTTCAATGAGGAAGTTCAAAAAGGTTTTTTATGGAATAGACTCCACCACCCCACACTTATCCCCTTCAATCACTATAATCATGCACAAATATTCATAGTGGGATATTGTTTCGAGTGGTGTGTACACTTTGAAGACTGTCTCTTTATCATCCAGCCTCATTATCTCTATGAATATGTCAAAGAACTTCTAGAAGCATGCGTACTATTTTACCTTTATCAGCCTTTATGGAAAAGGTAGTGGTTGTCTTTTCTTCTCCTATTCAGCAAATGGGGTTTTTGAGTACTCAAACTTTATCAAATTTTTAGCAAATTTTTCGAATACCTGTGGGGAATCAAATCCGCATCTGCCTTGTTAGTTTTCTTTAGAGGTTCTTCATTCAGCTCTTTGCCACTTCTGAAAGTGATTGCCATTACTTGTTTAGGATTTTCAGTATCACTTGGCAAAACACCTTGAGTCTTTTTGTTTTGTGTTGCTAATATCTGACCTATCTACAAATCCAAGCTCATTGAAGCCTCCTGATAGCTTTTTATTTCTGCCTGTAGACTCTTCATATCTACTACCAACTTGTGTGACCAGCTATAAGTTTTTGCAATATCTGCTCCACATTGCTAGTCTGAGTTGTGGCCTGATTCCCTTAAAATTATTGTTGTTGGTTGTTCTATACATGATTTTATGGCTGATTCAGCCACTACAGATTGTAGATGTTCAAATAATTAGTCCTTTGAACATTGCCCACAAATATCACAAACTCAAGAGTTGCAGCACACATAGCTATAGAATGACCACTATTGTCACAAACCTCACACCAACCTGCAGTCTTTTGAATTGTATTAACTGTGGCTGCAAGATGTGTAACCCCCAACTTTATATTGCTTATCTAATTTTGTAGAGCAACAAGTTGAGTTTATAAGGCAGTGAAATAGTCCACCTCCAATACACCTGCAACTTTCTTTATAGCACTTCTTTAGTCAGAATGCCACTCAGTATTTCCTTGTGCAATTCGGTTCAACATATTATACAGCTCATCATAAGACAACTACAAGGGACAGTCCCAAAGAAAGGCTTTAAATATCTCCCATATGTGATATAAATTATCTTTTGGCTTCTATTTAAAGCACACAATCTTACTGTATAGTCTTGTAGTCTTTCTAGAGGGGAATAATCGAATGAGAAATTTTTGAAGTCTTGTCTTCAACGTTCAACCACTCCTTTGCTTCCCCATAGTGAAAAGAGAAATAGTTTCAGCCTAACATAATTAGCAGACATACCCTTAGGGATGAATGTGTCACTGATCTCTAAAATTTTTTGAAAATAGGCGTGAAATCCCCGCAAACTATCTACTGCTAATCAAAAGTTGTACCATGTTCTATTCCAGCTCAAAGTTACCTCTAGCAGCTTGTTTCTGAAAAGAGAATGTAAAATTTGTCAAAAGTGGGATTACCACTTCTCTAACTATCCTATGATCTAGTTGATCTTCATCCATGACAGCAGGATTGTCTTGTTTCTCTAAAAATTATGGGATACGAGGGAGAAGAATTTCTTTGCTTCTTCATTGGTGAAAGCATTGCTCGGGTTCAAGGCTTGGTTCAACTAATTCCCTATCCCTTCCCATCTTACTAACATCTAAACCTTTTTCCTACAAATACAATACCATGACCAACTATAAAGTACCAAAGAAATCTAAAAAGTAAAACTAAAACAAAAATAGTTTCCAAATTACAAGTCCCCAACAATGGCATCAAAAACTTCTTGCGCACACGCAAGTGTATATGGTCTAACCAAGTAATACAATGACCTTTAAAAATCCGAATATAAATACCTCAAAGACTTGTTTTAACACCTATTCAATTCAATTTCAACTATAAAGATTAATCAGTGCAATCGTAACAAAAAGAGTTTGAGAGTTTATAAACTAAAAGTAAGGTAAAGACTTTGGACAATCAATGGATGAAAAACCAGGGTTAAGGCACTATGACAATCATACTACGCTAATTAACTTCATTCATTAGATTACTTATCCATTTGTTGATTTGTAGGTTTTATCATATGATCATGGTCTCCCGACCTCTAATCATCAATCTAACTTGGACATTACAACTACATCATTAGGCAGAGATATAATAATCCATTTAGCTGCATTAAGATATATTCCTACATATAAACTAAGTAAGGCTTCTAGGTATATTTGTATCCTAGTCGCTAATTCAAATTCTTTAGTTCATAAAAGAATAAGAACCTTACTCTATTCATCCCCACATTCTATCTTCCTATTCCCCTCCAAAGATCACAAGGTCGACAATATATGTATTCTAAGGGTTGTGAATCCTAATAATAGCTAAAATAAGGATAAAAAACAATCAAATATGATAATAAATCCAAACAAACTCAGTGTAAAGTGAAAGTAAACATGTTCTTGGGCTTAACCTTGAAAAGGGGGCATTTAGCCATTAATAGACATAACCATAAACAACATAGTTGAATATCTCAGTAAATCCATTAAAAATCCAAAGTAAAGATATATAAAACCTAATTAAAGTGTTGAGAAACCTCTAATACATCCAAAATCCATCAAAAATTGATTAGAAATAAGTAAAGGAATCCTATTTATAGTAGTACACTTTGGTCGTATGTGGAATGGGTTGTGCGGTGCATTGGGTAAGATGTTTGTATGAGGTGGTGATGCAAGGCTTGAAAAGGTGAAGTGAGGTTTATATGTGAGCCTTGTAAAAATGAAGTGAGGTCGCATCGTACCTCAATCATGAGGACTCACTAGAACTTTACTTTGACGTCCACTTTTACTTTGTGTGTTTGTCCTTTGTCCCAAGCCTTGTGTTGTTTACACTTCATTTACAGTATGTATATCCTTCATATATCATTAAAATAAACTAACCAAGAATCCTACATCATAATACACCATATATTAAAGCTCAAAAAAACACAACATTCATAATCGGTGAAATAGAAATGCGAGCTAAGATTAGTCTCTATCCACTTTGATCATTACTTAGTATTTTGACTCTTGGCTTGATTAAATTACACTTTGAACATTATAAAATATTTTTTGCAAAACTAATTACACAATTAATCCATTAGTAACTCATTACGCACATTAGAATCCATTATGATAGACTAGACAAAAACCTCGCACAAGCAAGTAACACTTGTTTTCTCAATTGAACTCAAAATGATCAATTTAAATCCAAACTTGATTGAAAACACCTTTAAAAATTATAACCGCATACTTAAACACTTACATTATTATTTATACCATTATTGACTCATTAAGCACACTAGTAATCCTCAAATCAAGGCAAATTAATCTAGGATAACTACACAAAGGTGCATAAATCCACCTCAGATCACTGTCCAACATATGAGTTGGACTATACCACTCGTACTTTATACTCATGAATCATGGTGAGTGAATCATACTCAGATCAAAGTTTAGTTCTAATTTTCAGATTAAGTGAAGGATCAACCAACTGACCCGTTACTAACCATATGACCCATACCCATAAAACCATAACCACACCAGAAACTCACCCACCAAAAACTGGCCAACATACAAGATGGTTTACCTGACCTGTACCATTACTATACGTATCGTATGGTGAGTTGTAATATCAGTATAAGACTTAAAACCCTAGAAATTTTCAAAATACGAAAACCCAGGATGTTTCAAATAGCTTATGCCTCTAGGAAGTTGAAGGTGCATGAGAAAAATTATATAACTCATGACTTGGAGTTATTGGCCATGGTATTTTCATTGAAAATCTAGCATCACTATATTTATGGAGTGTATGTAGATATCTTTGCAGATTATAAGAGCCTGCAATATGTGTTTACTCAAAAAAAGCTGAACCTCAAGCAAAGAAGATGGCTTGAGATACTCAAGGATTATGACATGAGTCTTCACTACCATCTAGGTAAAGATAACATGGTTTCTAATTCTATTAGAAGGTTATCCACGGGGAGTCTAACTCATGTGGATGAGAGAAAGCAATAATTGGTGAAAGGTGTTCACTATTTACCTAGCCTTAGAGTTCACTTCTTGGACTATGAGGATGGTAGTGTGTTTGATCAAGAGATGGAAAAGTCATCTCTGGGTGCCAAGGTAAAAGAGAAGAAAGTGTTAGATCTAATCTTGATGATGATCAAGAATGATATAGGTGGGCAGAATATGATGGACATTAAGGTCAGTGGTGGTGATACCTTATTTTACCAAGGGAGGTTGTACATTCTAGATGTGTATGGCTTGCATGAGAGGATTTTGGCTGAGGTGCGTCAGTCATGCTACATTATTTATCCTGGTTTAACATAAATGTATCATGAACTTAAGTAGATGTATTGGTGTATCAATATGAAGTGGGATGTGGCTAGTTTTGTGGATATGTACATAATGTCCCAACAAGTGTAAGCGGAGCACATGAGGCCTGGACGATTGTATCAAGAAATTGAGTTGCCTATATGGAAATGGAAAGTTAACAACATGGATTTTATTACCAATCTTTATCAGTCTCGCAATTAATTCAAATCAATTTTGGTTATCATGGATAGAATTACTATGTTAGCTCACGTTTTGCCAGTAAGGAAATTTTTTTTGGCAAATGATTATGCAAGGTTATACCTCAAAAAGATCATAATTTTTCATAGAGTACCTATTTGTATTATCTTGGATTTTGTCACACAATTTTTATCATATTTTTTGCAGTCATTTTAGAAAGGTTTGGGGACCAAGGTGAGTCTTAGTATGACTTTCCACCCGCATTCGGAGGAGCAACCAGAAAGAACTATGCAAATATCGGAAGATATGATTATAGCTTGTGGGATTGACTATGGTAGTATTTGGGTTTAACATTTGCCTCTTATTGAGTTTACATATAATAATATCTACCATTCTAGCATTGGGATAGCTCCGATGAAGGCTTTGTATGGTAGGAGGTTTAGGTCTTTTATTGAGTGGTTCGAGGTTGTAGAGATAGAGATGCTTGGTCTAGATTTGGTTTACCAAGCCTTGTAGTAGATGAAGGTGATTCGGTATAGGCTTAAAGTTAACCAAAGATATCAAAAGTATTATGCAAATGTGAGGCATCAGAAGTTAGAGTTTGAGGTAGGGGATAGAGTGTTCTTAAAGGTGTCTCCCACGAAGGGAGTGATAAGGTTTGGGAAGAAGGGGAAGCTCAGTCCCTGGTATATTGGTTCATATGTGGTTTTAAGAAGGGTTAGAAATGTTATGTCTGAATTAGAGTTGCCTACTAACTTGAGCTTTATTCACTCGGTGTTCTATGTTTCTATGTTTAGGAACTGTGTGGGAGATTCGTCAAAAATTATCCTGTCATGGATATTTATATTTTAGATTCCCTGTCTTATGAGGAGGTCTCAGTTGAAATCTTGGATTGGTAAGTTCATCGGTTACGGCCACAGGACATAGCTTCAGTACAGGTCCTATGAAAGAACCATAAGGTGGAAGAGGCTACATCAGAATTTGAAGAGGACATGAATTCCAAGTAACTGTTCCTATTTTTTATTTAGAAAAATATGCTTAACATATGTGTTATTATTATCGTCTTTGTTTTATATCCTTCTTAAAGGTCGATTATGAATTCCTTAGTCATCTGTTTTCTATACTAAAGGTAAAAGTAAAGATGTTTGGGGGTTAAATTATGCTAGTCACTACTTTGTTGCATCGTTTAAGGATGAATGATCCAAGTGGGGAAGAATTGAAACACCTTGGGTTTTGGCTCATTGAAATTTTCTGAGCTCTGAGCTTAATGTCCTAGTAACGACTCACCATATGAGTCATATGGTATTGGTACAGTTGGGTGACCCTAGTCATTAGGTGTCCAGAGGGTGGTGGTAGGGTTTTGGTGATGGTTATGGTTTAGTGGTATGATTCATGAGCAGTGGTGATGAGTCATTTAGTCAAACCTTTCTTAAATCGGTAACTTAGTGACTAGACTTGGCTCTGAGTACAGTGACTCACTACGATCTGTGAGGATAGGTTACGGATGGTAAGGTTGATTCATATATTTTATAGTGTCCTATCTCTTTGGGTTCTATCTGGGATATGACTAGACCATACTAGCCATATAGTCTGGTAATGAATGGGGCCATAGGGTTGTATAATGGATAGTGTATGGGTGTGAAACTCACTGTATTGGTGATTATCCAATAGTATGATTCGTCTATTATGGTCACGAGTCAAGAGGTCAACTCGTAACAACCTGTGATCTTTTTATAGTTTTAAGTTGGGAGCATTCTTGACATTTCCCCCTTTAACTCCCTATAGGGCCACGACTTAAAATATTTTTTGGAAATTTATTAACACACTATTCCTAATACAAAACTCTTAAATCCTCTCTCTCAAACACTCTTTTTAAGCAAAAGCTAGAGTCTTATCGAGAAAATCAATTAAGGCTCTCAAGGGTGGTTTCTCTCTGTACTTCTTGGTGTCTAAGGCATATGACTCTTCCCTCATAATTATTGTACAAAAGGCATATTTTTTAAAGTATGGTTTTCATGGATTGTTATGGTTGTGAAATAAAGTTTGCGGGTTTTGGATGTATATGGTTGATTAATATTTCTCATGATTAAATTATGTTTTTCTTATTTTGCTTATGGTTTTGCACCTACAGGTGCATGGAATGGCGATTTAATTGAGGATTCATGGTTGAGCCCTAATTATTGATGATTTTGGCTTTGATAATGGCATTCCATCAACTTGTTTGTGTAGTTGTCAATGAGAATGATTTTATCATATAGTCTGATTATTCTTGGAATCCTGGCATCGTATAATTGGTTAAAGAAACATTAATTGGTTTTTGGTATATTTTACATGGTTTTGGAAAGTCCTTGTTGGCCATTGTTTATTTATAAATGGTTTTGATTTAATTAGAAATGGTGCAATCTAATTTGGTTTAATAAACATATCGCATAATTTAATAGACTTGCAAGTTCTAATTTTGGTATGATGATACCAATGGTCAATGCCTAAGTAAAAGACTCAATGGTAAATGGCTTGGTTATGTGTAAAAGGTTTAATTAGGCTTAAAAGGGGTGGGGTAGCAAAGTTATCGAAGGTGAAGGTCATGGGGGGACCAACACTGGAAACTTATGTTTGTCTATGTGAGGGTGGCCTTGGTGGCTATGTGCATGATGTCACACTTCATATTTTTAGAGATGTACTAGTCATCCTAGGTTCTTTTCTTTGGTCATCTGACAAACACATACTGGAGCCCTTTCAGCAGGGGCAGCCAAACTCATTTAGTCTGTGGGTAGTTTTAGTATGGAAGAGCTACACAACCCAGGTTAAGGTTTAAAATGCATGCTAAACCTTGTTCCCTATCCTGACATATGTATATATATGATATTGCATGTGGTTGTTTTATTATGTTTTGAATTGATGGAATTGTCTTATCTTTATCCTTGTGTTACATGCTGGCGTTTTTCCCGCTAATAGCCTTCGGACGTTGTATCCTCATGCGATGAAGTAACCAACCATACTACTATTCCTCCTACTAAGTGACTTAGATTCGGGGACAACTTTGGATTAAATTGTAGTGGTGTGATTCTATACTCTAGAAGACTCCATTTCATGCTATGGAATTCTTTTCATTTTTGTCATTTCTTTGGTTTTGGATTTGGCTATGGCCGGGGACATGTCCTGATCAGATATTCTTTGATTCTGGTTTGAGGCCTTATCAAACAACTATGGGCATATGAATAATAGGTACACAATGCTTAAACTTAGTAGCTACCAAATGTGCCAACATATGAATAGACTTACTAAACTCAAAATCATAACATCAGCCCGAGAAGACTGAAAAGGACTAGAGGAAACTAGTGGAACTCAACAATTTAGAACTGAACTCCTAGATCTAGTATGGATCCCATGAGTAGAACGTGTCCTATCAATATTGTCCCCAATTGGTACAGAGGAGTTTCTGTGAACTTTAGATTATCGAGGCATGGTCTAAAAAGCGAAAAAATAAGAATTAGAGACGATTCTAGGGCTTAGACTCCAAAGCTTGGGAATAGAACACAAGAAACTGAAACATTCCTAAATGCCTTGTAACCTCTCCCGTATGAGTGTGGCGCACTACACATCAATAAAAGAGACTCTACTCAATATGGATTTATGGACTACCAATTGACCATGAACCTAGGGCTCTGATACCAATCTGACACGACCTGAAAAAGGGCCTAGTTATGTCGAGTACCGCAATCCCAATCGAGATCCGAGGCCACCCCTAATACCCATACATAACTTCCCTACACCGTAAGTCAGATGAATTCCAAATGTATATATATAACATAACATAATGTAATAATCATAAATCAAATACGGTCAATTGGTATCAACCATAATACCAATACCAATGCCAAACTTGACACCAATGCTGACACCACCCATACCAACCCATAGTAGTCTCACAAAGCCTCTATCCAAAAGTAAAATAGTATCTGATCGGGATATGACCTCGACCATATCCAAAAGCAAAGTCTAACAAATAACTAAAGTATGAATACAAGACCATAATATGACATGGAGCCTTATGGAGTATGGAAGCTCACAACTTTAATCAAACTCTTAGATGTTCTGAAATCCCATTACTGAGTTAGAGTAGTATGGTCAGTTCCTGTATCACATAGGGATACAACACCCTAAGATTGGTTTGTGGATAAACGCTAGCATGTACTTAGTATAAGGATAAAATAATTCCAATATTTCTGCATTCACATCTATATATATATATATCTATATATATATATAATCCATGTTGGGAAGGGAACCGGGTTTGGCATGCATTTAAAACCATTAACCTGGGTATGTGTAGCTTTACCATCATAATCTACCCATTGACTATATGGGTCCAGTGCTAGCCCCTGAACGGGCTAAGTGCGTATAGCTGGACTAATCGAAGGTATCATATACGTCGAGGATTCCCATGTGCCCTTAATCCTCCATGATACATATGTATAAGTATAATTTAGGAGATTCCCATGTACCCCACAAATATAAGGTCACCAGGACCGACCCCCATGTCCGCAAATATGAGTTTCCACTGTCCATCCATTAGACTCAAACATTTATGGTAAGCTATTAAAAACTGTTATTATTTGCCCAATTAAAAGTATTAGCACAAAAATAAACCACAAATTCCATCTATTATTAACCAAGGCTATGAGAAATGGTAGCATCATACAGACTATAGCTTACAACAAATGTGTTTAGCGAACATTTGGCAAATTCCCATGTACTCTATAGGTCCCATTATTAGATTTACTTGAGGGATTCCCGTGTATCCCAAAAGGTTTTAAATCAAATCCATAGCCCCAAAGGCCTTACCTTTTAGCCATTAAAACTTAACTAATTTATGTTCCATTACTATATCCTCGTCAATCTCACCATTTCCATGAATCATAGACCCAAGATACTTAAAACTATCCCTCTTACAAATATCCTGGAAGTCCAACCTCACCACTACTTCGTCCTTCTACCTCAAGTCATTAAACTTGTATTCCAAATACTCTATCTTGGACCTACTCAACCTGAACCCCTTAGACTCAAGGGTTTGCCTCCAAACCTCTAATTTTTCATTCACACCCCACCCCCACATCTCATCAATCAGCACTACATCATCCATAAATAACATACACCTAGGCACCTCATCTATCCATGTTGTATGGAGTGGAGTTTTGGCTAATCAAGTACTCCCACATCCAAAAATTTAAGGTGGTGGAAATGAGAATGTTATGCTAGATTTGTGGGCATACTAGAGGGGATAGAGTTAGGAATGAGATTATCCAGGAGAAGGTGAGAGTGGTCTCAGTGGAGAAAAAATATGGGAAGAAAGGCTGAGATGGTTTGGGCATGTGATGAGGACGGGCACAGATGCCCCAGTTCATATTTGTGAGAGGCTAGCTTTGGATAGATTAAGAAAGAGTAGAGGTAGGCCAAAGAAATACTAAAGGGAGGTCATTAGACTTTAGATGGAGCAGCTTTAGCTTACTGAGGTCATGACTAGGTTACACCCTTAACGTTCACTCTTAGCATTTCACCCTTAACGTTCACTTCATCTAAACAGCATACTCCAACGCCGGCGATGGTGTAGATGCACCGGCAATAGGTTAGGGGTACTCTCTCTCCCTTATTCTCTCTCACCCCAATACTCTATTTTCTCTTTTTCTTTTTTTCTATCTCATCACTGCTCTCATTGAAGAGATTAGGGTTTCCATCGGCTCGACTCTAACGATGGTGTAAGTTAGCAGCAATGGTCAAACATGTTGGCACAACGTTAGTTGGCATCCAGATTCTATCAATATCTAGAAGACGCTCTGGTGACACTCCAGCGATGTACCAGCAGCCTTTTTTTCAGTGACTTTATTCTAGAAACAAATTTTGACATCAAAATTACCAAAACCAGCAGCACGCAGATGTACTGATGACATCTAAACTTTGATATTTAGTCACTTCATATAGTTTAGTTTCTTTGATTTATTTTGTTTTTTGTTTCTTTTTTTGTCCCTTATTTTCTGCTTCTTATGATTGTAGTGGTGTCTGGCTGCTTTGCTTATTGGTGGATATTGTTGTGTTATTCTTACTGCTAGTCCAAATAGTGTACTTTGTGTGTTCATTCTCTTAATATTTTTGTACTGTTGTTTTGTTCATTTGTTTGTCGATTTGGGGCTTGGTTTGATTTTAAGTAGTAGTAGCTAGAGGGGGTGATGGTAAAATAGGGTTATATCTGAGGAGAATGAGGGTGAGGGCTATTTTAGAAGGGGATAAAGATGGAAGAGAAGGGATAGGTGTGGGGTATAGGTTGAGCATAAGGGCTAGTTCGGTGAGAGGTGTTAAAGGTAGGCAAGAGGCGAGAGAAGATAGGTTGAGGGTAGGGTCTTGGAATATTGAGACCCTTCAGGGTAAGTCCATAGAGTTGGTGAAGATTCTCAAGAAGAGAAGGATTAATTTTGTGTGTTTTTAGGAGACTAGGTGGGTAGGGTCTAAGGCTAGGGATATGGATGGGTACAAGCTATGGTACTCTCAGAGTGAGAGGCATCATAATGGAGTGGGCATCTTAGTAGATGAGGAGCTTAGAGGACATGTGATGGATGTTAAGAGGGTCAGTGATAGGCTGATAAAGATTAAGTTCGTCATTGGGGGATTTAAACTTCATATGTATAGTATTTATGCACTGCTGATGGGCTTGGAAGAAGAGGTGAAAGCGAGATTTTGGGAGAATTTAGATGAGGTAGTGAGAAGCGTACCTAGCTTAGAGAAGATTGTCATCATAGGGGATTTCAATGGTCATATTGGGGTCTTACCGGGACTCTATGACGATGTGCTTGGAATTCGGTGATAGAAATGGTGAGGGAGCTACTCTGTTGGATTTTACGAGGGCCTTTGGACTGGGGGTATTGAATTCTAGTTTTTTGAACAAGGAGGATCACTTGATTACTTTCCAAAACATGATAGCCAAGACTCAGATTGACTTTTTGCTGCTTAGGAAGGGGGATAGGGTGTTATGTAAGGACTGTAAAGTCATTCCAAATGAGTATCTTTTGACCCAGCACAGATTCTAATGATGGACTTGTCTATCAAGAAGAGCAAGAAGAGAAGGGCCAGGGAGGGTCGACCGAGAATTAAGTATGGTGGCTTTTCGCCAGTTAGTGCACTAGAGATAGGGGAAAAAGTAGCAGGAATAGGGGTGTAGGAGTGCAGGGGGACATGGATGTTATGTGGGATAGGGCTGTCAGCTACATCACAGGGACTGCTAAAGAAGTGTTGGGTGTTTCAAGGGGTCAGGCAGGATGTCACAAGGGGGACTGGTGGTGGAATAAAGAAGTGAAGAAGAAAGTGGAGATTAAGAAGAGGGCCTATGTTAATTTGATTGAGAGTAAAGATGAAGAGGTGAAGCGGGTGAATAGGGAGTTTTACAAAGTAGTAAGGAAGGAGGCTAAGTTAGCAGTTACGGCTACTAAGTCATCAGCGTTTAAGAGCTTGTATGCGGGATTAGAGGAGAAAGATGAGCAAAAGAGGTTGCATAGTCTTGATAAGGTTAGGGAGCACAAGGATCGTGACCTCGATCAAGTAAAGTGCATTAAGAGGGAGGATAGTAGTGTTTTGGTGGAGGATGTTCACATTAAGAAGAGATGGCAGGCGTACTTTCATAGACTTTTGAACGAGGAGGGGGACAGAGGCATTGAGTTACGGGAGCTGAAGCACTTAGAGGACTGCCAGGATTTCAGTTATTATAGGCATTTTAATGTTGAGGAGGTCAGAGAGGCTATTTGTAGGATACGGAGGGTAGGGCGACAGGGCCTAACTATATTCTGGTGGATTTTTTGAAGTGTGCTGGTGGGACAGGTTTAAGGTGGTTGACTGACTTGTTTAATAACATTTTTAAGACTACGAGAATGCCTGAGGCTTGGAGATGGAGTACCATGAATTCGTTATATAAAAACAAGGGTGACATTCAGAGCTTCAACAACTATAGGGGTATTATCCTATTGAGTCACACTATGAAAATTTAGGAGAGAGTAGTTGAATGAAGATTGAGGAAGGTCGAGTCTATTTTAGAGAATCACTGTGGATTTATATTGAGTCACTTGATGATAGAGGTAATCCACCTTGTGAGGAGACTGGTAGAGCAGTATAGGGAAATGAAGAGGGATTTACACTTGGTGTTCATCGACCTAGAAAAGGACTATGATAAAGCCCCGATAGAGATTTTTTAAAGATGATTGAATTTGAGAGGGGTCCTAGTGGCATGCATCAAAGCTATTTAGAACATGTACTATGGAGGGAAGACCTGGGTGAGCATGGCAGGAGGATACTTAAGCATTTTTCGGTCGAGATAGGGCTGCATCAAGGATCAACTCTTAGTCCATTCCTATTTGTGTTGGTAATGGACGTGTTGACGTACAGTATTCATGATGGGGTGCCTTGGTGTATGTATTTGTGGATGATGTAGTGCTGATTGAGGAGATATGGGGGGAGGAGAGGGCGGGGGGTTTGAATAAAAAATTTGAGGTATGGAAGCAAACCCTTGAGTCTAAGGAGTTCACACTGAGTAAGTCCAAGATGGAGTATTTGGAATGCAAGTTTAATGACTTGAGGCAGAAGGATGAAATGGTGGTGAGGTTGGACTCCCAAGATATTTGTAAGAGGGATAGTTTTAAGTATCTTGGGTCTATGATTCAGGGGAATGGTGAGATTAATAAGGATATCTCTAAATGTATTGGAGTAGGTTGGAGAAGTGGAGGCTTGCCTCGAGAGTTTTGTGTAATAAAAAGGTGCCTCTTAAGCTTAGAGGTAAATTATATAGAGTGGCATTCCATCCGGCCATGTTGTATGGAGCAGAGTGCTTGCCTGTCAAGCTCTCCCACATCAAAAAATTAAAGGTGGTGGAAATGAGAATGTTGTGATGGATATATGGGCTTACTAGAAGGATAGAGTTAGGAATGATATTATCTAAGAGAAGGTAGGAGTGGCCTCCATAGAGGATAAGATGCGGGAAGGAAGGCTGGGTTAGTTTAGGAATATGATGAGGAGGGGTGTGAATACCGAAGTTTGTTGGTGTGAGAGGATAGATTTGGATGGCTTCAGTAGGAGTATAGGTAGGCTAAAGAAATATTAGAGAGAGGTAATTAGACATGCCATGTAGAAGCTTCAGCTTACTGAGGACATGACCCTAGACTGGAACTTGCTGTAATAACCGAATAGTAATACTGAAAATATGCAAAAATTAAGCAAAAACTTTCCATAAGGTTCAATACTGAAATAAAACTGAATACGGTATAACAATACCAAAACTGAAAAATTTGTCTGAAAAGCTTTTACTGTATGAATCATGGAGGTGATGGGACAAGCCCCCAACTAACTCCAACTACTGAAAACTGTACTGATAAATCGAAATACTAAAGAAAATAATCATGTCCTCAAACCATAAGGACTCTCCACTATCTCTGACTGCTGAAGATCTGATCTACTAAGGGTGCTCGAGAGCCTTTGCATGTAAACCTATGAGAAAAAACATCGTAGCGCAAGAGAAACGTATGCATCAGTACTTTGAATATACTGCTATGCTAAGTGAGGTACGCTGAAATGCATGGTTTCATATGCATGAACAATACTGACTGAATATAATAAATATAACTGAATGAGAGTACATACATGAATATGTATACTATAATTGAGATCAATATAACACTAGATAATGAGTTCTGAATTACTGTTTTACTGATATCTTAGCTTACTGATACTATGTATATGATAACTAAGTGATTGTATCTTACAGTCTTGATTCTGTGGAACTATACTGAGTTCCATACTGAACTGAGTAACTGTGTCTAACAGTACTGAGTCTGTAGAACTGAACTGAGTTCTATACTGAGACTAAGTATGAAATTAAAACTGTAGGAGGTAATCATCTAACCGACATGCCCCTTTCTGAATAGATTGGGGTCCAATCAGTAACCCTAGTTAGAAAGGTGTCAGTATTGTGCCATGGGTAAATACAATACGTGAGTTAACCCTCTATGATAGAAAGCTCTTTCGTTAACCCTCACTGGCAGGAAAACTTGTGTAAGATGTATCAACCCTAATCTGGAAGGAAGATATCGCAACCTACGCTGGCTACATGGTTCTATAATGCAAGGATTGCTACTAAGGGTCAAACCCTCTACTGGAAGGAATGCCCCCATCCCTGGGTTATCAAGGTGCTGAATCCTACTCCTAAGTGAATAGACATTAAACTGATTTCCTAGTTCATACTAGGCTTGACTAAACTATTACTGATTTTACTGAGTTCCATTGACTGACGAAATACCACTAAATTTTGTTAGCTAACTGAGTTTACTCAAGTCTGAAATGAATACTGAACTAGATAGGAATATTATGAAGTCTACTGAGTTTTCCTGAGCCCTGTAACTGACTAAGAGTACTACTGGTCGTGACATGACTGAGATTATTCTGTAACTGGCATTGGCTCTAGTTAATAGCTAAATTGTCGGGTATAAATACCCTGAGGAATCGATAGCATAAAAAGTAAAGCTTCACATGATCTTGCATAGCATTAAAATGCATACTTGTTCATAATGTATCTATAGAGGTATTTTATCAAACACTTGCATGGCATGAAATAGTGTACATACTAACATGATATAATCTTATTATTACATTCACATGAGCAATTCATCAAACACTTGGATGGCATAATATATGCACATAATACTAAAAAAATGTGAGCGTAATGATTCAATTTCCAAATTCATAATTCCATGGGTTTCAACAAGAATTCAGATGATAAATGACACATATCAAATAATTCTACATCAATCTTCTAATAAATCATGAAATAGAAACCCAATTATAGCAATAATCATGATTACACTTTGATTTCCAATCAAGGAAAGTATGAAATCAAGCTACGTGAAGTTTAAAAGAGTTTCTTAGACTCCAAGGGTGGAAGGAACCCTTGGATGAACACTTCACATACCTTGTTTGCTAAATTATTAAAGAAA
>JAPEIP010000007.1:159581378-159593598 GCA_026120095.1 Capsicum chinense
GTATCAACCCTAATCTGGAAGGAAGATATCGCAACCTACGCTGGCTACATGGTTCTATAATGCAAGGATTGCTACTAAGGGTCAAACCCTCTACTGGAAGGAATGCCCCCATCCCTGGGTTATCAAGGTGCTGAATCCTACTCCTAAGTGAATAGACATTAAACTGATTTCCTAGTTCATACTAGGCTTGACTAAACTATTACTGATTTTACTGAGTTCCATTGACTGACGAAATACCACTAAATTTTGTTAGCTAACTGAGTTTACTCAAGTCTGAAATGAATACTGAACTAGATAGGAATATTATGAAGTCTACTGAGTTTTCCTGAGCCCTGTAACTGACTAAGAGTACTACTGGTCGTGACATGACTGAGATTATTCTGTAACTGGCATTGGCTCTAGTTAATAGCTAAATTGTCGGGTATAAATACCCTGAGGAATCGATAGCATAAAAAGTAAAGCTTCACATGATCTTGCATAGCATTAAAATGCATACTTGTTCATAATGTATCTATAGAGGTATTTTATCAAACACTTGCATGGCATGAAATAGTGTACATACTAACATGATATAATCTTATTATTACATTCACATGAGCAATTCATCAAACACTTGGATGGCATAATATATGCACATAATACTAAAAAAATGTGAGCGTAATGATTCAATTTCCAAATTCATAATTCCATGGGTTTCAACAAGAATTCAGATGATAAATGACACATATCAAATAATTCTACATCAATCTTCTAATAAATCATGAAATAGAAACCCAATTATAGCAATAATCATGATTACACTTTGATTTCCAATCAAGGAAAGTATGAAATCAAGCTACGTGAAGTTTAAAAGAGTTTCTTAGACTCCAAGGGTGGAAGGAACCCTTGGATGAACACTTCACATACCTTGTTTGCTAAATTATTAAAGAAAAATGGTGAAATCTTGAGCCTTGGCTTTTGAATTTAGATCACCTAGGGTTTTTGTTCATAAGAAGTTTGAGAATAGTTAATGGACTTAGCCTCTAAAGGGGCTTAATCTTGTATTTTAGGGATGATAGGCATGGGAAAAAGACTTTATTACCCCTAAGGATGTGGCTTTGAATGACTTAAAACCAAACTGTCGATGCGTAGACCGATGCACCGCATCATTTTATCGATGCAATGGCCAATGCACCTTGTTAAGTCCGCGCTGGTTCACTAAAATTTGCACTGAGCTGAGGGAAAAATTATCTATTGACACGAGGGACGACGTGATGCATCGAGATCGCGTCAACTCACTATTTTGGTCACTCAAACATGGTCTAAATGAGGTCCAAAGAATCCAATACTTGTCCGAAAACACCTACTGACATTCCTGATCGAGAATCAATATAAAGATCGATACTTTAATGTTATAAGAGCTGTGAAATAGAGTTTCCAACTTTCGAAGACCAAAATAATACTAAGTCTGAATACTTAGCTAGAATTTTCTAAGTTTGGGACCCCTTAGTAAGCTTAAAAGACTGAGTTGATCTTAGGATTTTACGGTGTCTTACAATATCTCCCACTTGGGAACATTCATCCTCGAATGAGACTAATTAAACTGAGAATATTGATAGACTAGATTTAGACACTGGACATGCACAACTGAAACATGATTTAATGACTGAAATTATCGATATACTAAATTATTATACTGAACATGCATATCTGATGCATGAGTACATTGTTGAACATGATTTATGAATGCATGACTGGGATTACTGATAAGATGAACTTACGTACTGGACTTGCATGTTTGATGCATGAGTACATAACTGAACTGATTCCTGAATGCATGAATGAGTATGCATTATTAATTGATACGAAGTTGGTAGCTATATCTGAACATGAGATTGAGTAAATTCAAAGAAAAACTATTACCTTAGACTGAGTCTGAGTTTGCAGAGTAGTGGTGAGGATACTTAGTCCGAATGTCTGCTTCTACTTCCCAATTAGATCCATCCATGCACTGATTTCACCAAAGTACTTTGACTAAAGGTACTTCTTTGTTCCTCGGTCTGCAAATGTGATAATCAAGGATTTCGACTAGGATGTCTTCATAAAAGAGGTTGTTCTGGATATCTATACCCTATATCGGGACTACGACTGTTGGGCCACCTATGAATTTCTTAAGCAAGAAGAGATGGAACACTGGATGCACTGAAGCTAAGTCTGAAGGCAAATCAAGATCGTAAGCTACTTTTCCAAAATGGCTGGGGATTCAGCAAGGACCGAAATATCGGGGACTGAGTTTTCCCTTCTTGCAAAACTTGAGATCCTTTTTGCGAATATCTACATATAATTTTTGTCGACTCATAGATTTATTAAACCTTTTTTTGATCAATTGTACTTTCTCTAAGGTATCAAATACCAAGTTAGGCTCTACCACTGTGTCCTCACCCATTCCAAACCACCCAATAGGAGATCTAAACCTCTTCCCATAAAGCGCCTCAAATAGAGCCATCTGAATACTGGAATGATAGCTGTTGTTATATGAGAATTCAATCAAAGGCAAGTGGTCATCCCAACTACCTTTAAAGTCTATCGCACGCGCTTGCAGCATATCTTCTAAAGTCTGAATGGTCCTTTCTGCTTGACTATCTGTCTGAGGATAAATGGTTGTACTGAAGTGAACTCGGGTACCAAGAACCTTTTTGAATTACTTCCAAAAATGATAGGTGAATTGGGTACCTCTATCTGAGATAATGGACAATGGAACACTTTACAATCTGTCCAACTCCCTGATATAGAGTTTTACATTAATCCTCATCTGAATAAGAGGTATAGACTGGTAGAAAATGAGATGATTTGGTCAACCTATCTAAAATAACCTACAATGAATCATGCTGGTGATGAGTACGAGGCAAACCTATCACAAATTCCATGTTCACTTCTACCCATTTCCTAGTGTGAATACTAAACTCCCGCATGGACCCACTTAGATTTGGATGCTTGATCTTAACCTGCTGACATATTGAGCACTTAGCCACAAACTTTGGAATGTCTCTCTTCATCCAACTCCACCAATAGATCTAACATAAATAATGGTACATCTTAGTGGCCCCTGGATAAATAGAGTAGCATACACCATTAGCTTCTACAAGAACTCACTGCTATAAGTCGTCTACACCTAGCATAGATAGCCGAACCTGACAACGCAAAACACCATTTCCCCCTTGGAAGAAGACCTCTACTTTTTGATCTCTAACTGATTCCTTGAAATTGACCAAACTAGGATCCCTATCTTACTTTTGTTTTACCTTGAAAACTAGGGATGATTCTGAACTACTCTGCACCTATACATTACCTTCTGCAGAATTGACTAAGCAAACACCTAGCTAGGCAAGTTGATAAACTTCCTGAACTAACTTCTTCTTACCATCCTCCACATGAGCAACACTACCCATCGACATCCTAATGAGAGAATCAGCCACTATATTGGATTTACCCGAATGATAGAAGATGCTCATATCTTAGTCTTTCAACAACTCCAACCATCTTCTCTGATAGAGGTTTAGATTTTTCTGAGAGAACACATATGTAGACTCTTATAGTTTGTGAACACATCAATGTACACCCCAGATAAATAGTGCCTCTAAATTTTTAAGGCAAATACTACTATTGCTAACTCAAGATCATGAGTAGGATAGTTCTTTTCATGGGGCTTAAACTGTCTAGAGGCGTAGGTTATGACCTTACCTCATTGTATCAAAACACACCCTAAATCGACTCTGGAGGAATCACAATATACCAAAACCTATCTGAACCATTTAGTACGGTCAAAACCTGACTTGTAGTGAGTCGAGTCTTCAACTCCTGAAAACACTTTTCACATGAATCTGACCACTAGAATTTGACTTTCTTCTGAGTCAATCTAGACATAGGGGATGCAATAGATGAAAATTCCTCAACAAACCATCGGTATAGAAAGTCAAGCCTAAGAAACTCCTGATAACTGATGGAGAGATGGGTTTAGGCTTGTTAATCACTACTTCAGTCTTTTGAGGATCAACTCTAATGCCATCACTGGAAATGATATGGCTGAGGAAAGCTACTGGCCTTAGCCAAAATTCACACTTACTATATTTGGTGAATAGATGATGATTTCTTAGAGTTTTTTGTACTATTTTGAGATGCTCTACATGATCATTCCTACTTTGGGAGTAGACAAGAATGTCATCTATGAAGACTATGATGAACATGTCTAGGTACTGCTTGAACACATGGTTCATAAAGGCTGTAGGGGTATTAGTAATACCAAAGGACATGATTAAGAATTTTGAAGTGACCATACTAAGTTCTAAAGGTTGTTTTCGAGATATCACATTCTCTGACTTTGAGCTGATGATAGCCTAATCTGAGGTCTATCTTGGAGAAGTAACTAGCACCCTAAAGTTGGTCAAAAAATTCATCGATTCTAGAAAGTGGATACTTGTTCTTGACCGTGACTTTATTTAGCTGACGGTAGTCAATACACATTCTGAGAGAACTATATTTCTTACGTATGAATAAAACTGGTGCGCCCTATGGGGACACACTGGGTCTAATGAATCCCTTATCTAGGATATCCTTCAATAGATATTTAATTCTCTGAGTTCTGTAGGTTCCATTCTAGATGAAGGAATATTTATGGGCAGAGTATCTGGAAGAAGATCAATTCCCAAATCAATTTCCCTTTCGGGAGGAACTCTGGGGAGATCTTCGAGAAACACATCTGGGAATTCACATGCTACTGACACTGATTCAAGATTAGGGATTTCTAAACTAGAATCCTAGACTCGAACGAGATAGTAACATATCCCTTAGATATCATTTTTCTTGAGCTTAGGTAAGAAATAAGATGACCCCTAAGTGCTGAAGTACTACCCCTCCACTCTAGGATGGGTTGATTCAGAAACTAAAATTGGAAAATTCTATTTCTACAGTCAACTGAGGCATAGCAAGAATGAAGCCAATCCATGCTGAGAATAACATAAAAATTAGTCATCTCTAATTCAATTATGTCTGCTGAAGTGACTTTCTGAGATACCATAACTAGACAGTTCCTGTATACCTGCCAGGCTATGATAGATTTACTCACTGAGGTAGAGATTAAGAAAGGCTCTACTAGGATTTTGGGACTGACTCCGAAGTCAACAGCTATATAAGGAGTAACAAAGGATAAGAAAGCTCCTGGATCTGGGAAAGAATAAACATATAAATGATAAACTTGTAACATACCAGTAACCATATCAGTATAAGTTTTGTGATCCTATCAGGACTAAAGTACTTAGAGTCTATTTGGGCGCTACCTACTGGAGGCACTGGATGTGGCACCTTGCTGATTCAGGCTGCGGAACTGAGCTAGGGGATGGTTATGCTGACTCTGTTAACCCACATAAGACACTGTGTAACCCTGTGGCCTATCTTTCCATATCCGAAACACACATCACTGTTAGCTCTGCAGATACCTTGGTGGTTTCTGCCACACTTTTGACAAATGGGATTGGTTCGGGTATTTCTAACACTACCCTTGGGTTTAGGGCCTGACGCCCTATCTTTTTTGCCATCTTTGAATTTTGGCATAGGAGCACTGGCTGAGCACGGAGCTGGAACTAAGGATTTCAGGTGGAACTTAGAATGATTCCCACCCTCTAACTTAGGCTAAGCAAAGGTCAAACTACCTGTTCTCGCTCTCTTGTTTTCCCTGTCCTTCTCTTTATTCATAGCCTCATATATCTGCTGCGCATGGACCATGAGCCTGGATATTTCCATATCCTTAATAAGCATTGTGGTCTTATAATCCTTGACCACACTTCTAGACACCTCAGACACAAACTTACTCATTTTAGATCTGCTATCTGCTACTATATGTGAGGCATAAAAAGCTAACTAAGTAAACTTGAGAGAATACTCTTGTACTACCAGATTATCCAAATTCAAATTTATAAACTCCACAACCTTTGCTTTACTCAACTCTAGCGGGAAAAACCTATCCAGAAAAGCAACAACAAACTCCTCCCATTCTATAGGCCCTGCATCCGTGGCCCTTTCTGCTTTCCACTGTTTAAACCATGAGTGTGCCATATTTTGTAACTGATATACGGCCAACTCAGTGATCTTAACAACATTCACTCCTATAATATCTGTAACTTTTTACACCTGATCAAGAAATTTCTGAGGGTCCTCAGCTGACTTAGACCCAGTAAAAGATGAAGGATTTATTTGAGTAAAATCTTGAATCCTAGCAGCAGCAGTATTTTTCACTGGGTTGGCTAGAAAATAGCTGAACGTTCATTTTGGGCTGCCACAGAATGCGCTAGGGTTGTGAAAGATGCTCTAAACTTAGAATGGGAGACATGTTCGTCCAGAGGATCTGGGTGGACGGGCTGGGGTTCTGGATGGTCTCCCATTCCTCTTCTCTTAGCCTGCTTTGGAGGCATATTCTGTAAATATAAGATAAACTTAGATTAGACAGAGAGTTTAACTGGATCTTATGCTCACTCGCATAACATAAGTCTGAAATAAGGGAAACTTTTCCTAAAATATCTCATAGCCTCCTGTTCATATGTGTGGTGCAGTATACATCCATTCCCAAGACTCTACTAAATACAGATTTCAAATTTCCTAGGACTCTACTAATCCTTAGGCTCAGATACCAAGTTTTTAATGCTCTGAGTTTGTACCCCAGACACTACACGGTGCTCATAATCCCAAAAGATAATAAGATAACCCACGATTGGTACCTGCTGCGATAATTGAATAGTAGTACTGCAAATATTCAAAAATTAGGTGAAAACTTTCCATAAGGTTTAATACTGAAATAAAACAAAATACGATATAACAATGCTAAAACTGAAACATCTGTCTGAAAATACTCTAGTCTAAAACTCCTCTGCTGTCTGAATTATGGAGTTGATGGGACAAGCCCCCAACTAACTCCAACTACTAAAAACTGTACTGATAAATTAAAATACTGAAGAAAATAATTATGTCCTCAAACTATAAGGACTCACCACTTACTCTGACTGCTGAAGATCTGATTTGCTAAGGGTGCTCGAGAGCATGTGCATCTGAACCTATGATATAAAACATCATAGCACAAGATAAAGGTATGCATCAGTACTTTGAATGTACTTGTATGCTAAGTGAGGTAGGCTGAAATGCATGGGTTCATATGCATGAACACTACTGACTGAATGACATGAATATAACTGAATAAGAGTATATGCATGATACATATACTGTAACTGAGATCATGATAACACTGGATACTGAGTTCTGAATTACTGATTTATAGATATCTGAGTTTAATGATACTGTGTAGCTAATAACTAAGTGAATGTATCTTATAGTGTTAATTCTATAGAACTATACTGAGTTTCATGCTGAACTGACACTATGTCTGACAGTACTGAATCTGCAGAAGTGAATTGAGTTGTATACTGAGCTTGAGTCTGAAACTAAAATTATGGGAGGTAATCATCTAACTGAAATTCCCATTTTGAATAGATAGGGGTCCAATCTGTAACCCTAGTTTGAAGGATATCAGTACCATATCATAGGTAAAGACAAGCTATGAGTTTACCCTCTCTGATAGGAAGCTTTTTCATTAACCCTCGTTGGTAGGAAAACTCGTGTGAGATGTATCAATCCTAATCTGGAAGGAAGATATCTCAACTTATACTGTCTACGTAGTTCAATAATGTAGGGATTGCTACTAAGGCTCAAATCATCTACTAACAGGAATTCCCCCATCCCTGGGTTCGCTCGGTGCTGAATCCTCTTCCCAACTGAATAGATACTAAACTAATTTCCTAGTTCATACTAGGATTGACTGAACGGTTACTAATTTTACTGAGTTCCATTGATAGATGGAATACCACTAAATTCTATTAGTTGACTGAGTTTACTGAGGTCTGAACTAAACAGGACTAATACTGAGTCTACTGAGTTCTCCTGAGCCCTATAACTGACTGAGAGTACTATTGATAGTGACGTGAATGAGATTATTCTAGAAATAACACTAGATCTAGGTAAACAACTAAATTGTTGGGTAAAAGTACCCCCGGGACTCGATAGAATGAAAAGTAAAGCTTCACATGATCTTGCATTGGATAAAAATGCACACTTGTTCCATATTACATCTATAGAGGTATTTTATCGATGCAATGGCCAACGCTCTACGTCAAGTTCACATTGGTTCACTGGAATTTGCACTGAGCTGAGGGGAAAAAATTATTGATTGGAGTTACGATACGATGCATTGAGATCGCATCGACTCACTATTTTGATCACTTGAACATGGTCTAAACGAGGCCCGAAGAATCCAAAACTTGTCTGAAAACACCACCTGACATTCCTGATCATATATCAATCTAATGATCGATGGTTTAAGATCATAAGAGTCATGAAATGGAGATTCCAACTTATGAAGGCCAAAATAATACTAAATCTGAAAACTTAGCTAGAATTTTCTTAGTCTGAGACCCCTTAGCAAGCTTAAAAGACTAAGTTGAGCTTAAGATTTTGCGGGATATTATAGTTAGTATTCCTAGACTGCATACATAGGGTGTCTTTGGTATGTGAGTGTATATTACTACTAGGTGGGTGTCCTATTTCTTATATCTTAGGTTCTATTTTCTTATTTCGTGTTGCCCTTATTTCCCGTATTTCTTATTTCTTTGATTTCTATTTTATTATTTATTATTCCTTATTTTTATTATTTCACACCCTTTTTTACTATTCCTTATCTTAAGATGGGTATCTATTGGAAATAACCTCTCTACTTTTTCAGAGATAGCAGTATGGATTGCATACATCTTACTCACCCTAGACCCCACTTTGTGGGAATACACTGGGTTTCTTCTTGTTGTTGTTGTTTCAATGTTTTTAATGAAATTCCAACTATGTAATAAAAGGATTCTCATCGGCATTTTCATCAACATCTTAAGGGAATATAGTTTCCAAAACCAAAACCAAGTACAAATCGACCACTCTTATGAAACCACATGTTCAAAACGACATTATAATATAAAAACCTTAAGTGAAAACATGGGAAGACATAAATAGACCATAGATAACCAAAACCCCAATATATAATTAAAAAACCCAAAACCATAGCACAATTATTCCATGACAGGCATTTATAAAACATGACTTTAATTGAACTAACAATGAAAGAGGAGTATCATGAATTAGATTATGAAAAAGATGGAGAGAAATCACCCTATAGAGCATTAATTGACCACCTTGAAATAAACTCTAGCCTTTGCTTAACCCAAGAGATTAAGAGAGTTTAGATAGAGTTATTAAGTATTTCAAATCAGAATAATAGGGTAAATGAAGTACTAATAGTGTTTTAGGTTGTGTGGTCATAAGGGGTGAAGAGGGAAAAAGCCCAAAATACCCCCAACTTAAACTTTAAAAATTACTGTAGGAGGATATGACTCCGCCACCCAAACTGTACCCAACCATATGAGTGGTACCCATCACTCGTATCCTAGATAGAATTTTGGACCCCAACATTGTCCAACATACAACTATCAAGGTCCACTCGTACCCAACGATATGGAAAGTACCCTTAACCCATACCCATAAAAGAATTAAGAGGGGTTGGAAACTGTCTATTTCGCCCAAGCACACACCCAAGTGTAAATGGTCTGTTTTTTCCTATATGGTCTTTTATGTTTATAATTTTTTACATAATATATTTTTCTTGGTTTCTTATACTTGTATTTTGATTTCTTGTTTTTCTTATATTTCTTATGTCTTTTTCTTTTCTTATTATATCTTTCTTGACTTCCAAATTGAGATGCTATTTTATCTTTGCAACATGCTAAATTTCTTATTAATTTTTTTTTCCATTTTTACTTCTTCTCTATATTTTTCACATTGATTTCTATGCTATTGTTGTAAAAATTTTATTCTTGCTCCTAGGGTATCTACTATTTTTACTTTATCTCAACTCTTTATTATTTTGAACTAAATGGTTCAAGTAATTTTCTAAAATATAATCTTCTTATTTATTTACTTTCTTCTGTATTATATGTTCCTTTATAATAATATTGTTTAAATGAGCACGTATACTCATCTATATAGCACATATTACATATTGCTAGTTTTAGCATTAAATTCTTATTCGTATCTTTTTCTTTATTTTGCTCTTCTTCTTCTGTTGTTACACTGCTAAAGTCATATCTTATAGCTATTTCATATTTTTTCAATATTTGTGTTGGTGATATTTTAGTAATTGTTGATGTTCCTTCTATTTTATTATCAGATCTTAATACTTTTGTACTTGCTTCGGCTAGGTTTAAAAACATAATTTTACTGTTCCTATTAATGTCTTTTCTATATATTCTGGCGTGTTTGTTGTATCTATTTTATTATCTAATAATTGTTTTGACATGTATCCTACCCATAGTTGTATTATTTTATTTGTGTCTATTATACAGTCTAAATCTAAAAAAATTGTAATTAATTATTTGTTTTGGTGTCTATTTATTATATTCATCCTTTGGATTATATCTTTTAAACTTATTTTTGTAATTGTAGGTTGATTTTCTTATTTCTGATGTACTAGGTATTATATTTTTATCCAGAGTATTTACTTCTGTATTTATTAGTTGTAGATTTTCTTTATTAATTACTACTTGTTCTTCATTAATTTCTAGTTTTTCTATGTTTTCTAAAATTTCTGCATATGTTTCACTATCTTTCGAGTCATAATTATCAATTTCTTCAACATCTACTATATTTATTTCTAATTCACTGGTTTCTGATTCTTTATTTTTTATTTCTAATTTTTCTTTAAATTTGTTTATCTCATTTAGTAATTTTTTTTCTTTATCTTTTTCTTCTTTTTCTTTCTGTCTTTTTTCATACAGTTCTTTTAGTATTTGTAGTTTTTTTTCTAATTCAACAATCCTAATATTTTTATTTTCTTCTATTTTTCATATTTCTTTTGTGGTTTGTTGTTTTATTTTATCTATTTCCTTTTTTTTCTGTCTATTTCTTTGTTTTCTCTTTCTATTCTTACCATGGCTGCCAACTTATCTTCTAATTTTAATTCTTCTTTTTCTAACATTAAATATAAAGGTTCACCTATTTTCTTATATCTTCTTCCTAAATTAGAGAATACTACTTTTATTTTTAATCCTTCGTGATTTTCATATGTTTTTTCATCTATTATAAATTCTTCTTTTTCATTTTATTTAAATGCATATAGGCTATGTTGATATATATATATATTCTAGACTATCTATTATTGATTCTAAATTTAATATTTCTTCTTTTTGTGAATTTATGGAGTTTTTATTAACTCCGACAACTATGTTATACTGTAGTCTTTCTATCCTTATTTTTAATTCTTTACGTTTTCCAGATATTATTTATTTTAATTCGTTATATTTTTGTTCGTTATTCATCTAAGCAACATTTATAATATTTTGGTGAATATTCGTCTAAATCTAATTTTATCATAATTAATAAATTAATTAAATAAATCCAAATACATACTAAATCAAATAAATTCAAATACATACTACTTCTGTAACTTTTATTAACATGGGCTTTGATACTAATTGTAGGGGATGTGGATAACTTGGGTAACTTAAATAGATCTATTATAGCTCTAATGGATCTGTTTTTATTTGTGCGTGGATATTTCTTAACTTCTCTAAACATTTTTATTTTTAGTTTATTTATTTAATTTTATTAATGTTCATATCTTAGGGGGTGATTGGATGGTATTTGATTAAATGTTTTACTGTAATATTCTTTTGTTTTTTCTCCTACACTGTAATTCTTGTATATTATTTTGGAGGTATTCTAAATATTCTATATCTTTTGTTCTAAAGTATTCAATTAAATTCTCTTTCATTAGTATCTCTATTGCTCTTATTTCTTCCATATCTTGTCTCCAATATTTTAAATACTCATAGTCTATCATTTTATCCTAAAGTAGTTATGATACTGCAAATTTCTTTATAATAATTTATTCTAATTGTACTATATCTGATATTAAATTCTACGTTATCTATTTCGTTAATTATCCTATCTTTTTCTTCTATTAATAATTCTATATCTAAATCATATTCTAAACTGTCTTTTAATTCTAGTTGTTTTATGGTTTTATTTATCCAAATTAATCTTTCTTTTAATTATTCTCTTCCTTTTCTAAGCTGGTTTCTATAATTAATTTCTTCGTATAGCCAAC
>JAPEIP010000007.1:159593867-159618939 GCA_026120095.1 Capsicum chinense
TATTATGCTTAGGTTTCTACGAATAACTTGGATAACTTGGAATTGGATTCTAGTAATTAAATGCTTTATCATAGTATTTATTAGTTGTTTGTTTTAATCTTAATAATTATTGTATATTTTCATTAAGGAATTCTATATATTTATATCCTTAGCACTCATATATTTTTCTAGATTGGTTTCCATTAGTTTTTCTACTAATTGTATATTTTTCATATCCACTTTCCAATATGCTAAATATACGTAATTTATCATGGTTGATGTGTAGGTTTGGTATGTAAGTATTTGTAAGAGTAGGTAGGTAGGTGTGGTATGTAATTTATTCTAGTCACAAAATATTTATCAAATATTTTTTTCAATATCATTTTTGTTATATCTATAATTTCTATATCCTTAAGTATATATAAAACAAGTATTTTAAATTTATCTACCATTTCGTTAGATAAATAAGTATTAAGTTTTCATATGATGCTTTTTCAAAATATTACCTACAATCATACACATAACAAAATATGATCATTTTAGATTACTATATACTAGATTATTCTTAAATAACATGTTCTTCGATCACTATTAGCATGGTAATCTGAATACTTTTCCCTTAAACAGTGCCTCTACTCTGGCTACTCCCCTATCACGGCTTTCTTGCCTCATCGGTTTCACCTTTAGGATGTCATAGTTATTAGGGATTTTTCTTCTTTTCCACTTTGGTAATAAACTTTTTAACATGCTATTTTTCGAATAATTCTACTATAAAGTAACTAACATGAACTTATTTTATCATATCATTGATTGTTAGGAATTTATGAATTTAGCTATTCATAATCACAAATATAAATACCTGTTCCGGTAAATTTGATAATTCTAGATTTTCCATAGTTGTTTGATGATTCATAGTTTTTCCTTGAAAATATACCTGTTTTTAGGGCAATCAATGGATGAAAATCGAGGGTTAAGGAACTGTGAACAATCATACTATGCTAATGAACTTCATTCGTTAGATTACTTATCTTGATTTTTTATTCATAGGGTTTATCGTATGAACATGGTCTTTCGACCTTTAATCATCTACCTAACTTGGACATTACCACTACATCATTGAGCGGGGATGTAATAATCCATTTAGATGCATTAAGATATCTTCCAACGTGTGAACCAAGCAAGGCTTCGAGGTATATCTATATGCTATATGCTAATTGAAATTCCTTATTTCATTAAAGAATAAGAATCTTACTCTATTATCCCCACATTCTATCTTCCTATTTTCCCTCCCGAGATTATAAGGTCGATAATATATGTATTCTAAGGGTTGGGAATCCTCAAAATAGTTTAAACAAGGATGAGCAAACAAACAAATATCAAAACCAATCCAAAAAAATTCAATTCAAAGAGAAAGTAAACATGTTCATGGCCTTAACCCTGGAAAGGGGGTGTTTAGCCACTAATCGACATAACCACAATAACATAGTTGAATACATCATTAAATATATTAAAAATATAAATTAAAGATAAAAAACCCTAATTAAAGTTTTGATCAGCCTCCAATACATCCATGATCCGTCCAAAAATTAATTAGAAACAAGTAAAGGAATCTTATTTATAGTAGTGCACTTTGTCCGTGTGTAGAATGGGTGGTGTGCTGCATTGGTCAGGCTCTTGGTGATGGGGTCATGATACGAGGATTAGAAATTCAAAGTGAGTTCGTGACTCAAGCCTTGGAATGGTGAATTTAGGTCGCGTCACACCTCACTCGCGAGGGCTCACTGGAACTTTACTTTTGACGTCCACTTTCACTTTGTGCATTTGTTCTCCGTCCCAAGACTTGTGGTGTTGTTTCCACTTCATGTACAGATTTTATATCCTTCATAGATAATATAAATCAACTCCCCAATCACCATATATCATCATACACCACACATTACAACTCAAAATAACACAACATTTATAATCAGTGAATTAGAAATGTGAGATAAGATTAGTCTCCATCCACTTTGATCTTTAATTAGTTTTTTGACTCTTCGCTTGATTCAATTAAAATTTGCACATGACAAAAAAGTTTTTCCACACCTAATTACACAATTAAGTGATTAGTAACTGATTACATACATTAGAATCCATCGCGATAGACTAGACAAACACCCAGCTAAAGCTAGTAACACTAGTTTTCTCAGTCGAACTCTAAGTGTTCAATTGGAATACAAAATTGTTTAAAAACACCTTTAAACCTTGTAACCACATACTTAAACACTAAGATTCTCATTTATATCATCATTGACTCATTAAGCACACTAGTTATCCTAAAAAACGTCTGAATAAGCTAGGATAACAACACTAAGGCACATAAATCTACCTCAGTACTGACCCCACACATAAAACCTTGTTCGTCATCGAAAAACACTTCACTCTAAGACTCATATGATGAGGTGACACTACACTTATAATACAAGATAAACTCTTAAGATAGTACAAAAATGACTACATAGAATGCAAGTTTCTACACTAAGCACGTTACAAACACAATTCAAAGTTTAAGAATACTACTCCAAGACATCCTATCCTCAAGAATTGACTCACCTAGTTGGCAAACTCATGCATATTGTTCAATAAAACACATCATACAATTCACATAACTATCATCCAACATGTGCCTCATAACAAGAGATTTACCCATGAACACTCACATAAATGCAATTTATAACAGAATGGGTACAAGAATTAAGTTACGCTCGCTCTCAGTATGAATTCACAAGTTACACAAGATTCACCATATGATTGCCCTTAGTTTAGTAATCCACTAATATGAAAATGATAAAACTTAGGATCAAATGGGTCTTTATGGATTTGAATGTAAGATATTGGATGGGTATGAACTTTTTAGGTAAAGAATAGTGACTATCTTCCTTAAGAGCTTTAATACATCACATTTATCAATCAAGACCAATCTCTAACAACCAAATTTACACTATTTTTGTCCAGCCCATTATTTCATTTTGCCCAAACTCATTAAGCTTATTCACATACATATGGTGAGAGTATCTCTACACACAACTTATTCAATTTAAAGAATTTTTTATTCATTCCATTACTCAACTCCCAACTACAACATATATCATATTTTTCTAAACACCAATAGTTATCACTTAGGGGCTTCAATTTCACTTTTTCCTTCTTGAATTTCCTACTTCTTAACTTTATTAGATTTAAACTAAAGAACTTAGGAGCTTTGAATCAAATTATGGTCAATCAAAGAAGGGGATTAGACTACAAATATGGCTGCATAAGTAAATAGGTTAAAGGCTCAATGAGGTTAACTAGGATTATGCACACGAGTAGGTCAAAAGAGGGTATGAAACATGGCTATCAAACAAATGTCTATATCATCTCCTACACCCACACTCTTTATTTTTCTTTGAAATACACCAGGTAAGTTCTAGACATCACATGTCACAAGGCATATACAAAAACCTTACACACACATATGATCAACTCAAGTAGGATTATCATATGCTCTTAACTAAACAATCATATGAATTCAACATTAAGCCAATAAGTATAAGAGTCATAATAATGAGCCTAGGTGTCTCAAAAGTAGTTATTCATGCAATTAACATGCTTTTAAATCCAAAACACTTTCATCATGCAGTTAAATATCGCACTAACAAGAAAATCCCACACTTATTCCTAACACACAAAAAAAATTAAATCACTCCTAAAATTGGGAATTTCCCCACCCACACTCAAAAATCTACTTTCCCTAAAGTATACTTTAAAGTAGAGATAGAAATATTCTCTGAGGTCTCTAGGCTTAGATAGTAACATTTGTACCCATGAAGAGGGTCTGAGGAACCCATAGTTTTTGCCATGTTCCTTAGCTTAGGTTTTCTGTTACTCATACTTCCCATCAACCTGCCACCCAATAAAAATAAAAACTAGTGAAGTAAAAGCTCAAAAATACTGAAAATAAAACCTAACTTAACTTTGGTTGCTTCTAAAGCAATGCCTAATTTAGCGTCACAGCATGACCCAATATGCAACTTACTATTTTCCTTTATCTTTTTCCTCACACTCAGATGCCATCTTCTTATTCATGCCTGACCTCTTGAGTGTGAACTATCAAGGTCAACAATTAGTGTCTTAGGATGCTCAATGAGGAAGTTTGAAGAGGTTTTTTGTCGTATGGACTCCACCACCCCACCCTTATCCCCTTCAATCACTATAATCATGCTTAAATATTTGTAGGGGGATTTTGTTTTGAGTGGTTTTGAAGACTGTCTCTTCATCATCTAGCCTCATTATGAGCGTTCCCTCTCTTACATCTATCAATTCTCCTCCTATCGCTAACAATGGACTTTAAAACACGATTGGAACTTTTTTATCTTCCTTAAAATCTAAAATAATAAAGTCAGCAAGAATAATAAACTTAGCAACCTTGATTAGAAGATCCTCTATTACTCCTTCAAGATGGGCTATGGTCCCATTTGCTAGTTTTAATAATACAGACTCGGTCTCAGCTTCCCTAAGCCCAAAGTGTTGAACAAAGAAATGGGAACCAAGTTAATTCTTGACCCGAAGTCACTAAGTGAGTGGATCACCTTACTATTCCAAATTTGAATGGAGAAAGTGAACTTTCTAGGGTCTTTGAGCTTTTTAGGCATCTTTTGCATCCCCACAGAGCTGCACTCTTTAGTGAGTGATACTATTTCGATATCATGTATCTTGACTTTGTTAGTGACCACATTCTTTACGTACTTAGTGTACTTGGGCATTCACGACATAACATCTCAAAGAGGAAGGTTAATATACAGCTCTCTGAACATGTCAAAGAACTTCTAGAACCATACATACTTTTTTTACTTTATCATCCTCTATGTAAAAGGTAGTGGTTGTCTTTGCTTTTTCTGTTCAGCAACTATGGTTTTTGAGTACTCAAACTTCATCAAATTTTTAGCAACTTTTTTGAATACCTGTGGGGAATCAACTCTGTATCTGCCTCCTTAGTTTTCTTTGGAGGTTCTTCATTCATATCTTTACCACTTCTCAAAGTAATTTCCATTACTTGTTTAGGATTTTTAGTATCACTTGGAAAAATACCTTGAGGCCTTGTGTTCTGTGCTGTTACTATCTGACCTATCAGCAAATCCAAGCTCATTATAGACTGTTGATATCTTTTTATTTTTTCCTATTGACTCTTCATATCTATAGCCAACTGTGCTTAACCAGCTATAAGTTATTTCAACATCTGTTGCACATTGCTAGTCTGAGTTATGGCCTTAATCCATTGAAATTACTATTATTGGTTGTTCTATACGTGATTTAGTGTCTAAGTCAGCCACTTAAGGCTGTAGGCATTCAAATAATTAGGCCTTTTAACATTGCCTACAAATATCACAAACTTAAGATTTGCAACACACATAACTGCAGAATGACCATTATTTCCACAAACGTCAGACCAACTTGTAGTTTGTTAAAATACATTAACTGTGGTTCCAGGATGTTTAACCCCCAACTTTATATTGCTTATTAGATTTTGTAGAGCAGCAAGATGAGCTTATAAGTCAGAATGTTATTCAGGATTTCCTTGTGCAATTTTGTTCAACAAAGTATATATCTCATCAAAAGTCAACTCCAAAGATTACCACCTAAAGCTGAATCTAACAAAAATTTTGTATTGTGATCAAGTGCCTCAACAAAAGTGTGAGCTAGTACCTTATTGGACTGCTGATGATATGGACAGTCCCGAAGAAAGGCTTTAAATCTCCTATATGTGATATAAATTGTATTTTGGCTTCTATTTAAAGCAAATAATATCATAGTATAGTCTTGTAGTCTTGATAGATATGAGGAATTGGATGATGAATCTATAGGGTAAGTCATCCCACATCATGATTGAACTTATCTGTTTAGTGTTCAACCACTCCTTTGCTTCCCCCATAGTGAAAAGGGGAATAGTGTCAGCCTAACATAATTAGTTGAGTACATGATTAAATCTATTAAAAATCCAAATTAAAGAAATATAAAAACTAATTAATGTGTTGATAAACCTCCAATACATCCAATATCCATCCAAAAATTGCTTAGAAACAAGTAAAGGAATCCTATTTATAGTAGTGCACTTTGGTCGTATGTAGAATGGGTGGTGCGGTGCATTGGGAAAGATATTTGTATTGGGTGGTGGCACGAGTCTTGGAAAAGTGAAGTGAGGTTGATATGTGAGGCTTGTAAAGGTAAAGTGAGGTCGAATTGAACCTCAATCATGAGGGCTTACTAGAACTTTACTTTTGACATCCACTTTCACTTTGTCTGCTTGTCCTTTGTCCCAAGAATTGTGGTGGTGTTTATACTTCATTTACAGCATGTATATCCTTCATATATCATTTAAATCAACTCAAAAAGTATCCTAAATCATAATACACCACATAGTAGATCTTAAAAAAACACAACATTCATAATCAGTAAACTAGAAATGAAAGCTAAGATTAGTCCACATCCACTTTGATCATTACTTAGTATTTTGACTCTTGGCTTGATTAAATTACACTTTGAACATTATAAAAAAGTTATTCCACACTAAATTACACAATTAAACCATTAGTAAATCATTACATACATTAGAATCCATTGCGATAGACTAGACCAAAACCTCGCCCAAGCTAGTAATACTAGTTTTCTTAATTGAACTCAAAATGATCAATTTGAATCCAAACTTGTTTGAAAACACCTTTAAAAATTGTAACCACATACTTAAACACTTATATGATTATTTATACCATTCTTGACTCATTAATCCCACTAGTAGTCCACAAAATAAGGATAATTAATACAGGATAACTACACTAATGCGCATAAATACACCTCAGATCATTTTCCAGTATACGAGTTTGACTATACCACTCGTACTCTATAATCACGAATTATGGTGAACCACTCATACTTGGATCAAAGTTTAGTTCTAAATTTTAGATTAAGTGAAGGATCGACCAACTAACCCATCACCAACCAGATGACCTATACCTATAAAACCATAACCACACCAGAAACATAACCACCAAAAATTAACAAACTTACGAGATGGTTCACCTGACCTGTACCATTTCCATATGTCTTGTATGGTGAGTTGTAATATTAGTAGAAGACTCAAAACCCTAGAAATTTTCCTAATACGAAAACCCAGGATGTTTCAGGTAGTTTATGCCTCTAGGAAGTTGAAGGTTCATGAGAAGAATTATCTAACTCATGACTTAGAGTTGTTGGTTGTGGTTTTTGTATTTAAAATCTAGCATCACTATCTTTAGGGAGTGCGTGTGGATATTTTTTAAAATTATAAAAGCCTGCAATATGTGTTTTCTCAGAAAAAGCTGAACCTCAAGCAAAGAAGATGGCTTGAGATACTCAAGGATTATAACTTGAGTCTTAACTACCATCTAGGTAAAGATAACGTGGGTTCTAATGCTCATAGAAGGTTATCCATGGGGAGTCTAACTTATGTGGATGAGGGAAAACAAGAATTGGTTGGAGGGGTTCACTGTTTGGCTAATGTTTGAGTTCACTTCTTAGACTATGGAGATGGAGGTGTATTTTTTTTTTGGAAGTGGAAAAGTCATCTCTTGGAGCCAAGGAAAAATAGAATAAAGTGTTAGATCCAATCTTGGTGATTCTCAAGGGTGATATAGGTTGGTAGAATATGATAGACTTTAAGGACAGTGTTGATGGTACCTTGTTGTACCAAGAAAGGTTGTGCATTATAGATGTGGATGGATTGCATGGGAGGATTTTGGCTGAGGTACTGGAGTCATGCTACGCAATTTATCCTGGTTCAACATAAATGTATTATGATCTTAAGTAGATGTATTAGTGTAATAATATGAAGCGAGATGTGGTTTATTTTGTGGCGAAGTGCATGATGTGCCAATAAGTGTAAGTTGAGCACATAAGGCCTAGAGGATTGTATCAAGAAATTGAGTTGCCTATATGGAAATGGGAAGTTGACAACATGGATTTTATTACCAGTCTTTCTCAGTCTTACAATCAATTCAATTCAATTTGGGTCATCATGGATAGAATTACTAAGTTAGCTAACTTTTTGCCAGTAAGGAAAAAATTTTTGGCAAAGGTTTACAAAAGGTTATACCTCAAAGAGATCATAATTTTTCATGGGGTACCTATTTCTATTATCTCGAATTGTGTCACACATTTTCCTTGCATTTTTTGCAATTGTTTTAGAAAGGTTTAGGGACAAAGGTGAGTCTTGGTATGACTTTCAACCTGTATTTTGATGAGCAAGTAGAAAGAACTATGTAAATATCAGAAAATATGATCATAGCTTATGTGATTGACTATGGTGGTATTTGGGTTGAATATTTGCCTCTTATAGAGTTAACATATAATAATATCTACCATTCTAGCATTAGGATATCTTTGATTAAGGCCTTCTATGGTAGGAGGTTTAGGTCTTTTATTGAGTGCTTCGAGGTTGGTGAGATGGAGATGCTTGGTCTTGATTTAGTTCACCAAGACCTGGAGTAGGTAAAGGAGATTTGAGATTGCCTTAAAGCTGCCCAAAAGTCATCAAAAGTCTTTTATAAATGTGAGGCATAGGATGTTAGAGTTTAAAGTAGGGGATAGGATGTTCTTAAAGGTGTCTCCCATGAAGGGAGTGATATGGTTTAAGAATAAGGGGAAGATCAGTCCCTGGTATATTGGTTCATTTATTATTTTAAGAAGGGATGGCAATGTTTCTTATGAATTGGAGTTGCCTGCTATCTTGAGCACTATTCACTCGGTGTTCAATGTTTCTTTGTTTAGGAAGTGTTTGGGTGATTCTTCACAAATTGTTCCTATCAAGAGTATTGGTATTTCAAATTCCCTATCTTAGGAGGAGGTCCAGTTGAAATCTTGGATTGGTAGGTTCGTCAGTTATGAACGCAGGACATAGCTTTAATACAGGTCTTATAAAGGAATCGTAAGGTGGAAGAGGCTACATGGGAAGCTGAAGAAGACATCAAGTCCAAGTATCCATTCCTATTTTTTTATTCTGAAAAATGTGCTTAACATATGTGTTATCATTACCGTCTTTGTTTTCTATCCTTCTTAAAGGTGGATTATGAATTCCTTAGAAATCTATTTTCTGTACTAAAGGTAAAAGTAAAGGTGTTTGGGGTTTAAATCATTATAGTCATTTCTTTGTTCCATCATTCAAGGATGAATGATCTAAGTAGGGGAGAATTAAAACACCTTGGGTTTTAGTTCGTGGAAATTTTCTGAGCTTTGAGCTTACTGTCCTAGTAACAACTTACCATACAAGTCATATGGTATGGGTAAAGTCAGGTGACCCTAGCCATTAGCTGTCCAGAGGGTGGTGGTTGGGTTTTAGTGATGTTTATGGTTTGGTGGTATGAGTCGTTAGTAGTGGTGATGAGTCGTGTGGTCAAACCTTTCTCAAATCAGTAACTTAGTGACTAGGCTTGGCTCTGAGTATGAGTGGCTCACTATGATATGTAAGGATAGGTTACAGATGGTAAGGTTGAGTCGTATATTATACTGTGTCCAATTCCTTTAGGTTCTATCTGGGATACAACTAGACCATACTAGTCATATGGTCAGGTAACGAGTGGGGCAATAGGGTTGTATGATGGATAGTGTATGGGTGTGAAACTCACCGTGCTGGTGAAGATCCAATGGTACAATTCATATATTGTGGTCACCAGTTAAGGGGTCGACTCGTAACAACCTGCAATCTTTTTACAGTTTTAAGTATGGGGCTTCTTGACATTTCCCCCTTTAACTCCCTTTGAGGCCACGACTTAAAACATCTTTTGGAACTTTATTAACACACTATTCCTAATACAACACTCTTAAATTTTCTCTCTAAAACACTCTATTCAAGTAAAAGCTAGGGTTTCATCAAGAAAATTAATTAAGGCTTTTAAGGGTCATTTCTCTCTGTACTTCTTAGTCTAAGGCATATAACTCTTCCCTTATTATTATTATACAAAAGGAATATTTTTTAATGTATGGTTTTCATAGATTGTTATGGTTTTGAAATAAAGGTTAGGGGTTTTGGATGGTCTTGGTTAATTAATATTTCTCATGATTAAATTATGTTTTTTTTTATTTTGCTTATGGTTTTGCATATGCAGGTACATGGGATGGCTATTTAATTAAGAGGTCATAGTTGAGCCCCAATTATTGATGATTTTGGCTTTGATAATGGCATTCTCTTAACCTATTTGTAAAGTTGTCAATGAGAATGATTTTATCACATAGTCTGATTATTCTTGGAATCCTTGCATCGTATAATTGGTTAAAAAACATAAATTGGTTTTTTGTTTATTTTACATGGTTTTGGAAAGGCCTTAGTGGCCATGGTTTAATTATAAATGGTTTTGATTTAATTAGAAATGGTGTAGTTTAATTTGATTTAATGGTTTATATAGCATAAGTTAATAGACTTGCAATCTCTAATTTTGGTATGATGATACCAATGGTAAATGCCTAAGTAAAAGACTCCATGGTAAATGGCTTGGTTATGTCTAAAAGGTTTAATTGGGCTTAAAGGGGGTAGAGTAGCAAAGTTATTGAAGGTGGAGGTCCTGGGGCTACCAACACTGGAAACTCACATTTGCCAATGTGAGGTTGGCCTTGGTGGTCGTGTTTATGATATCACACTTCATATTTTTTAGGATATACTATTCATCCCAGGTTCTTTTCTTCGATCATCTGGCAAACACATACTGGGGCACTTTCCGCAGGGGCAGCTGAAGCCATTTAGTACATCGGTGGTTTTAGGATGGAAGAGCTACATAACCCAAGTTAAGATTCAAAATGCATGCTAAACCTTGTTCCCTATTCTGACATATATGTATATATGATATTGCATATGGTTATTTGATTTTGTTTTAAATTAATGGCATTGTCTTATCTTTATCCCTAAGTTACATGCTAGCATTTTTCCCGCTAATAGTCTTAGGGCATTGTATCCCCATGCGATGTAGTAACCGACGATACTACGATTCCTCCGACTAAGTGACTTGGATTCGGGGACAACTTTGAGTTAAATTGAAGTGGTGAGCTTCTATACTCTAGAAGACTTTATTCCATACTTTGGAATTCATTCCATTTTCATCATTTCTTTGGTTTTGGTTTTGGATATGGCCGGGGACATGTCCTGACCAGATGTTTTTGGATTCTGGTTTGAGTCTTTGTCGAACAACTATGGGCATGGGAGGTGTTGGTATTAGTGTTAGCCTTGGTATTGGTATTGGTATTGCCATTGGGATTGGAAATGGTTGGTTAATTGATTGTGGATTTAGATTTTTGCTTTTAAGCATACTATCATGTCATTGGATTATTAATATTTTATGTTATTGTATGTTTGGAATTCATCCAACATATTGCGTAAGGTGGTTAATGGTGGGTTAATGGGGGTGGTCTCCGATCCTAGTTGGACTTGAGATTCTCAACATGAGTAGGCCCTGGTTTGGGTCGCGTCATTTACCTCAGGTCATTGTAGAAAAAAGGAAGCACTACAGCAAAAATCCCATGGCTGTAGTGGAAGCTAATGTTAGGTGGCAAACCATCACAATGGTAACACACTGTATTTTGACAATTTTAAAAACTTAAAAAATGTTTTCATCCCCAGTTTTCCAATAAAATGAGTAAGGTCATAGTAAGGGGCAATTTCTATAAAATTCTTGAATTTTTCATCTATAGTGGTAAGTTTGTTACAAATATACTTGATTTACTTCTTAGATTCCATAGAAATCATGAGAAAACTTATTCATGGTAAAATTTTGGAATTTACCCCTAAATTATTGAATTGATGTTTATTGGCTGTAATGAGTTTAACATTAGTAGATAATAATCCAAAGGTGTTAGAAAATAATAATGGAAGTAGAATCTTAGTTGTTCATGATAAATAATGTAGGGTTCATGATGTTTATAGATAGGGAAAACCCTAAGATGATGATAAAAGGCAATATTGTAATTAAAATGGTAAGTATTGATCCCCAATTGTTAAATAGGGATAAATTTAATAAAATAGGTATATAATCTTCTTGTTATAGATCAAGATCAAGTTGAAAGGGAAAGTGGTAATAACCTAATTTTTGTGAATTATACTTTTCTATGTGATTTGATCATTTTACTCGTCCTCCTGGTAGCTTTATGGTATTTCTAGAGTGTAGGGATAATTGATAGGTTTCTTAATGAATTTTATGTGAGTTGTGTGAGTTTGTGGTTTTTGGTAGTTAAAAAGGCTTTATAGTTGACTTTAGTCAACATTTATTAATCTATGCATTGGATGGCAAAACGGACTACGCCAGAAAACTTGAAACATCAATTTTAAGTTGGTAACATGGTTGATGGGGTTTTATGTCTTTTCCATCTTATTTTGACCCTCAGTTTAAAAAGTTGTGATATTGGGTTCCGGGGGTCAACTTTGTGAAAATGATGTTTTTTTAAAAAAATATAATATCATCAATGAGTCTAGAGCATTGAATTTGATAGGGTAGAATAGTTTGTTTGTGTTCTTGAGATTACAAATGAATCCCAAGGGTTCCACAAAGATTTAGAATTTTTCAAGCCTCTAGCTGGTGTATAGCCGTTGGTGTGACCAATAAAGCGGCCCTTTGAGCGTTAAAGTGGCCCAGGGTCCACTTTAGAAAACTGTCACCACTGAATGGGTACCGCTTTCATGGAACCTGGGCGCTTTAGCGTTGACCGCTAAAGTAGCCCAAGGCCCGCTTTAGCGGAACCTAGGTATATATAAATACCTTTTTTTTCATAATTTTCACCATTTGTAAGACTTGGAGCTTGTGGTTTTGGGTTTTTGGGAAATCTTTTCCAATTTCAAGCTTGATTAATTTCCAAATCCCTATTTTAATTATTTTACTTTCCTTCCTTTATTTAAACCTCATTTAAGCATAAATACAAAAGTAAAATATTGAGATGTTGGCCTAAAAGGCATAAATTAATAATTCTTCAAATCAAACCCCAACTCTAACCAGTTTTTACTTGGGTTTTCTTGTATGACTTCCTTTAATCATGGGTACCATTCTTTTAGACTACAATCCAGTTTTACCCTTTTTGAACCTATTTTAGGCGTTTGTTTGGACCCTGACTCAAAATTGTGCAAACTATATATCGTTGGCTTTCTTTTGATATGTAGATTTAATGTTCGTATGTTTTAGTAAATTCTAGGTCCATTCATAAGGGGAAAGCTCTAGGTTGAAGGCTTCTTTGACAGGATTTTGGCATTTAGGTAGGTTGTCGCTTAACTTTCTTTAGATAGGGCTGGGTAGTTAATATTGGTGCAAAAGCATGTTATGGGTGTGGGAACCAATTATGAAAATGACACTACTATTGTGTTGTGCCCATGTAGGGGTCTATATCATTGTTATTTGGTGGTTTTGAGATGTTGTTTGCTTTGTGTTTCCGTGTGGGGTTATATGATGTGGTTAGCTTTGTGTATGTATATTTGGTATTATCATTTCTAATAAAAAAAAGCCTAAATTAGAGTTTATGTAGTATCAATGGCATATTACTATATATTTTACATTATTGGCAGATGGATTATGTTAGATTCATGGATGGTTGGAACATTGAGTTGATTATGGCTTGCATGGTGGTATATTAGTTGGATTTAGAAAGTCTCATTCTTGTTGGTTGTGAGCATTACATCCTTATATTATATTGGATATTAGATAGTACATGGATTGAAGAACCCTCCATGAGTCATACTTTGAAGCATAACTCGGTAAGTTTATATGGAGGTTGTGTGACAACCTAGGACATCATATCATCGTTATCTTTATTGCATTTCATTTATTATGTACTTTTTTTGTTTTATTTATTTTTATTCAATATCTATATATTTGTACTTCTTTCTTATACTTGTATTTTGGTATATGTGTATATTGGAGAACTAGTAGTAAAAATTGTGTGGGCTACCATGTTGAACATTTTCTGATTGCAGGTGATGTACCCATAGTGTGTATTTGATATGATTTACTTTCTAATTTACTCAGTCAGCCTGTGGTACCTACTTTTTATAAGTTGATCGTACTCATCCCTAATGCACCCTTTTGGTGCAAATCTAGGTATGAGTGTGATGCACAATGACTGATTTAGGTGGTGCTTAGAGACTACTTGAGGTAGTGATTTATTGATGCATCTAGAGTTGAGAAAATACCTTATCATATCTACATTATGTTTTATTTTGTATTCAAAGACAAAGTTTGCTCCTTTTTAGATATCTTATGTATATTTTAACTTCAAATTGTATTAGTTGGTTCTTACATAGTAACACCAAATTTTAGGAGTTTTATGGTATTTTTCTTATGATTTTCCCTACTATTATCATAAATGTGTGGCTCAGCTTTGTTCTAGAAGCCTTATCTTAGGCTTGGTATTGTTTTTCCTTTTATATCAGTTTGGGTGATAGGCTTACTTATCAAGGCTTGTCACAACAAGTCCTATCATGACCCTTAGATTTTGGGTTGTGATGAATTGGTATCAGAGCTAATTTTATTAGCCTCATCATTGTAAGAAAGAGGTTTCTAGTATAGTCTCATGGATTGGTACATAGATGTCTGTTTCTATCATTGAGAGGCTAAAAGATATGTTTAGGGAAACCTCTCTTATTTCATTCTATATCATGTAAATTTTTCTATACCCTATGTTTTATATTGAGTTTCACTCTTTTATGCCAAGAAAATAAGGACTAAATTTTAATAGGCGAGAGATGCAGAGACATCATCCGAGGAGCAATACCAGTCTAGGGGATGAATTACGAGTCATGATGGGATCGAGGTAAAGGAAGACCATGAGGATTTTCACTATACAGAGATAGTCTTAGATGGCTCTGCTCTGAGCCTCAAGTTAACCATATTGCAATTATGGGGCCTACTTTTGTCCCACAGAGTTCTTCTACCTCAATTTTGAAGGGGTTATTTATTTTCTTACTAATGCATTTGGAGGGTGATCCTTTAAGTTCACTTAGTTTCCCTCCATCTTTAAGTATTCTACCTTTGTCTATACTAGATTCTTCCTATGGTGTTACTTTGGTTTTTAGTATGGATACTTTAGTGGTACCAACATTAGTTTATGGTACTCTATAGACCCCGAGTGTTGTTTCTCCTTCAGTATCGTTATACAAGTATGGTATTTTGAGGTTAGGACTTAACCTTTATCTACATTATCCACCTAAGTGGGATCTTATCCAGCCAGATTCTTGATGCCTCCTATTATTGCAAGTATAGTAATATCTTCTAAGGATCAGAAAAGGTTTAAGAAATTCATTCATTTGGGTCCTCCCAGATTTAGTGGTGCTTTATGCAAAGATGCCTATGAGTTCTCAATTGATTTTTATGAGATGTGCCATAATTATGGTTTGCTTGAGTCACATGGGGTTTCTTACACTACTAAACAATTAAGAGATGCAGTTAGAGATTATTGAAGGTCACTTGTTAGTTGCAGATAGGGATTAGAGGGGTTTGTTCCATACAGTTTGAGGGATCCAATAAGAGATGACTTTGATCATCTAGAGAAGGGCTCCATCAATGTTGTAGTGTATGAGGCATATTTTCATGCCCTATCTAGATATTTTTATGCCGGTATTGCCATAAAGTCTTTGAATATTTGGAAGTTTCTGAGGGGTTTGATGTTTTACTTCAACTTACTGTTGTCCTGATAGTAAGGTCATCATTTTAGAGTATTATGGATCATGCTAAGATTACTGAGTCTATTCTTCGAGTATCTCAGGGAGATGCCAAGAGGGTACGCATCATAGCATGTTTTAAGGCAACACTTCCCGAGGTAGATATTCTAGAGATTTTTGTAGGTAACATGGCAGGCTAATGTAGGCAACCTTGCAGGGATTAGGTAGTGTTTTTCTTATTCAATAACTTTAGGTGGCCATTCTAGCTTAGTGGTACCTTCCCTATTTAATCGAGCTATAGAGTTTGTTTTAAGTGAAATAAGGTGGGCCATTTGACCAAATATTATCACATTTGTGCTTTCAGAGCTACTCTTCTATCAGTTATAAGCTACGGAGGTTCTTTTAGTTATACATGATACAGAGGTAGTGGTGTCCATGGTAGTGGTCATGGGGCTACTCAATCAGGTGGTGGTTATAGACAGTGTTATTCTATACCCGCCAAACTAGAGATAGAGGCTTTCGATGCCATTATCACAGGTATCAGATCTATATTTGTGTTATTTTATTTGGGGTCTACCTACACCTATGTGTCTACATATTTTGTTTTAGGTTTTGATTTATCTTGCGAGCCTCTTTCCATTCCTATATCTGTATCTACCTAGTAGGAGACTTCTTAGTAGTGCATTGTGTATACCAATCTTATGTTGTGACCTTTGAAGGGTGTGAGACTTGGGTAGACCTTATTGTCTTAGACATGGTAGATTTTAACGTCATCTTAGGTATGGATTGGTTAGCTCCTTACCATGTTGTCTCAACTCTCAACTCTCTTGATATTATATTTATAGATGATATCTTGGTTTATTCCAAGAGTGAGGCTAATTATGAAGACCATCTATGAATTTTGCTATGAAGTTGAAGGAGGAGAAGTTGTATGGAAAGTTCTTCAAGTGTGAGTTTTGGCTAGAGTTTTTTTATTTCTTGGGTCATGTGGTGACCAAGGATGGTATTATTCTTAATCCAGCCAAGATTACAACAGTTTATGATTAGGCTAGGTGTACTTCCCCTATCGAGATTTGGAGTTCTATTGGTTTAGCCTGTTATTATTGGTGTTTTGTTTAGGGTTTTTTATCTATTAAAGCTCTGTTGACCAAGTTGACTCAAAAAAAGATTTACTTTTAGTGGTCCGATGCCTATGAGGTGAGCTTTCAAAAGCATAATGATTTATTGACTTTAGCTTCTGTCAGGACTCTACCCAAGGAAGGCATGGGTTTTACCTTCTTTTATAATACTTTAGAGGTTGTGTCAGGTATTGTATTTATGTAGGAGGGTAAGGTGATTTCCTATGCTTCTTTTCAGTTAAAGCCCCGTGAGAGAAAATACCCTACTCATGACTTGGAGTTATTGATGGTTATATTTGCTTTGAATATGTGGAGGAACTACTTGTATGGATTTGGTTATGTGATCTTTTTGAATCATTATATCCTTCAGTGTTTCGTCACCCAGTGAGATCTTAATATGAGGCAACATCATTATCCAGAGTTGCTTAAGGAGTATGACCTTACTATTTTTTATCAATTGGGTAAGTCTAACGTAGTAGCGGATGCTTTTAGCCGAATGTCAACTAGCATGGGTAGCTTGGCACATCTTTTGACCCAAAGAGGCCTTTGGCATTAAAGGTCCATTCTTTGGCTAACCAGATGGTTAGGCTTTATATTTCAACACCTGGGTGTTTTGGCTTTCATGGAGGCTAGATCTTTTTTATGGAGCATATTTGGGCTCATCGATTTGATGATGTTCGGTTAAGAGTGATTTAGCATAAGGTGTTGAGTGGTGAGGCTATGGAAGTCGTACTTGATTTTTATTATTTTTCGAGGATTTGAGGTCGAGTTTGTGTACAAAGAGTAGGTTATTGGGTGAGAATGACTTTGGAGGAGGCTCATTATTAAAAGTATTCAATCCATTTATGAGTGACTAAGAACTATTGTGACATAAGATAACACTACTGGTGGGGTGGTCTAAGGAATGACATAGCAAATTTTGTAGCTTTTGCCTATGCTGCCAGCAGATAAATGCCAAGCATTTGAGGCCTGGTGGTATGCTTCAACGGTTACCCATTCCCAAGTGGAAATGGGGACAGATAACTATACACTTTGAGACTGGGTTGCCTTATAATTTTCACGGTTTTAATTGTGTTTGGGTCATCATGGATTAATTAACCAAATCTGCTCATTTTATTCTAGTTTAGGTTTCCTTCAGTATTAAGAAAGTGGCACATATCTATTTTTATGAGATAGTGCACCTTCATGGTGTACTAGTGTCATCATCTCAGAGATGTTCGATGTTCACATCTTACTTTTGGAAGACTTTTAAGAAGGAGTTAGGTAGGGTTGATCTTAGCATAACTTTTATTTCCAAGACCAACAGTCTGTTGGAGCAGACTATTTAGGTTTTGGAAGATATGCTCCGTGCTTGTGGTATTGACTTTGGAGGTCGGTGGGAAAAATATCTAGCTTTGACCAAGTTTGCATATAATAATAGCTACCATTGTAGTATTGAGATGGCTCCTTCTGAGGATTTATATGGTAGGCGTTCTCTCTCTCTCTAGTTGGTTGGTTTGTGGTTTCTGAGATTAGACCTCAAGGTATGGACTTGCTTTGTGAGCTTTTGGATAGAGTTTGGGTTATTTAGGAGACTTCAAGTAGCTAAGAGTGAGCAGAATTGCTATATAAATTGTAGACTTTGCGCCTTGAGATTTAGTGTTGGTGATGGAGTCTTCCTTCATGTTTTAACCATGAAGGACATGATCAGGTTCGGGGAGAGAGGCAAGCATAGCTCCAGATATATTGAACCATTTGAGGTCCTTCGTACTACTGAGGAAATGGCTTATGAGTTAGCATAGTCCTCAAACTTATCAATTGTTTATCTAGTTTTTCATGTTTTTATTCTTTAGCCTTATATTATTGATGACATTCATTGGGTTCAGTTTAGTTAGTTGAAAGGTTGTCTTTTGTTGAGGAGCATGTTTTCATTTGAGCTAGGGATGTTAGATAGTTGTATTCTAGAGATATTCTGGTAGTTATGTTCAATTGGAGATATAAAACATTAGATAAGGCTACTTCGGAGGTTGTGTGCGATATGAATGGTAGTTATCCCCATCTTTTTGCTGATTTAGGTATTTGTATTGCCTGTAGTTTGAGGATGAACTAAATTTTTAGTGGTGGATGATGTAATAACTTGATTTTTGGTATATTTAAAAAATTATTTATTTATATGAGTTTTGACCATTTTACCCCTTCCCAAGGTTGCCTTGTGGTACTTTTGGAGTGTGGGGATGATTGGCATGGTTCCTAATGCATTTTGGTGTGATTTGTGCGAGTTTGTGATTTTTGGTGGTTAAAAAGGCTTTATAGTTGACTTTGGTAAGTATTTATTGATCTGTGTGTCGCGTGGCAAAATGGACTGTGCCAGCAAATCTGGAAAATCAGTCTAGATTGGTAAAATGGTTGGTGTAGTTTTGTGGCTTTTATATCTTATTTCAACCCTCAGTTTGAAAAGTTATGAAAATGGGTTTTGGGGGTCAACTTTGAGCAAACAACGTCTTTTCAAAAATCTGATATCGCCATTATTTCTGTAGCATTAAATTTGATAAGGTGGCATAGTTCATTTGTGTTCTCAAGATTCCAGATGAATCTAAAGGGTCCATAGAGATAGAGAATTTTTTAAGTCTCGACTTGGTGTATAGCTGCAGGTGTGACTGCTAAAGTGGCCCTTTGGGTGCATTAGCAGTCTTTTGGGGCTAAAGAGTCCCTGATCGCCATGTAGGTACCGTTAAAATGGTAACTTGGGTGCTTTAGCACCTACTGCTAAAGCGGCCCAGGGTCCACTTTAGTGGACTATCAGTATAGCGTGGGTACCGCCTTAGCGACACTTGGGCACTTTAGTGTCGATCGCTAAAGTGGCCCAAGGCCCTCTTTAGCATCACCTAGACTCATATAAATACCCCTTTTAATAATTTTTCACTATTTTTTAGACTTGGAGCTTGGGGTTTTGAGTTTTTGCCGATTACTACGATTTTCAAGCATGGGTAAGCTTCAAATCCCTATTTCAGTTAGTTTTCATCAATTCTTGTTATTTAAACCTCGTTTAAACTTAAATTTGGCATTTTGGCAAGGTCTTAATGAGTAATTCTTCAATTTAAACCCCAATTCAAACCCATTTTCACTTGGAGTTTCTTCTATGACTTTCTTTAATCATGAGTAATATATTTTTGGACTAAAATATCCATTTTACCCTTCTTTTTCAAAAACCCATTTTGGGGTCCATTTTGATCTTGACTTAGAATAGGCAGTATAAGTATCATTGGCTTTCTTTTGATGCATAGATTCTATATTTGTATGTTTAGTTGATTCTAGGTTTATTCGTGAGGGAAAAGCTCTGGGTTAAAGGATTGTGGAACTAGTTTTTGACATTCGAGATAGGTTATGGCTTAACTTTCTTCAGAAAATGCTGGGTAGTTAATATCAGCGTAAAAGCATGTTATGAGTGTGGGAACCATTAACTAAATTGGCCATATCATTGTGTTATTCCTAGATGGGCCCCTATATTGTTGTTATTTGTAGTTTTGAGGCAATGCTTTCTATGTGTGACCGTTTATAGTTATAAAATATTGTTGGCGTTGTGTATGTATGCTTGGTTGTATCTTTTTGATGGAAAAAATAAATTGGAGTTTATGTGGTAATAGTGGCATATTTATTATGTATTTTACTTCATTGGCATATGGATTATGTTAGATTCATGGATAGTTAGAATATTGAATGGATTTTAGCTCACATGATGGTATGTTGGATGGATTTGGAAATTCTAATTCTGGTTGGTTGCGAGAATTACATACTCATATCATATACATTCTTGAAACATTGTTACCAATATGGAAATATTAGTTTTTTCTGACAAAATATGAGACATCTTTAAAAACCCTCTACTAGTGGATGTATTGGAGAGGAGTTATGGGTATTGGTATTAGATATTGGATACTGAATTGTATATAGGTTGACAAACCCCCATGGGTCCCACTTGGAAGCAGAGCTAAGTAGGTGCATATGGAGGTTGTGCAACAACCTCCAACATCACATCACATCATCATTATCATCATCATCGTCTTCATTTCATTCATTTATTTTGTACATTATGTGTTGTATTTTCGTTCTTGATTTGATATCTATCTATTTATGCTTCTTTCTTAGACTTGTATTTTTGTATTTATGTATATTGTAGAAGTTTTAGTGGAGACAGTGTGAGATACTATTTGGGACATGTTTGGTTGTAGGTGACGTGGTCATAGTGTGTTTTTTATATGCTTTATTTTCTTCTTTTCTCAATTGGATAATGATACCTACTGAGTACAAGTGGACCATACTCATCCCTATTGCACCCTTTTGGTGTAGATCCAGGAATGAATGCACCAAATAATAGTTCATCAGGCAGTACTTAGAGTCTATTTGAGGTAATAGTTGATCTATATATCCAGAGTTGACATACTAGCTTATCTTATCCTGACTATATCTTATTTTGTATTCAGGATAGCGTTTTTTCCTTTTTGGATAACCTATGCATATTTTTACTTCAAGTAGTATTAGTCTGTTCTTAAACCGTGACACTAGATTTTGGGAGTTGTATAGTATCTTTTTTATATTTTTCCCAGCAATTATTTTTAATGTGTTTTTCGGCTTTGTTCTATAAGCCTTACCTTGGGTTTGGTATTGCTTATCCTTTTTATATCAGTTTGATTGATGGGCTTACTTTTCAAGGGTTGCCACGACAAGTGCCATCACAACCCTTGGATTTTTGGTCATGCCAAAAGGAAAGGCAATATTGTGATGGCTTTCGAGCACTACTTGTGATTGTTGTCGACATTACATTTTCATGCATACTAATAACGTTGATCTGGTGATTACTTTAATGATATTCAAATCATGATGTTCAAGAGGTTGATGAATATTGTGATATTGTGGAAATAATAATGATGTTGATGAGAATGTGAAAAGAAAGAGATGATATCCACATCTTTCATTAATATATTTTTTCACGTGCATTGAATGTTCAGTTATAATCTTATGATATGATGCAACTTCTTGTTGAATTTGACTAAGTGTAAGAATACATGAGTATGAGTTTTTATTCCCTCTAAAGTGAAATGTGATAATTGTGTATGTCTTTGATTATAAATTCTGTGATGATCACTTTGCATCTATTTGATTTACATATATTTATGGTGTTAGGTTGAGTCGACCTATTATGTATACCAGTATTTGTTGATATGTTGATGCTACCTTTTCTCTTCTTTTTATAGTGCAAAGCATTTACTGACATTTGAAACAAGACCTCTACTTGAGCTAACTATTCCAGACTCAGTTTCAAGGGTGAGCACCATGACTGGGTAGCCTTTCGATCTTTATCGCTATTCATTTCCCTTGCTTTGGTTCTACGACATTTCTTTATTTATTCTTATTCTAGATGATCATTTAACGTTAATACATTATTTCTTTTAGATGTTCATGTACGGTGACTTCAGGTCCCAGGGATATAATAAGTATAGGATTTCATACTCTATTAGTTAACGGATGTTGATGTTGGTTTGATAGATTATTTATTTATTTATTTATTGAATAAAGTTCTTATATAACTTGTTTTAAAATGAGGTTATTATAACGTAAATCAAAAGGTAATGCTTGAGTTAGTAAGGATTGGGGTTAGAATGATTCTCCCATCATAGATTAGGTTGGGTTCCAATCATGACCTATTGTGTCATGATGAAGATGATATCAAAACACTGAGTTCGTTGATCTCATCATACTAGAACAGGTTAAGTAGAGTCCTGTAGTACATTATGAAGACATTTGCACTTTTCTTCGAGTGGCTACAGGGCTTTAGGAAATGAATTTCTTTCTTTCTTTTGTGCCATTACTTAATTCCAATTGGTATCTGGTGATCCAAAAAGGTATCTAACTCATTAACTCTAGATTGCATATGGAAAATACTTGTTCCACCTGAGCAACAGCAGACACACCTACAACAGCACCAATACCAATAGTAGAGGTTGCAATCTAGGGAAAACCTCGAGTTAGGGGAAGAGCTAGGAGGGGACAACGGAGGGAAGAACCAATTAGGGGTAGAGCCCAGGCAGCCAGAGAATCGAAAAGACAAAGATCATTATACCCTACCCAACAATGGTATTCCCCAGACCTTTCTCGTAACGAGTAAGTGGCAGCTGAGAAGGAGAAGATGGTATCTCTAGAGAATGAGGCACCAACGTTGAATGGTACAACCCCAATGCTTTTGTCTATTGAAGTAATTCAGTAATTATTAGGATTCTGGATCAGCTTGGTTGGTACTGGAGACACTCCAGTAGTTTCGACATTTCTCACCCCCAGCCTTACCACACACTACTATTATAGCATTAATGACGAATGAAGGCTCTTAAACAGGGATGTATCCCTAAAAGTTACATGGGCTAGAGATGATTGATGATGAACATAGACTATTTTACAGGTTCAAGAGGATAAAGAAAACCCAATATTCCATGATACAGAACCTAAGGATGTATTTGAATTCCTTATAAATTATCTCAAATGTCTGGACGAGATAAGTATTATTGAACGTTTTGGTGTAGTGTTTGTTTCTTTTCAGCTACAGGACCAAGCCAAGCAATGGTGTGGTCTTTGTAGAGTACAGTGATTCCTTATCTCAACTTACTTGGGTATAATTTCATAATTTTTTCATTGAGAAATATGTTCTTAGCATTTATTGTGATTAGAACAAGGATGGGTTCTTGAAGTTGGAGCAGGGTAACATGTCTATGGTGGCCTATGAGGCCAATTTCATGCCTTGTGTTGGTATGTTCTACAATTGATCACCTTAGAGAAAGAGCAGATTAGGTATTTTGTAAAGGGTTTCAATTCTAGGATTCAGTTGGTTTTATTTTCTATCACTACATATGCTAAGTCCTTTCAAGATATAATTGAGTAAGCCAAGAAGGCCAAGGCACTTGAGTAATTAGGAGAGGTTAAAGTAGACGAGGAGAAGGATTGGACCTTAGGCCAGTTCATCGGCACTTTCTCAAAGGGATGTGGTTTTTCTCGACTTTATAATTTGGCCATTCATGTGTCTGTAATGGGCTTGTCTAGGGTCATTTACCAGGTTTTTAGAATAATTAGCTACCCAGCTTTATCTTCTTCAGTTCAAAGGACTACTTTAGGCATTAGGTGTCATTACTATTTTCACGACCGAAGGTTGCCCCCTAGTCGCGATAATGGTACTTATGGTCATAAGTGACCACAAGCTAACCCATGTGTTGGTACCTACTGAGAGTACTAAATAAAGTAATAATAATAGACATGTGCATAAAATAATTGATAAAGCCATAAAGTCTGAATACTGAAAATACAAATGAATCATAAGTCTGAAATATCTGATATGACTGATAAAATTGACTAATTGTCTAACTGACTGTCCGAATGTCTGAAAGCCTCTAAACTGACTGATGGGTTGATGGGATGGACCCCCAATAACTTTGACTGATTGAATAAAATAAAATACTTAAATAATAGAATAATTATAATATGTCCTCGATGGATGAGGACTCACCATACGGCTGCTAGATTACGTTGAGCTGTCTAACTGCGGTCGCAAAACTGAGTATTCAAACCTATGATATAAGACATCATAAAGCAAAGAAAAGTACGCGGTGAGTACTTTAAATATAGTAGTATATAAGATGAGGATAGGCTGATATGCATGGGGTACTAGGCATATGAAATAACAACTAACTGAATAGCATGAGATCACTGAACATGAATGAATACAAACTATAATATTTGAGAATGCAAGACTAACTAGAAATCTGTTATGTTACTGAGATAAATCAGTAATCTGAAAGTTTGAAAATTTGAAAGTCTGTACACCTAGTCCAGCAAACCTGAACTAAAAATACACTGAATACTGTACTAAGACAGTTGTAGGTATCATCTAACCGACATGCCCCAATCTAAGCTAATTGGGGTCCAACCTGTAACCCCAGTTGGAAGGGTGTCAGTACTGTGCCATGGATAATAACACTATCTTTGTGGATCCACTAATCTGGTGTCTCGAAGGACCAGGGTGTTAAGCCTAAACTGATGGGTCACCCTCAAAAGGAAGTCAAAACTAAACTGACGTGTGACTTCTTATATCTTACACTGGCTACGTAGTTCTGGAATGCAAGGACTGGTACTAACAACTCTGCCTAACTGACGGGGAAACATCCACCCCTTCATTCGCTTGGTGCTAAATCCCACCTCTAACTAAACTGACACTAGAACTGGAACTAGACTGAGTTTAATAGAACATTATTTCATGACTAATAGTGCTCATTATGATCATAAT
>JAPEIP010000007.1:159619039-159633400 GCA_026120095.1 Capsicum chinense
TACTTAATTCCAATTGGTATCTGGTGATCCAAAAAGGTATCTAACTCATTAACTCTAGATTGCATATGGAAAATACTTGTTCCACCTGAGCAACAGCAGACACACCTACAACAGCACCAATACCAATAGTAGAGGTTGCAATCTAGGGAAAACCTCGAGTTAGGGGAAGAGCTAGGAGGGGACAACGGAGGGAAGAACCAATTAGGGGTAGAGCCCAGGCAGCCAGAGAATCGAAAAGACAAAGATCATTATACCCTACCCAACAATGGTATTCCCCAGACCTTTCTCGTAACGAGTAAGTGGCAGCTGAGAAGGAGAAGATGGTATCTCTAGAGAATGAGGCACCAACGTTGAATGGTACAACCCCAATGCTTTTGTCTATTGAAGTAATTCAGTAATTATTAGGATTCTGGATCAGCTTGGTTGGTACTGGAGACACTCCAGTAGTTTCGACATTTCTCACCCCCAGCCTTACCACACACTACTATTATAGCATTAATGACGAATGAAGGCTCTTAAACAGGGATGTATCCCTAAAAGTTACATGGGCTAGAGATGATTGATGATGAACATAGACTATTTTACAGGTTCAAGAGGATAAAGAAAACCCAATATTCCATGATACAGAACCTAAGGATGTATTTGAATTCCTTATAAATTATCTCAAATGTCTGGACGAGATAAGTATTATTGAACGTTTTGGTGTAGTGTTTGTTTCTTTTCAGCTACAGGACCAAGCCAAGCAATGGTGTGGTCTTTGTAGAGTACAGTGATTCCTTATCTCAACTTACTTGGGTATAATTTCATAATTTTTTCATTGAGAAATATGTTCTTAGCATTTATTGTGATTAGAACAAGGATGGGTTCTTGAAGTTGGAGCAGGGTAACATGTCTATGGTGGCCTATGAGGCCAATTTCATGCCTTGTGTTGGTATGTTCTACAATTGATCACCTTAGAGAAAGAGCAGATTAGGTATTTTGTAAAGGGTTTCAATTCTAGGATTCAGTTGGTTTTATTTTCTATCACTACATATGCTAAGTCCTTTCAAGATATAATTGAGTAAGCCAAGAAGGCCAAGGCACTTGAGTAATTAGGAGAGGTTAAAGTAGACGAGGAGAAGGATTGGACCTTAGGCCAGTTCATCGGCACTTTCTCAAAGGGATGTGGTTTTTCTCGACTTTATAATTTGGCCATTCATGTGTCTGTAATGGGCTTGTCTAGGGTCATTTACCAGGTTTTTAGAATAATTAGCTACCCAGCTTTATCTTCTTCAGTTCAAAGGACTACTTTAGGCATTAGGTGTCATTACTATTTTCACGACCGAAGGTTGCCCCCTAGTCGCGATAATGGTACTTATGGTCATAAGTGACCACAAGCTAACCCATGTGTTGGTACCTACTGAGAGTACTAAATAAAGTAATAATAATAGACATGTGCATAAAATAATTGATAAAGCCATAAAGTCTGAATACTGAAAATACAAATGAATCATAAGTCTGAAATATCTGATATGACTGATAAAATTGACTAATTGTCTAACTGACTGTCCGAATGTCTGAAAGCCTCTAAACTGACTGATGGGTTGATGGGATGGACCCCCAATAACTTTGACTGATTGAATAAAATAAAATACTTAAATAATAGAATAATTATAATATGTCCTCGATGGATGAGGACTCACCATACGGCTGCTAGATTACGTTGAGCTGTCTAACTGCGGTCGCAAAACTGAGTATTCAAACCTATGATATAAGACATCATAAAGCAAAGAAAAGTACGCGGTGAGTACTTTAAATATAGTAGTATATAAGATGAGGATAGGCTGATATGCATGGGGTACTAGGCATATGAAATAACAACTAACTGAATAGCATGAGATCACTGAACATGAATGAATACAAACTATAATATTTGAGAATGCAAGACTAACTAGAAATCTGTTATGTTACTGAGATAAATCAGTAATCTGAAAGTTTGAAAATTTGAAAGTCTGTACACCTAGTCCAGCAAACCTGAACTAAAAATACACTGAATACTGTACTAAGACAGTTGTAGGTATCATCTAACCGACATGCCCCAATCTAAGCTAATTGGGGTCCAACCTGTAACCCCAGTTGGAAGGGTGTCAGTACTGTGCCATGGATAATAACACTATCTTTGTGGATCCACTAATCTGGTGTCTCGAAGGACCAGGGTGTTAAGCCTAAACTGATGGGTCACCCTCAAAAGGAAGTCAAAACTAAACTGACGTGTGACTTCTTATATCTTACACTGGCTACGTAGTTCTGGAATGCAAGGACTGGTACTAACAACTCTGCCTAACTGACGGGGAAACATCCACCCCTTCATTCGCTTGGTGCTAAATCCCACCTCTAACTAAACTGACACTAGAACTGGAACTAGACTGAGTTTAATAGAACATTATTTCATGACTAATAGTGCTCATTATGATCATAATAACTGAATAAATAGGAATAATCATGGTTTAAATGAACCATACTTGAAAATTTGAAAATCATGTAAAACACTTAGGTATCGGGTGTTCATAACCCACCAACACTGAATAATCATTGAATGTAATAACAAGCTTAAAATTATAATAAAGGATCATGGTTCAAAACCTATAAGCGTAGACATTTAATCAAATATGTGGGGATCATGAATTTAACATGGGAATGCTTGCTAAGAATCAACAATTTAGAATTCATCATAAAATTCATTTGAATAAAGCATGGGAAACTCAAATTCATAGCATGAGGAATTCAAAATCTTGCATGGGATCATACATAGACCAAATTGCATTTAAATTACCAGGGAAACCTGAATTAAACCCATCTTAAGAAATACAAAATACAATAATGATAGAAAAATTTAATCTTTAATCGAAAAGAGGGTTTTTAGACTCAATGGGTGAAAGAAAAACCATGAATGAACATCCCACATACCTTAAACCTTTAACTTAAAAGAGAAACATCAATCTTGATGCTTTCTTGAAGGTTCTTGAACTTGGGGAACTTGATATCATGATTTCTTAAGGAGAAAGGAATTGAACTTGTTTTCTTGGGGAAGAGGAGAGGGTATTCTTGAGAGGGATTTGGAGAAGAATGGGAAATAATACCCTAAATGATGTCCCAATTCGAGTTATGAAAAATTGGGTTGAGGGGGAAAAGACCCAATTATCCCTCAAGCATTTATATTGGAAACTGGAGAGAACAAGCTTACCACGATATGGCCTTATCGTGGTAGTTGATATCCCTCACCACGATGCAGTCTGCATGACGATGGGAATAACACCGTGATGCAGGTTTATCGTGATAATCCTCTAGTTTTGTGATCTAAACATGACCCAAACCTCATCCAAAAAATTTGAAACTTCTTCGATACATGCTCCTTAAATCCCTGAACATGAATTAACTCAAAAACTAATATCTCGGGGTCGGGAAGACCAATTTAAAAATAATTCAAGTTTAGAATTCTAAAAAATGATGAAGTCCCCAACACTTAGTGAAATTTTCAAGCCTTAAGCCCCTTATGCATGAAACTAAAAGCTTAACTTAGCTAAGAATAATACAGGGTATTGCAATATCTCTCTCTTAGGAATATTCCTCGAATGAGACTGATTAGACTAAGAGTACTGCACTAAGGTAACTGAGATCACATAATGAACATGCATTACTGGGAACAAGACTACATAACTGAGTCTGAAAAATGATACATAAACTGAACTGATTTCTTGAATGCAAGGAATTACCTAACAAAACTGGGAGCCCTATCTTTCTTTTCCTTTACTTTAGTAACCAAGGAAGATTCCAAACCATTCTGAACCCATGTACTACCTTCAGCTGAATTAACCAACCGAACACCTAATCTTATAAGCTGATAAACCTCCAATACTAACTTCTTCTTATCCTCCTCAACATGAGAAACACTATCCATAGGAAATATACTAAGGGCATCTTCCACTACATTGGACTTGCCCAGATGTTACTACACACTCATATCATAATCTTTTAACAACTCAAGCCACCTTCTATGACAAAGATTTAAATCTTTCTACGAGAATACATACTACAAACATTTGTGAGCCATGAACACATCAAAATGAACCCCATAAAGATAGTTCTTCCAAACTTTTAAGGCAAAAACAACAGCTTACAAAATAATACATGGGTAGGATAATTCTTTTCATGAGATTTTAGTTGTCTAGAGGAATAGGCTATGACCTAACCTCTTTGCATCAATACAAATCCAAGTCAAACTTTGGATGCATCACAGTAAGCTATATATCCCTCTGAATTATCTTGTAAGGTCAGGACTGGGGCTGAGGTGAGCCGAGTTTTCAACTCCTGAAAACTCTTCTCACATGAATCTGAACACTGGAATTTGACATTCTTCTGAGTCAATAAAGACATGAGGGATGTAATAGAAGAGAATGCTTCAACAAACCATCTGTAATAACCATCCAAACCCAAGAAACTCTTGATATCTGATGGAGAGATAGGTATGGTTAGTTTCTCACTGCTTCAATATTTTGAGGGTAAACTCTAATTCCATCACTAGAAACAATATAACCATGTAAAGATACTAATATTAGCTAAAATTTACACTTACTAAATTTTTCAATCAAATGGTGAGCTCTAAGGGCCTGCAACACAATTCTCAGATGGTCTGCATTATCATTCTTACTACAGGAAAAGACAAAGATATAATTATTAAAGACTATTACAAACATGTCAAAGTACTTTTTTAACACACTATTTATCAAGCCCATGAAAGATACAAGGGTTTTCGTTATTCCAAAAGACATAACTAGTAATTCAAAGTGACCATATCGAGTTCTGAAGGCTATTTTTGGAATGTCACATTCTCTGACTCTAAGCTAACGATAGCTGGATCTGAGGTCTATCTTAGAGAAATAACTAGCATCCTAATATTGGTTGAACGATTCATCAATCCTAGGGAGTGGATATTTATTCTTTATTGGGACTTTATTTAACTGATGATAATTAATGCATATTCTGAAAGAACCATCTTTCTTACGCACGAACAACACTAGAGTGCCCAATGGGCAAACACTAGGCTATATGAATCCCTTATCTAAAAGATCCTTCAACTGTTCTTTAAATTCCCTGAACTCAGTTGGAGCCATTTTGTAGGGATGAATAGAGATAGGTTGTGTATCTAGAAGGAGATCTATTTTGAAGCCAATTTCGCTTTTGGTAGAAACTTTGTGGAGGTCTTTAGGGAACACATTGGGAAATTCCCTTACTACAAAAATTGAGTCGAGACTGGGAGTATCAGAACTAGAGACTTTGACTCAAACAAGATGGTACATTCACCCATTAGATATCCTTTTTCTTGCTTTCAGATAAAAAATATTTTAACCCATGAGCACTGAAGTAGCCCTTCATTCAATACCTGGTTCATTGGGAAACTAAAACTAAATTATTTTATTTCTCCAATCCAATGAGGAATAGAATGAATGGAGCCAATCCTTTCTCATGACGACATCAAAATTAGTCATCTCTAACTCAACAAGATCTTTTAAAGAGATTTTTTTAGATACTGTAATCAGAAAATTTTTATATACCCGTCTGGATATAATAGATTTACCCATAGGTGTAGATAATAAGAAAGGCTCTACTAATATTTCTTGACTAACATTGAAATTAAAAGCTATATAAGGGGTTACAAAAGAAAGTAAAGATCAGGGTCAAATAAAACATACAAATAAAGATGGAAAACTTGTGACGTACCCATCACCACATTAGGAGAACTTTCATGATTATGTTGAGACTGGAGTGCATATAGTCTATTCTAGTATTGCCCGCTAGTAGCACTGGAAATAGTGCCATGTTGGGCTGAACGACCTATTGGTGTTTCTCAAGAATTATTCTTGCCCAATTGGTGATCATTTCTGTCCCTCTGAGCCACCACCACACACTTTTGGATCCTGTGGCCTAGCATGCCACATACAAAACACATGTCACTACTAGCTTTACACATGCCTCGATGATTCTTACCATACTTCTCGCAGAGCAGACTAGTATGACCACTGTTTACATAACTCTAGGCGTTGGATCCTGGCTCTTATCCCTACTATTATTCATGAACTTTGGAACTGGCATACTTGCTATAGATGGAGCTAGGGGTGAGATATTCTGAAGGAACTGAGAATGATTCCACCCTTTAACCTTATCAGAAACAAAGTTAAAACTACCTATTTTAGCCCTCCTATTCTCTCTCTCTCTTTCTCTTTAAGCTTCTCTTCCTCAATATACTTAGCATGAACCATAAGTCTAGATAGGTCCATCTTATTAATCAACATAGTAGTTCGATACTTCTTGAACACCCTATCAGATACACAAGAATTAAACTTACTCATTTTAGACCTATTATCAGCCCCAATCAAAGGAGCATACCTCACTAACTTAGTAAACTTAAGAGAGTATTCCTTTACACTCATATTACCTTTCTTTAATCGATGAAATCCTGCCCCTTAGCTTCCCTCAACTTTAAAGGAAAGAACCTGTCTAAGAAAGCTATGAAAAACTACTTCAATTCTACAGGACCGGTGTCAATACCTTTATCCTCTTTCCACTACTTACACCAGGTATGAGCTATATCCTCAACATGTATGCAGCCAACTCTACACTCTCACTCGAAGTGATACCCATGATATCTATCACTTTCTAGACCATATCAAAAAACTCATGCAGATCCTCGTCAGACTTAGATCCAGAAAACAAAAGGGAATTTATTTGGGTGAAATTCCAAATCCTAGCTGCAGTTGTATTAGCCACTGGAATAGCTAAGGCAAGAGCCTTCTAATTATTTTGAGTAGCTACTAAGTGAGCCAAGGTAGTGAAATCAGCTCTTAATTCGGCATGAGAGACATGCTCATTCAGGGGATCTTCCTGAACAGGTGTAATACCCCGTATTTCCCTAACTTAAATTAACCCTTAATACATGGTTTATCCTATATAGTTTTTATTAAAATATACAGTATTTTTAAATTTTGAGCTTACCAATGCATAGAAAATTCAGTTATCTTTCCAACAATATAAGATTCAGCCAAATCCAATACCCGGGTGAAAAGTTATAGTATTTTTAGTAAAGTAGTGTACCACCTGGAACATCAATGCATCACGGAGGCATGCCAAATGGAAATTTTCAAAATCTAGTGCTCCATCGTGATCATGGTACATCGCATAAAAAAATAGAATTGTTCTTTTCCAGTGTTCCAACATAATACCATCACGTCACGCCAAGCCTACAGTTCACAATAGTCGATTTCACCACATCGTGTCACACCAAGGGTGAAAATGTGGAATTTTTAGTTAATTCTGAGTTTTAATTTCCAAGGTCTTTAGGATCTTTTTCCCTCATTCCAGTCATACTAAACACGAGATTAAAGCCCTAAACAACCTAATATCTCATTAATTTCTCACTTGTCTTAAGAAATAAATCATTCTATCTCAATTAGAAAACCCTGGCTCTTAAGAAATCAAGAACAAAGTTCAAGAAACTCACTAAGAACTCTAAGAACACATCAATTTAGGTATGTTAGGTGTTCATTCATGGGTACCTTCACCTATGAAGCCCAAGAACATCTTTTTAAATTTACAAGTTATAGATTTATGATTTCAATGTTGGCAATTGAGTGTACTCATATCTATGATGTTAATTTGGTTTTCAATCCATGATTATGATAAGATTCATGAAAAATAGAATAGTATTTATGGGGAATTATATGAATTTGTAAGTTTGGGAATTTTAGTTGCAATGCTTATATGTTATCCATGATTATGTGCATAAAGCTGTGCTCCCCAAGTGTTTGATAGAATGTCTATGTAAATTAAATGATGCAATCATGATATGCTAGTATATGTACAAGCTTATTCCCTACAAGTGTTTGATAAAATGTCTCCATGAATGAATTATGGACAAGTAAAGTTTGTTATGTCTTTCAAGATTATGTTGTGCTTTATTTTCATGCTATTGAGTCCTGGGGATATTTAATACCCAATAATTTAGTTGTTTACCTAGAGCCAGTATTAGTTACAGAATAGTATCAATCATGTCATGATCAGTAGAATTCAGCCAGCTACCAAACTTAGTAGAACTCAGTCAGTTATAGAACTCAGGAAAACTCAGTAAAATTAGTAATAGTCCAGTCTAGTTCAGTATACTCAGTTCAGTGTCTTTCAGTTGGGAGTAGGATTCAGCACTGAGTGAACCCAAGGATGGGGGCTCACCTGCCAGTAGAGGGTGTGATCCATAGAAACAATTCTTGCATTCTAGAACTATGTAGCCAACGTAGGTTGAGACATTAACCTTCTAGTTGAGGGTTGATGAGGTGTTTTAACCTGCCAGTTGTGGGTTCCACCGTTCTCATTAGAGTACTTACCAGATGAGGATAACTCTGTAGTGTCTTTACCCATGGAACGGTACTGACACCCTTCTAGTTGAGTTTATAGGTTAGATCCTAAATTTATTCAGAAAAGGGGCATTTCGGTTAGATGATTACTTCCTACAGTCTCAATTTCAGGCTTATTATAGAACTCAATTCAGTTATACATTATCAGGAATGTTAGATATAGTCAATCTATTACAGTGACTCAGTTATAAGTAATCTTAGATATCAGTTACTCAGTTATTAGGACTCAGAACTCAGCTTCAGTAAAAGCTGAGTTACAGTATAGACACATATGTACAATATTGCATAATCAGTATTTACAATAGTTTTAGTTTACCATGTACTTTTATATTCAGTTACTCTATATCATTCAGCCAGTTATTGTTTATGCATATGAACCCTTGCATTCAGCTTAACTCATCTAGCATACCAGTACATTCCACATACTGATGCATTCTCTTTCTTTGCACTATAATGTCTCATATCATATGTTTGGATGCCTAGGTTCCTGATCGGCATAGACAGATCTAGTTATTAATAGCAGTTTAAGTTATGAGTCCTCATCTATCGAGGGCATGTTTTTATTTTAGCATTTTAGTTTATCAATAGTTCAGTAGTCAGAGTTAGTAGGGGGCTTCTCCCATAAACTCCACCTTTAGGAAGTTTAGTGAGAGGATTTTCAGATTAGGCTTTCAGACATTATTCAGTTTTTTAGATTATTATTACAATCGATATTCTTTATCAGTATTTTAGATTTTAAACCTTATGACATTTCAGCCTATTTTCTATATTTATTACAGTATTATTATTCAGTGCTCACAGCAGATATCATTCATGGTTTATTTTGTGGTCCTTCAGGGTCGTAAGCACCGTGTAGCATACGGGATACAAACTTGGGGCGTTACAAACTTAGTATTAGAGACTAAGATTTAACAGAGTCCTAAGGAGTTTGAAATCCTCATTAAGTAGAGTCTTGTGCATAGATGTGTAGCATGCCATACTTATAGATAGAAGGCTATGAGATGTTTAAGGAAAAGTTTCCCTTCTTTCAGTATTCATGTCATGCGAGTGAGCATGAGCTAAAGTTAAAATCTTAGTCTAATTAGTTCTTTCTTTCGTTTAAAGAAAATGCCTCCCAAAAAGACTAATGAAAGAAGAACCGAAATTAGTTAGCACCTCAGCCCGTTCAAGGAGATCCCCTGGACGAGCATGTCTCCCATGAAGAATTCAGAACTGTGTTCACCACTCTAGCCAATTTAGTTGCAACTCAGAATGAACAGCCAGCTGTTATTCAGGACAACCCATTGGCCAATACTATTTTAGCCAGAATTCGAGACTTCACATGAATGAATCCTCCCCTATTCTCAGGATCTAAGTCAAAAGAGGACCCATAGGAGTTCCTTGATCAGGTTTAAAAAGTTACAGATATTATGGGATTAACTTCTAGTGAGAGTGCTAAGTTATCTTTCTATCAGCATAAGATGTAGCTCATACATGGTTTAAGTAGTGGAAGGTTAACGGGGGCACAAATGCAGAGCCCATAGAGTGGGAAGAGTTTGCTACTATTTTTCTAGATAAATTCTTTCCCTTAGAGCTGAGAAAAGCCAAAGTGTTAGAGTTCATCAATCTAAGGTAGGGAAGTATGAGAGTGAAAGAGTATTCCCTCAAGTTTACTCAATTAGATAGGTATGCTCCCCTTGTAGTGATAGACAGTAGGTCTAGAATAAGCAAGTTTGTGTCTGGGGTATAAGATAGTGTGGTAAAGTAGTGCATAACTGCGATGTTGATTCAGGAGATGGACATATCATGGCTCATGGACTATGCTTAGCAGATAGAAGAGGCTAAGAATAGAGATAAAGAGGCCTGAATAAGAGAGCCAGAATAGGTAGCTTGATGTGTGAGCAAAAGCTAACACATTTAATGCTTTTTAGCTCAAAATAATTGTGAAGTATTAAGAAACTTTTGTTGTTTTTTGATTGTTTTATTTTTTTAATGCATATATAAGTGATTGGGGAGGAAACCAAAGAAAATAAGAATAAATCAGCTAAAATCAGGTGCAAATAAGCTATATTGAAGTTGATGCCATTTCTGAAACGCCGTCAGACATATGATAGGCTATCAAAGTTACCGTCAAACTTAGACAAAACCTAAGGAATTGAGATGAAATGTGACGATGTTTCAAAAGCGTCATCAAGCATGGGATGGGCTGTCAAAGTTTCCATCAACCTAAAGCAGATTATGCTGATTTCTAATGAAGATGTGATAATATTTTTCATGGGTCTTCACATATTTGACACGCCGTCAGAAAATTTAGAAGATAGCAATTAACTGGAGACTTTGATGGCATCCTGTACATGCCGTCATACTTATGACGCGCCATCAAGAATGTCGTCACCCATCTCGTAGAAAATCTTAAAATTTAATTTTATTTCCTTATTTAGGGTTGACTATTTAAAGACCTGTAGGAGGGTTTACTAATATTATTATTCCACAGAATCGAAAAGAGCCACACTTGAGTTTTTGGTGAGACAATACATTGATATTTCTCTCTCTTATTTTCTTGGCTTGTAGAAGCAAATCCTTTGAAGAGACTAATATCATTACTTTGGTATTTCCTTTTTGATCTAATCTATGATTCACTAGTTATTATTTATATCTATAAGTTTATCTTTCAAATCATGAATTCAATTATGTGTTTCATTCATTACATCATGAGTGGCTAAATTTCATTAACCTGGATTATGGGATCTAGGTTTAGGTCATGATAGGGTGTTAAATACTCAAGGTTTAATAGCTGTTAGGGTTTCTTGATAATTCTGAGACTATAATTTATGTCTATTGGTTGCAAACAATAGTCGTGCCTATTTTGGTTTGCTTGAGAAAGAAATCATAAATAGTAGGAAGTGAGTTATCAATAGGGACTCGAATATGCTTTGTTTAATAATCAGTGTTGTAACAAGGTTGATTAACCTGAGGTAAAATATGTGTAGGGATAAGCGATTCCCTAAGTCTGAGAGGATTAGGGAATTAGACGCTTGAATAGGTCAAGAGATATTTGAGCATACCATCCATAAATATAGCTTGTCATCCTAACTTCCGTGAGAATCTTGAGTAAATTTTAGTATCTATCATGTATTGTAAGCCGTAGTGAACTTAATCTTGGTTATTTCATAAGCTTTTCATAAAAAACTAAAACCAAGGTGGCCAAAAATTACTTATTAAACTCAAAACCCCTATTTATCTTTTCGTGCCAGTTGTTTGAATTTGACTTGTAGCTTTAAGTTCAAACTAGTTTAATCGCCACTAACATTGTTCCTTGTGCATTCGACCCCAACTCCAAAGTTGGGTAAATATATTGACGATGACCGCCTTGCACTAAATTGAGGTGTAAGTTGAGCATTTTCAAAAATGGCGCTGTTGTCGGGGAATAATTTGGCGTATTGAGTTGGTTTGGAATTTTAGCCTACTAGCTTGAATTCAAACTTGTAAATATTTGTTTTTAGTTTTCTTTATTTCTTGTGTTAGGTAGATTTTTATTTTAGTTTACTTATTACTATGGAATCGTGGAATGAACATGAGCTTGGTGGTTGGAAATCTTATCTTGATGATCCATGTCCATATTGTGATGGACCTCACTTTTGACAAGATTGTAGATATACTCTCCGAAGAGAGATATGTGCACCATCCCTATCCTACTGGGAGTATGATTGTTCTTTATGTCACGGTCAAGATGGACATTGGAGTGATTGCCCAAATGCCCCCTCCCCCTATTGTGCTAAACTAAGTTCTAGTTCTTCTTATGAGTATGACAGGTCTTATGGTCAAGAAAAGGAAGAATAAAGCACTGGAAAGAGTGACATTAAAGCTATTCTTCAACTAATGTTGGATCGTATAGACACAACGAATGATACTATATCTGATATGAATCAAGACATTAGGGCATTTAACAAGGAAAGAGAAATAATAGAAGAGATGGATATCGAGGTCAATCATGCAAAATACTTTTCTACATTATGTTTATATGATATCTTGTTTGTGGAATTATTTAAAATACTGAAAGAGTGTGAGGATGAAGAGGAAGAATCCGATGTTAATGATGAACTTGATGTTGACCAACCCTCATTGATTTCCCTACCATACAAACCATTCATGAATGAAAATGCCAAGGATGAGGAAATGGTATTAGAGTCAAAAGAAGAAATCAAGCACAATCTTTGTGAAGACTCTAGTCCATTTTGGGGTAAAAATACTAATAGGAAAGTAATTTCCAAATTGAGGGTTAGTCCTCATTCAAATCACTTTTCAATATTATGCTTAGTGGATGTGATGAAAGTCAAATCACCTAAGAAAATGATGAATTTTGAAAATAAGGAGGAAGATTCTTACATTTTGGAGTTTGTCCTTTCAAAAGTGTATACAACAACCCCATTATTGAAGGATAAGGAGCTTAAAGATTGATGTCAATTTAGTGGTTGTTGAAGATTCTCACCATTTCCAAATGAGTCCACATGAAAGTTTGATGCAAAATTGGGAAAGCAGTTTAAGTCTTTGAAGTAGCATGATAGAACATTCCTCATCATACCCTCATATTTGGTCAACACACCTCGAAGATGTATTGATCAAAAGTTGGGCCGGCATTTCAAATCCTCCAAGTGGAGACATAAATAATTATCAACAAGGTATTTTGATGAAGTCTGAGTAGTCAAGATAATTGAGACGCTCTGCGATGTTAAACCAGGCGCTGCTTGGGAGGCAACCCAAGGTATTTTGTTGTTTGTATTCGTCTTATGTGATTGACATCAAATCTTCGTATCCATGGTGCCACAGGTATGTTTTTATCTCTCTTGTTTTGGTTTGACGCATTGGAGACATTGCATGATTTTCAGTTGAGGGTGGGGCTACTTATGGGTGTTGATGTCCTCCGTGGATTTTTGTTGTTGTGCCTCTTTTCCCCGGCGTCTTATTCCTAGTAGAGCCGTCATATTTAGGCGTATTATTTTTGTGTTGTGATGTGTTGTGGTTAACTGGGAGAAAAATAAGTATCTACAGCAATTGACATATTTTTGTTGAATTTTCTTGGAATGGTAACTACCTCTCCAATTCTCTATATGGTAGCTTTGTGAATTGTATACATGTGTAACCACTGTGCATCTTGTTATGGCATTAAGTTTTAGTTTCTTGATAATCACTGCTAACAATTGCATGAACTGGATGAGTAGTAGCTGGTAACTTATGTGCCATGTATGTGTGTGAGATCTTACTCAGTTCTCTTTGTACTGCCAAATCTTGAACTTGCGCAGTTCATCTTACCTTAGTTGAAAGATAGGGGTTAGGAAACGATCATAAGAAGTTTTTACTTTTAGCCTCTTTCAGCCTAAATAACATTCCCTATTATGTATGTTATCACTTGATCCCTATTTTGAGCTAGAATTGACCATTTCTTTCTATGACACCTATCACCTACCTATTTAGATCATAATGAACCTATTTTGGCCCTGGTCCTCCTTGGACACTGTGCACCTTAACTTAGGCAAATATCCTAAGTTGAGGGTGACTATCATAGGGGTGTGTGATGTAAACTGGGTATGAAGAGAGGTAGAATAAAAGAAAAAGAATAAGAGAAAAAGAATAAATTGGGTGGTGTGAAAAAGAATAATAAAATAAAAAGAATGAAAAAGAAAAGTCACATACATCCTGAATAATGGGTGATCAAGAACAGAGGAAAAGAGAAAAAAAGGAAAACAGGAATAGAAAAGAAAAGAAAAAGAGAGAAAAAGAGGTTAACAAGTGGACCCCACAAGTTAAGGTAGTGCCAAGGAGGTTAGTCACTCTAAATGCCATTTAATATCATACCAGCCCTTAGCCTACGTTACAAGCCGAGAAAGACCTATAGTGATCCTAACTCACCTATCTGGATACCTTGGTAATGAAGATAAGGGCA
>JAPEIP010000007.1:159642478-159673875 GCA_026120095.1 Capsicum chinense
TTAGCTTGTTGTCCTTTGGGGTCGTAAGCACTGTGTAGCATCTGGGGTACAGACTCGAAGCACTATAATAAGTGGTTGTATGGGCTGGTTCCCATCCTTTCATCCTTTATTTCTTTAGGGAGGCATTATCTATAAACAAAATGAAGGATGAATTAGAAAGAGGTTTTAAATAGAGCTCATGCTCGTTCGCACAACATGAATACTGAAAGAAGGGGAACTTTTCCTAAAACATCTCATAGCCTCTTGTGCATAAGTGTGGTGAACTTCACACCCATGCACAAGACTCTACTCAATATGCCATTCAAAATTCCTAGGACACTTATAAACCCTAGGCTCTGGTACAAAGTTTTGTCACAACCCAAGGCTACCCCCTAGTCGTAACAACGGTGCTTACGGTCACAAGTAACAAAAAGCTAACCCATGTGTTGGTACCTATTGAGGGCACTGAATAAAGTAATTGTAATAGAGATGACAAAAAATAACTTATAAAGCCATAAATTGCAAATATTAAAAATTCAAATGAATCTCAACTCTAAAACATCAGATATGACTGATAAAACTAACAAACTATCTAACTAACTGTCCGAATGTCTGAAAGCCTCTAAACTGACTGAGGAGTTGATGGAACAGACCCCCAACTAACTCCAACTGACTGAATAAAATGAAATATTTAAATAACTGAATAATTATAACATGTCCTTGATGGATAAGGACTCTACACTATGGTTCCTGGATTACACTGAATTGTCTAACAGCGGTCGGCAAATTGTGTGTTCAAACATATGATAAAAGGAATCATAGCACAAAGAAGAGTATGTGGTCAGTACTTTCAATGTACTGGTATGTGATATGAGGTTAGGCTGATATTCATGGGGTACTATGCATATGAAATAAGAACTAACTGAATAGTACTAGATAACTGAACATGAATGCATAAAAATCATAAAATCTGAGAATGCAAGACTAAGTATGTATCTGTTATGTTAATAAGATAAATTTGTAATCTAAAAGATAGAAGTTGTGAAATTGAATATCTCAAAGTTTGTATACTTAGCAAGCAAACCTGAACTAAAATATCACTGAATACTATACTGAGACTATGAGAGGTATCATCTAACCGACATGCCTTAATCTAAGCTAATTAGGGTCAACCTGTAGCCCAGTTTGAAGGGTGCCAGTACCCTGCCACGGGTACTAACACTGGCTTTGTGGATTCGCTAATATAGTAGCCCGAAGGACCAGGGTGTCAAGCCTAAACTAAAAGGTAACCCCTGAGGGGAAATCAAGCCTAAATTGCTGGAGTGACCTCTCATATCCTACACTGGCTGCATTGTTCTGTAATGCAGGGAATGCTACTAACGACCATGCCTAACTGACGGGGAAGCCACCACCCCTGCATTAACTCGGTGCTAAATTCTACTCCTAACTAAACTGATATGGCACTAGAACTAGATTGATTTATCTGAACATTATTTCATGTCTGATAGTGATTATTATGATCATAATAATTGAATAACTAGGAATAATCATGGTTTAGCTGAATCATACGTGAAAATCTAAAAATCACTTAAAATACGTAGGTATCGGGTGTTCATAACCCAGCAGAACTGAATAATCACTGAATGTAATAACAATCTTAATACTATAGTAAAAGATTATGATTAAAAACCCAAAAGCATATACATTTCATCAAACATATGGGGATCATGAAGTTAACATGGGAATGATATCTAAGAATCAAAAATTTAGGATTCATAATAAAATTCACTTGAATAAAGCATGGGAAACTCAAATTCATAGCATGAGGAAATCAAAATCGTGCATGGGATCATACATAGACTGAATTGCATTTAAATTACCATGGAAACATGAATTAAATCCATCTTAAGCAATACAAAATACAATAATGGTAGAAAGATTTAACCTTTAATTGAAAAAAAAGTTTTTAGGCTCCATGGATGAAAACAAACCAATGAATGAACATCCCACATACCTTAAACCTTTAACTTGAAAGAGAAACACCAATTTTGATGCTTTGTTGAAGGTTCTTAAACTTAGGGAACTTGAATTCTTGATTACCTTGGGTGAAAGGAATTTGTGTTCTTAGGGAAGAGGAGAGGGTTTTCTAGAGAGGGATTTGGAGAAGAGAGGCAAATAATGCTCTAACTGATCTCCCAATTCATGTTATGAAAGACTGGGTTGAGTGGGTAAAGATCCAATTTCCCCTCAGGAATTTAAATTTGAAACTAGACAAAACATGCTTACCTCAATGAGGCCTTATTGCTGTAGTTCATTTCCCTCACCATGATGTAGTTTGTATGATGATGGAAATAACACCGTGATACGGGCTTATCACAATAATCCTCTAGTTTTGTGATCCAAATATGACCCAAACCACGTCCAAAAATTCAAAACTTTGCTAAGACATGCTTCTTACATCCCTGAACATGAATTAACTAAAAAAACCAACATTTCTGGGTCGAGAAGACCAAGTTAAAAATCCTTCAAGTTTAGAAGGCTTATAAATCCTCTAAGGTGTAAATGGTCCTCTCTTTCTGGCCATCTATCTGAAGATGAAAAACTATACTGAGATGAACTTGTGTACCAAGATCCTTCTTAAAAGCTCTCCAAAAGTGAGAGGTAAACTGGGTACCTTTATCAGATATGATGGAAAATTGAACTCCATGCAACTTAACCAACTATCTTATATAAAGCCTGGCATAATCCTCAGCTGAATACAAATTATAAACTTGAAAGAAATAAGCTAATTTATTCATTCTATTCACAATGACCCATATCAAATGATGTTGTTGATGAGTATGAGGCAAACCAATCACAAAATCCATGTTCACTACTTCCCACTTCCAAGTGGGATACTAAACTCTTGTAATGCACCACTAGGTGCCAGGTGCTCAACTTTAACCTACTGACATTTGAACACTTAGCTGCAAATTCTGCAATGTCCTTCTTTATACCATTCCACTAATAGATTTCCTGTAAGTCACGGAACATATTAGTAGCTACTGGATAAATGGAATATCCCGCACCATGCACCTCCGCTAAAATTATCTTCATCAAACTATCAACACATGGAACACATAACCTTCCTTGACAACAAAGCACACTAACTCCCCCTTAGGAGAAAACCTCTACTTTCTGATCTCTAACTATTTCCTTCAACATAAACAAATTGGGATACCTATCTTGCTTTTTCTTTTACTTCAACAACCAAAAAAGATTCTGAACCAATCAGAACCCATATACTACCTTAACCTGAATCAACCAATCGATAACCTAATCTAGCAAGCTGATGAACCTCCCAGACAAACTTCTTCTTATTCTCCTTAACATGAGCAACGCTACCCATAGACAATCTACTAAGGGCATCTACCACTATATTGTCCTTGCCCAAATGATACAACACACTCATATCATAATATTTTAAAAACTCAAGCAACCTTCTCAGATGAATATTTACATTTTTTTGCGAGAACACATACTAAAAACTTTTGTGATTCATGAACACATCAACCTAAACCCCATAAAGATAGTTCATCCAAATTATCAAGACAAAAATAACAGCTGCCAACTTAAAATCATGGGTAGGATAATTCTTTTCATAAGGTTTAATCTATCTAGAGGCGTAGGCTATGACCTTACCTCTTTGCATCAATATATAACCAAGACCAACTCTAGAAGTATTATAGTAATCTATGAATCCCTCTGATCCATCTATCAAGGTCAGGACTAGGGCTGAGGTGAGTTGATTTCTCAACTCTTAAAAACTCTTGTCACATGAATTTGCCCACTGGAATTAGACTTTTTTCTGAATCACTCGAGACATGAGAGATGCAATAGAAGAGAACCCTTCAATACCAACCCAAATCCAATAAACTCCTAATATTTGATTGAGAGATGAGTCTGGGTCAATTTCTCACTATTTTGATCTTTTGAGGGTCAACTCTAATGCCAGCACTAGAAACAATATGTCTAAGAAAATCTACTGATCTTGGCCAAAATTCACACTTACTGAATTTGGTGAACAATAGATGAGCTATAAGGGTCTCCAACATAATATTTTGATGGTCTGCATAATAATTCTCACTATGGGAATAGACAAAGATATCATAAATAAAGACTATGATGAAGATGTCTAAGTACTTCTTGAACACTCTATTCATCCAACTAGAAAGTTGCAAGGGCATTTGTTAGTCCAACCGACATAACTAAGAAATCGAAGTGACCATACCGAGTTCTGAAGGCTATCTTTGAAATATCATATTCTCTGACTCTAAGCTAGTGATAGACAAATGAAAGGTCTATATTAGAGAAATAAATAGCACCCTATAGTTGGTCGAACAAGTCATCAAGCATAGGGAGTGGATATTTATTCTTGACTATGACTTTGTTCAACTGATAGTAATCGATACATATTCTAAAAGAACCAACTTTCTTACGCACGAATAACACTGGAGCGCCCCATGGGAAACACTAGGCCTTATGAATCCCTTATATAAGAGATCCTTTAACTATTCTTTCAATTCCCTAATATAATATGGAGCCATTCTATAGAGAGGAATAGATATAGGCTGGTTATCTAAAAAGAGATCTATTTCAAAGTCAATTTCCCTTTCGGGAGAAAATTCGGGGAAGTCTTCAGCGAACACATTAGGAATTTTCTCTACTACTGAAACTAACTCTAGATTGGGAGTCTCAGAACTAGAGTCTTTGACTCAAACAAGATGGTACATGCACCCCTTATATATCATTTTTCCTTTCTTAAGATGAGAAACAATTTGACCCCTAAGCATTAAAGTACTACCCCTCCACTAAATAACAGGTTCATTAGGAAACTAAAACTAAACATCTCTATTTTTGTAATTCATTGAGGCATAGAACTAATGGAGCTAATCCATGCCGAGGATGACATCAAAATCATTCATCTATAACTCTACAAGATCTACTGAAGTACTTTTCGGAGATACTTCAACTAAGAAATTTCTATATACCCATCTAGCTATAATAGATTTACCTATTGGGGTAGACACTGAGAAAGGCTCAGCTAATGTTCTTGGACTAACACTGAAATTGATATCTATATAGGTGGTTTCAAAAGAAAGTAAAACTTAGGGATCTAATAAAACATACACATAAAGAGGAAAACCCTGTAACATACCTGTAACCACATCGAGAGATCTTTCATGATCATATTAGGACTGGAGTACATATAGTCCTTTTTGTCTCTGTCCTCTGGTGGCATTAGAAGTAGTTCCCTATTGGGTTGGATGAACTGTTGGTGCTTATAAAGAAGAATTTTGTCCCTACTAGGGATTATTTCTTCACATCTGTGACACCACTATACACTCTTGAATCCTGTGGCATGACTTGCCTCATGCAAAACACACGTCACTACCAGTATTACACAGACCCTGATGATTCCTACCAAACTTCCCACAGAGCAAATTAGTACGACTACTGTTCACACAACTCTGGCGTTAGAGCCCGGCACTTTATTGCTACTGTTATTCATAAACTTTGGCACTAGCACACTAGCTGAAGACAGAGTTGGGGCTGAGATTTTCTGAAAGAATTGAGAATCGTCTCCATCCTCTAACCTCATTTGAGAAAAGTTAAAACTACCTATTTTGGCCCTCCTATTATCTCTCTCTTTCTCCTTAAGCTTCTCTTCCTTGATCTGTTTAGTATGAACTATAAGAATAGATAGGTCCATCTCCTTAATCAACGTAGCAGTCTAACACTTCTTGAACATACTATCAGATACACCAATATTAAACTTAATCATTCTAGACCTATTATCAGCCACCATCGAAGGATGATACCTTGCTAACTTAGTGAACTTAAGTGAGTATTTCTTCACACTCGTATTACTTTTTTCTCAAATTGATGAACTCCCGCACCTTAGCTTTCATTAACTGTAAAGGAAATAGCCTGTCTAAGAAAGTCATAGAGATCTTCTCCCATTCTACAGGCCCTGGCTCAACACCCCTATCCTCCTTCCACTGCTTACACCAGGTGTGAGCTATATTCTGCAACTGGTATGAAGCCAACTCTACACTCTCACTCAAAGTGTCACCCATGATATTTGTCTCTTTTTTAAACCCTATCAAAAAATTTCTGCAGATCCTCCTCAGACTTGGATCTCAAAAACAAAGAGGGATTGATTTGGGTGGAATCCCAAATCCTCGATGTAACTATATTTTCCATAAGATTAGCTGGGTCAATAACATACAAATTGTTTTAAGCAACTACTGAGTGAGCTAAGGTAGTGAAAAAAGATCTGTTTTGGCATGAGAGACATGCTCGTTCAGGGGATATTCCTAAATAGGCAGTGGTGTGGGCCAGTTCCCATTCCTTCTTTCATTATTTATTTTAGGAGACATTATCTATAAAAAGAATGAATGATGAGATAGAAAGAGACTTTAAATAGAGCTCATGCTCATTCGCATGACATGAATACTAAAAGAAGTGAAACTTTTCCTAAATGTCTCATAGCCTCTTGTCCATAAGTGTGGAATGCTTCACACCCATGCACCAGACTCTACTCAACGTGGCTTTCAAACTCCCTTGGACACTTAAAAACCATAGGCTCTGATACAAAGTTTTTTCATGACCCAAGGATACCTCCTAGTCGCGACAACGATGCTTATGATCATAAGTGAACACAAGCTAACCCATGTGTTGGTACCTACTGAGAGTACTAAATAAAGTAATAATAATGGATATGTGCCAAAAACAACTGATAAAGCCATAAAGTCTGAATAATAAAAATACAAATGAATCACAAGTCTGTAACATCTAATAAGACTGATAAAACTAACTAACTGATTATAAAAATGTGTAAAAGCCTTTAAACTAACTGAGGAGTTGATGGGACAAACCCCCAACTAACTCCAACAGACTGAATATAATAAAATACTAAAATAACTAAATAATTATAACATGTCCTCGATGGATGAGGACTCACCACTATGGCTGTTTGATTATACTAAGCAGTCTAACATCAGTTGGGAAACTGTATATCCGAACGTATGTTATAAGACATCATAGCATAAAGAAGAGTATGCAGTTTGTACTTTTAATATATTGGTGTATGAGATGAGGATAGGCTGATATGCATAAGGTACTGTGCATATGTAATAAGAACTAACTGAATAGAATGAGATAACTGAACATACATGCATGAAAAATTTAATATCTGAGAATGCAACATAAAGTGTGTATTTGTTATATTGCTAAGATAAATATGTAAATTGAAAGACTGAAAGTTGTAAAACTAAATATCTGAAAGTCTATACACTTAGTCAAGCCCTGAACTAAAAATACACTGAATACTATACTAGACTATGGGTAGTAGCATCTAAATGGCATTCCCCAATCTGAGCTAATTAGGATCCAACTTGTATCGCAAGTTGGAATGGTGTGGTGTACCGAAGGATGAGGGTGTCAAGACTAAACTGACAGGTGACCCATAAGAGAAAGTCAATCCTAAACTGATAGGTCACTCCTTATATCCTACGATGCTATGTAGTTATGAAATACGGAGACTGCTACTAATAACTCTACCTAAATGATAGGGAAGCTGCAACCCCTATATTTGCTCGGTGCTAAATCCTACTCCCAACTAAACTGAAACTGGAACTGGAACTAGACTGAGTTTAACTAAACATTATTTATTGTTTGATAGTGCTCATGATGATCATAATAACTGAATAACTAGGAATCATCATGTTTTAACTGAATCATACTTGAAAAACTAAAAATCATGAAAAACACATAGGTATCGAGTGTTCATAACCCACCAGCACTGAATAATCACTAAATGTAATAACAAGTTTAATATTATAGTAAAGGATTATGGTTAAAAATCCAAAAGTGTAGACATTTCATCAATATGTGGGAATCATGAATTTAATATAAGAATGATAGCTAAGAATCAAAAATTTAGGATTCATCATAAAATTCACTTTAATAAGGCATGGGAAACTCAAATTCATTGCATGGGGATTTCAAAATCTTGCATGGTATCATACATGGACTGAAATGCATTTTAATTACAATGGAAACATGAATTAAACCCATCTTAAGCAATACAAAATACAATAATGATAGAGAAATTTAATCTTTAATCGAAAAGAGTGTTTTTGGGCTCCATGGATGAAAGAAAACCCATGAATGAACATACCACATACCTTAAGCCTTTAACTTCAAATAAAAAACACCAATATTTATGCTTTCTTGAAGATTCTTGAACTTAGGGAACTTGAATTCTTTATTTATTGGGGAGAAAGAAATTGAATTTGTGTTCTTGGGGAAAATGGAAGAGTTTTCTTAAGATAGATCTGGAGAAGAAAGGCAAATAATGCCCTAAATAATGACCTAATTTGTGTTATGAACAATTGGGTTGAAGGGTAACAGACCTTATTGCCCCTCTAGCATTTAAACAAAACTAGCTTGCCACAATGTGTACTTATTGCAGTAGTTCATTTCTCTCACCACGATACGATTGGAATGATGATAGGAATAATATCATGACGTAGGACTATCACTATAATCCTCTTGTTTCGTGATCCAAACATGACCCAAACCCCATACAAAAAATTTGAAACTTTTCTGAGACACTTTTTTACATGCCTAAACATGAATTAACAAAAAAACCAACATTTTGGGGTCGAGAAAACCAAATTAAAAATCCTCCAAGTTTAGAAGCCTTAAAAATAACTAAGTTCCCAATATTTAGTGAAATTTTTAGGCTTTAAGCCCCTTATGCATCCAACTAAAAGGTTAACTGAGCTATGGATAATATGGGGTATTACAATATCTCCCCCTTATGAACATTAGTCCTTGAATAAGAATAGTTAGACTGAGAGTACTGAAATAAGGTAACAAAGATCACATACTCAATATTCATGACTAGAAACATCATTACATAACTGAGTCTGAAAGATGATACATAAGCTGAATTGATTTTGTGAATGCATACAATGTCATGAGAATAGTTATATAGATGGAACTAAGAATGTTAAAAAGTCAATCTAAGGAAAATTGTTACCTTAAGCTGTGTCTGAGTTTGTAGAGAAAAGATGAGGGTACTTGGTATGCATATTTGCTTCTGCTTCCTAAGTAGATTCCTCAATGGACTGATTCTGCCATAGAACTTTTACCAAGGAAACTTCTTTGTTCCTTATTCTATGAATCTGATTATCTAGGATCTTAACTAGAACTTATTCAAAAGAAAGGTTATCCTGAACAGCTGTACTTTCCAAAGGAATAACAAAAATTGAATCGCCCATACATTTCTTTATCAAAGAAATATGAAACACTGGAAGCACTGACACCAAATTTGTAGAAACCTCTATCTCATAAGCTACCTTCCCAAAATAGTTCAAAATTCAATAAGGGCTAACATATTGGGGACTGAGTTTCCCCTTCTTGCCAAATCTCTTTACTCCATCCATGGGCGACATTTTTAAATAGTCTTAGTCACCTACATAAAACTTAAGATCTCTCCTCCTCTATCTGCATAAGATTTCTAATGACTTTGGGTTGTCTTCAGTATCTCCCTAATCAACAAAACTTTTTCCGTCTTATTAAAGACCATATATATCCCTATCATAGTAGCCTCACCTACCTCAAACCAACCAATAGTAGATCTACATCTGTAATACCCTGTACCTTTTCCTATCTTGAAATCATCTTAAAAAATGTTAGAATCTTTCTTTGAAAGATGAATCCACTTTTATACATGTGGTATTTTTAAGATTTTTACTTTTTTATGTAGAAAATTTAATAAGCTTTCCATCGATATAAAATTCGCTTAAATCCAATAACCAGGTATGAAGTTATGACTATTTTAAATTCTCATCATAAAACAGCGCCATATTGGTTAGTGGCGTGCCACGCCACAAGCTAAAATGGCAAGTATTCTTTTCCAGTGTCTCAGTGCAATTTTCTCCGCGTCGCGCCAAAGTTCCAGGTTGCAAAAGAAAGGGCAACCCGATGGCTCCGCGTCGCCCCATTGCTTAGTTTCCTAATTTTGAAATTCTAGTGACATGGCATAATAGCGTCGCATCATGCCAGGGTCCAATCTTATTCATGCACAAGAAAGATGGTTATCTCAGAATATACATAGACTACCGTCAACTTAATAAGGTTATGGTCAATAACAAGTATCCTCTTCCCAAAATCGATGATTTGTTTGACCAACTTCAGGGTACCAGTTATCTCTATAGACCTCAGATCTAGCTATTATCATCTTAGAGTCAGAGAATGTGACATTTTGAAAATAGCTTTTCGTACTCGGTATGGTTACTTAAAATTCCTAGTCATGTCATTTGGTCTTACCAATGCCCCAGTAGCTATCATGGACTTGATGAACCGCATGTTCAAATAGTACTTGGACATGTTTATCATAGTCTTCATAGATGATATTTTGGTCTATTCCTGCAGTGAGCGAGATCATGCAGACCATCTCAGAACAGTACTTGAGACATTCAGAGATCCTCAGCTATTCGCCAAATTCAGTAAGTGTGACTTTTGGCTAAGGTTAGTACCATTCCTTAGTCATATTATTTCGGGTGATGGAGTTAGAGTAGATCCTCAAAATACTGAAGTGGTAAGAAACTGGCCTAGACCTATCTCTCCATCAGATATAAAGAGTTTCTTAGGTTTGGCTGGCTATTATAGATGGTTTATTGAGGGATTTTCTTCTATTGCATCCCCTATGTCTGGATTGACTCAAAAGAAAATCAAGATTCAGTGGTCAGATCCTTGAGAGAAGAGTCTTTAGGATTTGAAGACTCAACTCACCTCAGCTCCAATTTTAGCACTTCTAGATGGTCCAGATGGGTTCGTAGTGTATTGTGATAGATCCAGATTGGGTTTAGGTGGTTTCCTTATGCAGCATGGTAAGGTCATAGCCTATGCCTCCAGACATCTTAAACCCCATGAAAAGAATTATCCTACTCATGATCTTGAGATAGCAGTCGTAGTCTTTGCCTTGAAGATTTGGAGGCATTATCTCTACGAAATTCATGTAGATGTCTTTACAGATCATAAGAGTCTTCAGTATGTTTTTTCTCAAAAAGATCTCAATCTTCATCAGAGAAGGTAGTTAGAGCTCTTGAAAAATTATGACATAAGTATCCTCTACCATCCGGGCAAGGCCAATGTAGTGGACGATGCTCTTAGTAGACTATCTATTGGTAGTGTTGCTCATGTGGATAACAGTAAGAAAAATTTAGCTCAGGAAGTACATCAGCTTACCAAACTAGGCGTTCGCTTAGTCGACACATATGAGGGTGAGATATGGGTGCATGGTAGTTCAGAATCATCTCTAGTTTCAGAGGTGAAAAAAAAAAAGCAAGATAAAGATCCCAGCTTTGTAAAGTTGAAAGAGTCAGTAAAGGATTAGAAAGTATAGGTTTTCTCATAAGGGGGAGATAGTGTTTTGTGTTATCAGGGTCATCTCTGTGTTCCAGATATAGATGAATTAAATAATCAAATTCTTGTAGAAGCACACGGTGCGTGCTACTCTATTCATCCAGGGGCCATAAAGATGTACCGTGACGTACAGTAAGTCTATTGGTGAAGTGGGATGATGACAGATATTGTAGAGATTGTGGATAAGTGCTCTACATGTCAGCAGGTTAAGATAGAGCATCAAAAGCCTAATGGGTCTATGCAGAAGTTTAGTATTCCTACTTGGAAATGAAAAGAAGTGAACATGGACTTCGTGATGGGTTTGCCTCGAACTCCTTGTCAGTATGATTTGGTTTGGGTCATTGTAGACAGGATGACCAAATTATCTCATTTTTTTCTATTTCATACCTCTTATTCAGCTGAGGATTACGCCAGACTCTATATTAGGGAGTTGGTTAGATTACATCATGTTCTATTATCCATTTTCTCAGACAGAGGTACCCAGTTCACCTTTTACTTCTGGAAAGTGTTCCAAAAGGGTCTTGGTACCCAAGTTTATCTCAGTACAGCCTTTTATCCTCAAACAGATGGTCAAGCAGAAAGGACCATTCAGTCTTTAGAAGATATGATACAGGCTTGTGAAATTGATTTCAAGGGTAGTTGGGATGACCACTTGCTTTTGATTGAGTTTGCATACAACAATAGCTATCATTCCTATATTCGGATGGCTCCATTCTAAGCTCTCTATGGTAGGAGATGTAGATCTCCGATCAGTTGGGTTGAAGTTAGTGAGGCCTCAATCATAGAGCCTGACTTAGTATTTGATACCTTAGAAAAGTCCAATTTATTAGAAAAAGACTCCGAGCTTCTCAGAGCCAATAGAAGTCTTATGCAGATCTCTCCCATGACGGAAGTGAAGTGGTTCGGCAAGAAAGGGAAACTCAGTCCCTGATATGTCGGTCCCTTCAAGATTCTCAGTCGCTTCGGCAAGGTAGCTTATGCGCTTGAATTGCCTTCAGATCTAGCCTCAGTTCATCCAGTATTCTAGGTATCTTTGGTCAAGAAGTGCATAGGTAACCCAACAGTTATAGTACTTATTCAAAGCATTCATGTTCAGAACAATCTCTCTTATGAGAAGATTCTAGTTGAAATCCTAGACTATCAGACATATAGACTAAGGAACAAAGAACTCCCTCCAGTTAAAGTTCTTTGGAGAAATCAGCCTTTTGAGGGAGCTACTTGGGAAGTAGAAGCAGATATGCATACCAAGTATCCTCACCTCTTCTCCGCCAACTCAGATCAAGCTCAAGGTAACAGTCCTCCTTAAGCTTACTCAGTTTTATGTTCAGTGTTCATCACAAACTTGGTATCAAGTACCATTACATATTCAGACATGCATTCATGTATCAGTTTAGTTATATAATTATGCATCAGACATGCATTCTCATTATGAGAAACTTAGTTCCTCATAACACTCAATCATGCATTCATTAATAAGTTATGCATACATCAGATATGTGTGTCCAGTATGATATATTCAGTTATCAGTCATGTCAGTCATGAGATCTTGTTTCAGTTATTCATATTCAGTATGTATGTCAATTTATGTTCTTCCCCTCATTCTCAGTTTCATTCAAGGATGAATGTTCTCAAAGGGGAGATATTTTTATACCCCATACCTTTTCCTAGCTTTAAATTATCTCAAAACACTGTTAGGAGCTTTCTTTGAAAGATAAATCCACTTAAGTACACTGGGAAATTCAACAATCTTTCCATAGATATAAAATTCACCTAAATTCGATAACCAGGTAAGAAGTTATGACTATTTCAAGTTCCCATAGTAAAATAGTGCCATATTGGTCAGTGGCACGGCGCGCCAGAAGCTAAAATGGCAATTGTCCTTTTCCAGTGTTTTAGTGCGATTTCCTCCATGTCACGCTTCTTGGTCACAAAAGAAAGGGCAACGCGATGACTCCGCATTGCGCCATCCCTCAGTTTTCCAATTGTCAAACTCCAGTGACACGGCGCGATAGCACCGCGTCGGGCCAAGGGTCCAATTCGGAAAATTTTTACTAAAATTACTAGACACATCCAGGGTTAAAAGGGTTAATTTTTCACCCCTATTTAAGCCCTTTAACACGTGATTCAGCCACTTTTCACTCAAAAAATACTCTCTTCTCTCTAAAACCTCTCAAGAACAACGTAGGGCTTTTCATAGAAGATTCAGAATGAAGAATTTCCTCCGTCAATCTTTTTGTATTTATGAACCAAGGTATGCATAGTGTTCATTCATGGACTCCTTTGGTCCATGAAGCCGAAGAATCCTTTTTCTAAATTCAAGTTTATGGATTTTCTTATGAATTTCATGATTGGGCTGCTCTTGTTCATATGGATAATGAGAAATTGAATTCTACTCCATGTTGGGAGATAAATTCTATGTGGGTTAAATTATTATAGATTCATGGAAACCTATGACTAAACCCTTGAATGATGAAATTATAATTGAAGCATGATGTTTAATTATTATAATATGATGTTTACATGTACCATGCCTATAATATGTTTGATTAAATGTCTAGATAAAGGAAAAGTGCCTAACTAGCATGATACCATGAAATCCCCAAGTATGTACAAGTTATGCCTATTACATATTTTGATGAAATGCTTCTATAAATGTATTATGGATTATGATACTAGTTATATGTTCAATAAGTTATGCTTGGTCATTTTTCTTCCATCGAGTCCTGGAAGTACTCGTACCCAAAACATTAGCTGTGTTACTAGAGTCATGTTATGTTTTCACGATACTCTTAGTCAAGCTATGAATCCTTAATTTCAGACAGTCTTATGACTCAGGAAATCTCCATGATCTCATGAACTCAGTCAATTGTCAGATATCAGTAGTATTCCATCAGTCAACGGAATTCAGTAACCCATCCCATGTTCAGCTCAGTAAATTATGTTCAAAGTCTATTTAGATAGGAGTAGGAATTAGTACAGAGTGAACCCGAGGATGGGAACACACACTATCAGATGAGGGCGTGATTCTTAGAAGTCATCCTTGCATTCCAGAACTATGTAGCTAGCATAGGTTAAGATATCAACACTATCCGATGAGGGTTGATGAGGTTGGTAAGAACTGTTAGATAAGGGCCTCACCGTTCTCTTTTGGGACACGATCAGATGAGGGTCACCCACAGCTTGTCCTTACTAGTGGCGCGGTATTGACACCCTTCTAATTGGGGTTACAGATTGGACCCCAACTCAGCCATAATGGCATATTAGGGGCATGTCAGTTAGATAACTACTACCCATAGTTTTATGTTACAGAATTAGGACTGTCAGACACAGTCAATCAGTCTACGTAATAGAACTTGATAGTTCTTCAGATTTTAGGACTGTCAGATACAGTCAACTTAAGATACAATACGGGACTCAACTAGTTCCATTAGATTCAGTACTTTTAGATACATTCACTCATGTTATCATTTATATTAGTTATCAGTATGTCATGTTATCAGTATTTAGATTCTGTAATTATGTTATCACGGTATCAGTTTCAGTTATTATGTCTCATGCATATATTCTCACGCTCATGATAGTCAGTCTACTATTGTTATTATTTATGCATATGAACCCCATGCATTCATCCTACCTCATATGCATAGCAGTACATTTAAAGTACTGACGCATTTGCGCTATGTTGTCTTATACCATAGGCTCAGAGACACGAGCTCCAGAGCACCAGTAGCATTCTAGTCTCAGTAGCCAGAGTTAGAAGTGAGTCCTTATCTTTCAAGAACATGATAATTATTTTATTATCTCAGTAATTAGTTTATTAGTTGGAGTTAGTTGGGGACATGTCCCATCAACTCCTTATTCAGACAGTTACATTTTAGAGGCTTTCCAGACTATAGTATGTTCAGATAGATTATTTTAATTGTTTTGGGTATTTCATACCCCTCCTAGATGTTATACTTTTATCAAATAATATATCTCAGTTTTTGACCTTATAGCCTTTCAGTTTATGTTTCTGCATTATAAAGTATTTTATCCAGTATACAGGTACAGATATCAGTCATGGGTTAGCTTCTGGTACTTTGGGGTCATGAGCACCGTGTAGCATTCTGGGTATCAGATTTGGGGTGTTACAAAGCATCCCATAAAGAGCCTCAAATGTAGCCACCTGGATACTAGAGTGATAGTTGTTATTATGAGAAAAATCAATCAAAGGTAAGTGGTCATCCCAACTACCTTTAAAATTAATAACACATGCTCTCAACATATCCTCTAAGGTTTGAATGGTCCTTTATGCATGACCATCTATCTGAGGATGAAAAGTTGTACATATATGAACTTGGGTACCAAGAACATTCTAAAAAGCTCTCCAAAAGTGAGAGGTAAAGTAGGTACCTCTATTTGATATGATAGACAATGGTACTCCATGCAACTTTACCAACTCTCTACTATAAAGCCTGGCATAATCTTCAGTTGAACACGAAGTATAAACTGGCAAAAAATGAGATAATTTAGTCATTCTATCCATAATGATCTATATCGTATCATGCTTACGACGAGTACGAGGCAAACCCATCACAAATCCATGTTCACCACTTCCCACTTCCAAGTAAGGATGTTGAGCTCCTGTAATGCTCTACTACGTCTCTGGTGCTCAAGTTTAACCTGCTGATAATTTGAAGACTTGGCTACAAATTTTGTAATGTCCTTCTTCATACCATTCCACCAATAGATTTTTCACAAGTCTCGATACATCTTAATGGCTCCTTGATGAATAGAATATTATGCACCATGTGCCCCCGCTAAAATCCACTGCCTCAGACCATCAAAACATGGAAAACATAACCTTTCTTGACAACGTAGCACACCATTTCCCCCTTGGGAGAAAACTGCTACTTTTTGATATCTAACTGTTTCCTTCAACCTAACCAAACTAGGATTCCTATCCTGCTTTTGCTTTACTTTAGCTACCAAAGAAGATTCCAATCCATTCAACACACATATAATACCTTCACCTATATCAACAAACCGAACACCTAATCTCACAATCTGATGAACCTCCTACCGAACACCTAATCTCGCAAGCTGATGAACCTCCTGGACTAACTTTATCTTATCCTCCTCAATATGAGCAATGCTACCTATAGATAATTTACTAAGGGCATCTGCCACTACATTGGCCTTTTTAGATGATACAACATACTCATATCATAATATTTTAACAACTCAAGACACCTTCTCTAATAAAGATTTAAATCTTTCTACGAGAACACATATTGAAAATTTTTGTGATCCGTGAAAACATCGACATAAACCTTAAAAATATAGTGCCTCCAAATTTTAAAGGCAAAAACAATACTACCAACTCAAGATCATGGGTAGGATAAGTCTTTTCATGGGGTGTAAGTTATCTAGAGGCGTAGGCTATGGCCTAACCTTTTTGCATTAACACACAACCAAGAACAACTCTAGAAATATCATAGTAAACTATGAATCCCTCTGAACCAGCTGGAAAGGTCAGGACTATGGCTGAGGTGAGTCGAGTCTTTAACTCGTGTAAACTCTTCTAACATGAATCTAACCACTAGAATTTGACTTTCTTTTTAGTCAATCGAGACATAAGGGATGCAATAAAAGAGAACCATTCAACATTTCATCTATAATACACAGCCAAACCCAAGAAACTCCTGATATCTAATGGAGAGATAGGTCTAGGCCAGTTTCTCACTACTTCAATCTTTTGATGGTCAACTCTAATGCCTTCACCAGAAATAATATGTCCAAGAAAAGCTACTGATCATAGAAAAAATTCACACTTACTGAAATTGGTAAATAACTAATGAGCTCAAAAGGTCTGCAATACAATCCTTAAATGATCGACATGATAATTCTCACTATGGGAATAAACAAGGATATCATCAACGAAGATTCTAACAAACATATACAAGTACTTCTTGTACACTCTATTCATCAATTCCATGAAAGCTTCAGGGGAATTTGTTAGTCCAAAAGACAAAACTAGGAATTCAAAGTAACCATTCCAAGTTCTAAGCTAATGATAGCCAGATCTAAGGTCTATCTTAGAGAAATAACTGGTACCATGAAGTTGGTCGAATAATTCATCTATCTTGGGGAGTGGATATTTATACTTTATTATGACTTTGTACAACTAACGGTAATCGATGCATGTTCTGAGAGAACCATCTTTCTTATACATGAATAAGACTGAAGAGCTCCATAGGGAAACACTGGGTTTGATTAATCTCTTATCTAAGAGATTCTTCAAATGTTCTTTTAATTCCCTAAGCTTAGTTGGAGTCATTTTATGGGGCGGAATAGAGATAGCCTGGGTATCTAGACAGAGATCTATTCCAAAGTCAATTTCTCTTTTGGTAGGAACTCTAGGGAGGTCACCAGGGAACACATCGGGAAATTCACTTCCTACTGAAACTGACTCAAGAGTGGGTGTCTCAAAACTAGAGTCTTTGACTACAACAACAAAGTACATACCCCCCTTTGATATCATATTTCTTTCCTTGAGATAAAAAATAATTTTGACTCCTAAGCACTGAAGTACTACCCCTCTATTCAATAACTGGTTCATTGGGAAACTAAAACTAAACAACACTATTTTTGCAATCCACTGAGGCATAGCACGAATGGAGCCTATCTATGCTGAGGATGACATTAAAATTAGTCATTTCTAACTCTACAAAATCTACTAAAGTGATTTTCTGAGATACTGTAACCAGGAAATTTTTGAATACCTGTCTAGATATAATAGATTTACCCACTGGGGTAGACACTGAGAAAGGCTCTGCTAATATTTTTGGACTAACACCAAAATTGACAACTATATAGGGGTTACAAAAAAAAAAGAATCTCCGAGGTCTAATAAACCTACACATGAAGATGAAAAACTTGAAATGTACTCATAACAACATCAAGAGAACTTTCCTAATCATGTCGAGATTGGAGTGTATAAGTTTGTTCTAGCACTGCCTGCTAGTGGCACTGGAAGTGGCGCCCTCTTGGGTCAAAAAACCTAATAGTGCTACTGAATAAGTATTCTGTCCCTGTTAGTAATCATTTCTGCCCCTCTGCGCCAACAACATACACTTTTAAATCCTGTGTCCTAGCTTGCTACATCTTTAACACACACCACTACCAGCCTTATGCATGACCTGATGATTGCTACAACACTTTCTGCAGAGTGGATAATTACGACCACTGTTCACACTATCCTGGGACTTAGAACCTAGCGTTGTATCCTAACTATTATTACTGAACTTTGGCACTAGTGCACAAGTTAAAGAATGTGCTGGGGGTGAGAACTTTTGACAAACCCGAGAACGGTTTCCACCCTTTGGCCTCAGTTAAAAAAAGTTAAATCTACCTTTCTAGCTTTCTTATTCTCACTCTCTCTTTATCCTTAAACTTATCTTAATTAATCTATTGAGCATGAACCATAAGGCTAGATAGGTCCATCTTCTTAATTAACATAGATATCCAACACTTCTTGACCACACTATCAGATACACGGGAAATAAACTTACTATTTCTAGACCTATTATCAGCCACTATCCAAAAAGCATACCTCGCTAACTTAGTGATCTTAAGAGAGTATTCCTTCACACTCATATTACCTTGCTTCAAATTTATGAACACCTACACCATAGATTCCCTCAACTCTAAAGGAAAGAACCTGTCTAATAAAGTCGTGGCAAACTCTTCCCACTCTACAGGCCCTGCTTCAACACCCCTATCCCTCTTCTACTACTTACAACAGGTGTGAGTTACATCCTGCAACTGGTATATATCCAACTCTGCACTCTCACTCAAAGAGGCACCCATGATATTTTTCACTTTCTGAACCATATCAAGAAAATCCTGTGAATCCTCCTTAGACTTAGATCCTAAAAATAAAGAGGGATTCATTCGCTTGAGATACTAAATCCTAGTTGTAGTTGTATTTGCCACTAGATTAGCTAGGGAAATAGCCTAAAAAAAATTTTGAGTAGCTACTGAGTGATCTAATGTAGTGAAAGCAGTTGTGAACTCAGCGTGAGAAACATGCGTATTTAGGGGATCTTCCTGAATAGGCGGTAGTACAAGTTGGTTTGCATTCCTTCTTCCGTGTTTTCTATTGGGAGGCATTGCCTGTAAATAGAATGAAGGATAAGTTATAAAGAGAGTTTAAATAGAGCTTATGGTCATACTCATGACATAAATACTGAAAGAAGGGAAACTTTTCCTAAAACATCTTATAACGTCTTGTCCATAAGTGTTTCGTGCTTCACATTCATGCATAAGACTCTACTCAACATGACTCTCAGACTCTCTAATACACTTAAAACCATAGGCTCTAATACCAAGTTTATTCATGACCCAAGGATACCCCTAGTTGCGACAATGGTGCTTACGGTAATAAGTGAACACAAGCTAACCCATATCTTGGTACCTACTAAGAGCACTAAATAAAGTAATAATAATGGACATGTGCAGAAAATAACTGATAAAGCCATAAATTATAAATACTGAAAATACGAATGAATCATAAGTTTGAAATATATGATAAGACTGATAAAATTGACTAACTGTCTAACTGACTATCTAAATATCTAAACACCTCTAAACTGACAAAGGAGTTGATGGGATAGAACCTCAACTAACTCCGACTGACTGAATAAAATAAAATACTAAAATAAATGAATAATTATAATGTGTCCTCAATGGATGAGGACTCACTACTATAATTGTTAGATTACACTAAGCTATCTAACTGTTATCACTGAACTATGCATCCGAACCTATGATATAAGATATCTTAGAGAAAATAAGAGTATGCGATCAGTACTTTGAATATACTAGTATATGAGATAAGGATAGGATGATATGCATGGGGTACTGTGCATATTAAATAAGAACTAACTTAATATCATGAGATAACTAAACATGAATGCAAGAAAGCTGTAATATCCGAGAATGCAAGACTAAGTGTATTCTGTTATGTTACTGAGATAAATCTATAATCTGAAAGACTAAAATCTTTAAAACTAAGTATCTTAAAGTTTATACACTTAGTTAAGAAAACCTTAACTAAAACTATACTGAATATTGTATTGAGATAGTGGGAGGTGTCATCTAACCGACAAGCCCTAATCTAAGATAATTGGGGTACAACCAATAACCCCAATTGGAAGGGTGTCAGTACAGTGCCACGGTTACTAAAACTAGCTATGTGGATCCACTAATCTATTGTTCTTAAGGACCAGGGTGTCAAGCCTAAATTGATGGGTGAACCCTGGGAGGAAGTCAAGCCTAAAATGTCGGTGACTCCTCATATGCTACGCTTTCTACATAGTTCTAGAATGCAGGGACTGTTTCTAATGACTCTACCTAATTTACAAGGAAGCGACCTCCTTGCATTCGTTTGATGCTAAATCTTACTCCTAACTAACTGACACGAGAATTGGAACTAGACTAAGCTTAGCTAAACATAATTTCATGACTAATAGTACTTATTATGATCATAATAACTTAATAAATAGGAATAACCATGGTTTAATTGAATCATTCTTAAATATCTAAAAATCATGTAAAATATGTAGGTATCGGGTGTTCATAACCCATCAGCACTGAAGAATCATTGAATTTAATAAGAAGCTTAAAACTATAATAAAGGTTCATGGTTCAAAACCCATAAGCATAGGCATTTCATCAAACATATGGGGATTATGAATTTAACATGGGAATGCTTTATAAAAATAATAAATTTAGGATTCATCATAAAATTCACTTCAATCAAGCATGGGAAACTCAAATTCATAGCATAAGGAATTCACAATCTTGTATAGGAGCATACATGCACTAAATTACATTTAAATTACCATGGAAACATGAAATAAACCCATCTTAAGCAGTACAAAATACAATAATGATTAAAAAACTAAATCTTTAATCGAAAATAGGAAACTCAATAGAAAATGCATAAATGAAAATCCCACATACCTTAAACATTTAACTTGAAAGAGAAACACCAATCTTGATGCTTTCTTGAAGTTTCTTGAACTTGGAGAACTTTAATTCTTTATTTCTTGGGGAGAAGGAATTGAATTTGTGTTCTTAGGGAGAAGGAATTGAATTTGTGTTCTTAGGGAAGAGGGGATAGTTTTCTTGAGAGGGATTTGGAGAAAACTTGCAAATAATGCACTAAATAATTTCCCAATTAGTGTTATGAATGATGGGTTGGGGGGAAATACCCAATTACCCCTCAGGCAAATAAATTCAAAATTGGATGGATCAAGCTTCCCGCGATGGGGCCTTATCATAGTAGTTCATTTCCCTCACCGCGACGTGTTCTACATTACAATAGTAATAACCCCATGATGTAGGATTATCGCTATAATACTTTGGTTTCATGGTCCAAACATGACCCAAACCCCATCTGAAAAATCCAAAAACTCCTCTGAGAGATGCTCCTTACATCCTTGAACCTGAATTAAATGAAAAAGTAATATCTCAAGGTCAGGAAGACAAATTTAAAAATCTTCCAAGTTTTGAAGCCTTAAAAATGACTAAGTCCCCAACACTTAGTGAAATTTTCAGGCATTAAGCCCCTTATGCATGCAACTAAAAGCTAAAGTGAGCTAAGAATAATACGGGGTATTACAACTATGGGGGTTTGGGCCATATTAGAAATTATTATCCTAATTTCTTATAAATGGGTTAGTTCACTCAACAATTGAATTTTACTACTCTAATTCTGGTAGGTCATAGTGGTGGAGAAAATGGTAGGGGTCATCCACAAAGTGGGTGTGGTGTCCAGGCTATAGCGGGTGGGAACCAAGACAATTAGGGTTGAAGATATGATAGTAAAAATAGTGCTCAAGGTGGTAGAAGTGGAAGATAAGGTGGTCATAGGGCTTACCATTATGCTATTCTATCTTATCTTGAAGAAGATGATTCTTATATTGCGATCACAGGTACTATTTTTGTTTATGATCATATGGATCCTGTACTATTTGATCCTAGTTCTACATTCTCTTATGTGTTTGTGGAATTTGACTTGGTGTGGGACTTATACTACGAGCATCTTAATACTATTGTGTTTGTGTCCATGCTAATTTGGGTATTTGTATGTGTTGATCCGGTATATCATACATGTCCTGTGATGTTTATGGAGTTTAAGACCTTGGAAAACTTAGTGATTCTAGATATGGAAGAAATTTATGTCATTTTGGAAATGAGTTGTTGTCCTTCTATTATGCCATTCTTGATTGTTGTGCTAAAATATTCATTATAGAGATGCCCAAGATAGAGAAGTTAGAGAGGGAGGGTATTGTTAAGCCTACTCATGTAAGAATAGTGTTATCTCTTCATGCCTAGAATTTAGTAAATAGGGGTGTAGGCATTTTAACCCATTTTGGGGAAGATAAATCTATACTTACTCCTATAGCGTCATTCCTAGTGGTGTGTGAATTCTTAGAAGTTCTTTTTTATGATCTTCTAGGTATGCCTCCAGACTGAGAAGTTGATTTTTAGAGATCTAAAGCTCAGAACACAACCATATCCATCCCTTCCTATGGCACAAATAGAGTTGATAGAGCTGAAATCTCAGTTATAGGAATTGTTAGATAAGGGATTTATTTTCCCACATATTTCTTCTCAGGGTGCGCCTATGTTATTTGTGAAAAGTAGGATGTTAACATAAGGATATGCACAGACTATCACCAGTTGAATAAGGTGACCATTCATAATAAATATCCATTGCCTTATATAGATACCTACTTGACCAGTTCCATGGACCGGTAGTATTCTCTAAAATAGATTTGAGATTGGGCTACCATAATCTTAATATTAGTGAGGAGGATATCCCAATGACTGATTTCCAGACTCATTATAGGAACTGTGAGTTTCTATTTATGTCATTTGGCTTGACGAATGCCCAACTACCTTTATGAGTCTAATAAATGTAGGTTTTAAGTCATTCTTGGATTCGTTCATGATTGTGTCCATTGATTTCATAGTAATTTACTTTAAAAGTAAGGAAGAGCATAAATCTTACTTGCATATGGTATTGGGGTTGCTTAAGGAGAAGCAACTATATGCTAAGTTTTTTAAATATAAGTTATAACTGTCTTCAATATCCTTCCTAAGGCATAGGGTTCCTAAGAAAGGGGTTATGACAAACCCACAAAAGGTATAAGTAGTTATGAATTAGGCTAGGCCAACAAATGTGACATAAAATTTGAGTTTTACATGGTTGGCCAATTATTATTATGATTTGTTAACGGGTTTGCTACCTTTTTCTTGAATATGACAAGCCTTACTCAGACGGAAGTCTTATTATTATGGGACGACAAATATGAAGTGAGCTTCCAAATGCTCAAAACTTTTTCAACCCCAATTCTCATATTGCCTATTACAGTAAGGATTTAATTGTATATTATGATGCCTTATGGATGGGTTTAGGAATTGTTTTGATGTTGTATCAAAACATGATTGCTTATGCTTTGACACAACTAAAGCTTTATGAGAAAAATTAAGGTTTGATTTAGGTGTTGTTTTGATGATAGATCAAAATATGATTTGTTATGCTTCGACACAAGTGAAGCTATATAAGAAAATCTTCCCCACACATGATATAAAATTGACAGATGTGGTGTTTACTTTGAAGATTTGGAGACTTTAATTCTATAAGGTTAAATCTGAAGTGTTCACTGACCACCGTAGCTTATAGTACATGTTCACTCAAAGATGTTTAAACCTTAAACAGAGAAGGTGGATAGAGTTGATCAAATGCTATTTATCTCAATCCTACATCACTCGGGTAAGGTCAATGTTGTGGTAGATACACTAAACTAGAAACCAGTGAGCCTGGGAAGTTTAGTATAGATGGAAGTTAGATCCATAATCTATAACAAATCTAGAGTAGAAAGTTCAAAGACTAAAATATAAGCTATTTAAGAGAAAATGTCTTATAAGGTGAGGTGATAGAGGCCATTCTGGATAGTGAGAGAGCATTGAGGATTTAGGGGCACTTGTGCGTACCCCAAGTAGGTAATTTAATTTCAAATATTCGAGTAAAGGCTCACAAATCTAAGTACTCTACGAATCTTAGTGCCAACAAAATGTATAAAGACTTGAGGCAACATTATTTGTGGAAAATAATAAAGTAGGACATTATGGATTTTTTAACCAAGTATCAAAACTGCCAGCAGGTCAAATATGAGCACCAAAAACTTCACGATAAGTTTTAGAGAATGCCTATTCAAGAATAGAAATGGGAAAGGACAACTACGGACTTTGTGGTTAGCCTTTCTAAAACTCTGAGAAAATATGAATCTATATGGGTCATTGTGGACCAAGTTACCAATTTAGCTCACTTTTTTCCTATAAGAATAGATTATAATGCGTCTATGTTGGCCAAGATTTATGTGAAGAAGATTGCAAGGTTACACGGGGTATAAGTTTGTATTGTGTTAGACAGAGGTACTCAGTTCAACTCTAATTTTTTAGAGAAATTTTAGTCAGAGTTGGGGTTTAGATTGGACCTAAGTATAGTTTTCCATCCATAGACTAAAGTTTAGTCAAATCAAACTATTCAATTGCTTTAGTATATGCCTTAGGTTTGTGTTATATTGTTTAAAGGTCAGTGGTACCAATACTTACCATTGTGTGAATTTGCGTACAATAATAGTTACCACTGTAGTATTGATATGGCCTCATTGGAGGCTTTTATGGTGAAAGGTATAGGAGTACAATTAGATGGTTTGATGCATTTGAAATAAGGCCTTAGGGAACTGACATGCTCAAGGATTCGATAGACAAGGTAAGGTCAATAAAGGAAAAGCTCATAGCTATTAGATCCTATAAAAAGAATATATGGATATATTAGTTAGAGATGTGAAATTTGAAAAGGGGGAAGCTACTCTTGAAAGTATCACCCATGAAGGGTGTAATGTGGTTTAGTAAGAAATAAAAGTTGATTTTGTGATTCATTGGACCCTCTGAGGTTTTAAAGAGAGTAGAGTCAATAGAATGCAAGCGAGGCTTGCCTTCTAGTACGTCCAACATTCACCCAATATTCCGTGTGTATAATCTAAATAAATACAATAGATATGGGAACTACATGATTTGTTGAGAACCCGAGTTATTTTATAAAGAGTTATCATATGAAGGTGATTCAATTGTGATATTTGGTTAGGACATGAGAAAAATTGAGAACTAGATTCATTCAATATGTGAAAGTTTAATGGAGGAACTATAATATTGAGGAAGCTACTTAGGAGATAGATGCTAGATAAGCATGAGATATTCGCACTTGTTCCTTAACCAAGATACTTTTCCTTTTCTTAGTTATGATTTTAGGGGAAAATTGTCATTCAAGTATGTACAAGAGGTAATTGGTATATAATGTAATGACCTAAATGTCATTACACTAAATTATGAGAAATTTTTTTTACCTAGTCCTTTCTTAGGAAATATTTAGGAAATTTAGGGCTAGCCTAGTGTTGGAAATATTTTTAGAGTTTACTAGTTTAGTAAAATAATATACTAATTAGAGTATTGGTGATGATTTTTTACTTTATTTTTAGATAGATAACAAATTTAGGAAGTTGTAGCAACTTTTCACACCTGAAATAGAGTTGTACAACTCTAGTTATAGAATTTACCAAAGCAGGGTTGGTTCCTGATGTAATATTTCAAAGAGTGTGTTGTAAAAAAGGCATAACTAATTAGAGGCTTGAGATTTTTCCTTGGAACTAGTGCAATAAAGAAAGAAACAGTTGCACAGGAAAATCCACCACCGATAGTGTAAAGTGTCAAAATATTATAGTTATAACGCATATTATTTTGACAGTTTTAAAGACTCAAGAAATATTTTTCATTACCACATTTCCAAGAAATGAGTAAGGGCTTAGTAAAGGGCGGATAATTCATTTGTCATCATTGGAGGTAAGTTTCTTACAATCTAAACTTTGAATTACTTCTTAGAATCCATAAGAATCATGAGAAACTAATTTGTGGTGGAATTTAGAGGTTTAACCTTGGTTAATGGAATTGATATTAATTAGTGGGAATGAGTATAAAATTAGTATAAAATGATCCGAGGGTGTTAGAAGATACTAATGGGAGTACAATCTTAGTTGTTCATGTTAAATAATGTATGGTTTATGAGGTTTTAAGAAAGGGGAAATCCTAAGATGATAATAAAAGGCAATGTTATGATTACAATGGTTAGTATTAATCCTTAATGGTTAAAGAGAGATGAATTTATTAAAATTAACATATATTTTTGTTGTTATAGTTCAAGATCAAGATGAAGGGAAATGAAAAGTTAAACTTGTGGCCTAGAAGTGTTATTGAGCAAGGAATTGAGGTAGGTTATGGTTTATTGTAGCAATTAGACTTTTTGGAATCTGTGCTTATATGTGAAATAAATGTTGTGATGTCTTCCGAGCACTACTTGTGATTATTGATTGCAATGCATTTTCATGCATACTAATTTTGTTTAATTGATTTTTATGATTTTGATAATATACAACACATGATGTTCATGATGATTGTGATGTTGCAGAAATAATAATAATATTGATAAGATGAGACAAAAGACATGATGCACATACTTTGAATTCATATATTCATTCATGTGCATTGAATGTTCAGTTATAATCCAATGATATGATGCAACTTGTTGTTGAATTTGACTAGGTGTAAATATACATAAGTATGAGTGTGTATTCCCTCTAAATTGAATTGTCATAATTTTGTATTTTTCTTTGATTATAAGTTTAGTGATGATCGATTTTCACCTACTTGATTATATATTTGTATGATGTAAGGTTGAGTTAACCTGTTATGCCTACCAGTACTTATTGATGTACTAATTCTATTGGTGCTCTTCCTTTTGTTTAGTACAAAGCGTGTTCTAGCCCTTGAGACAAGACCTTGACTTTTTCTAGTAGTTCTAGACACAGTTTAAAGGTTGAACACCATGACCAGGAAGCCTTTGGATCTTCTTATTATTGTTTGTTTCCCTTGTTTTAGGACTAATACATTTCTTTATTTATTCTTATGCTAGATAATTATTTTTATCTAAGACTTGATTTTTCTTAGATGTTCTTGTTCGGTGAATTCAAGTCCCTGGGATTTAATAAATAGAGGTTTCCATTCTCTATTAGTCTATGGATGTTAATGTTGGTTTGATAGTTTGTTTATTTATATATTTATTGAATGAAGTCCTTTTAGAACTTCTTTTAAAAACTAGGTTAATATAACGTAAATCATAAAGTAACCCTTGAGTTAGTAAGGATTAGTTTATAATTGTTTTCCTTCCATTGATCAGGGTGGGTGCAAATCATGACCGATTGGGTAATGATGGACGTACAGACTCTAACTAATAGAATCATGAGCAAGGGATTAGTAAGGGAGGGGTGTTAGCCTATGTTGAGGCTAAGTCTAATTTGTTTAAAAAAATTAAGAGCAGATAATTTAAAGATAAGATGTTTTGAAATATTAGGGAGAAAGTGTAGTAAGGTGAAGCCAAGGAGGCCGTTCTTGATGAAGGAGAGTTGATGATTAGAGGGAGCATGTATTTTTCACATTTTGGAGACTTTATTCCTACTATTCTTGCAAAGTCCCATAATTCGATGTATTCTATACATTTGGGTGCAACCAAAATGTATAGAAACTTGAGACAACACTATTAGTGGCAAAAAATAAAGTGAGATACTGTAGATTTTGTAACCAAGAATCATAATTGTCCATAGGATGAGAATGAACATAAAAACCTGGGGGCACGTTTCTGAGAATGCCCATTCTAGTGTCGAAGTGGAAAGGAATATCAATGGATTTGTTGTAGGTCTTCTTAAGACTTTGAGAAAATGTGGTTCCATATGTGTGATAGTCAATCGATTGATCAAGTCAGATTATTCTATTTTGGTGAGGGTGGACTATCATGAAACTAAGCTGGCGAAGATTTATGTAAAAGTGATTGTAAGTCTCCATTATGTTCCTATTTATATAGAGGTACACAATTTAACACCAAGTCTTGGGAGAATTTTTCATCAAAATTGGGTACTCGATTGGACCTAAGTACAATTTTTCCTCCATAGGCTAATGGGCGATCAAAATGGACAATCCAATTACTTGTAGACATGCTTAGATCATGTGTGATTGACTTTGGTGGTCAATGGGCCAAGTATTTAAACTTTTGTAAATTTCTTTTAATAGTAAATACCACTCTAGTGTTGACATATCTCCTTTTGAAGCTTTGATTAGATAAAAATGTGGGTTGTTGATCAGTTGGCTTAATGCCTTTGAGGTGAGACCATGGGACACTGATATGCTAAAGTAGGCGATGGAGTGAGGTTTATGTGAGAGATATTGGTAACACCTCAAAGATAAGAAAAGGAATATGCATATAATAAAGTAAGAGGTGTGAAATTTGAGAAAGGTCAGAAAGTGTTGTTGAAAGTATCACCCATGAAAAGTATGATAGATTTTGATAAGAAGGGTATGTTGATTCTGAGATACATTAGAACCTTTGAAATTTTGAATGCAGTAAGGTCAGTGGCATATAAGCTGGATTTACCTCCTAGCATATTTGGCGTTCATCCGGTGTCCCACGTGTCAATGCTTAAGAATTATCATGATGATGGAGATTACATCATTTTTCGGGAATCTGAATTATTCAACAAAGAGCTTTCCAATAAAGAGTAGCTAATTGTTCTATTAAACATGGATTTGAGGAATTTGATAACCAAGGCCATTTTATCTAGGAAAGGTCAATGGAAGAATTATTTGGTTGAGGAAGAAACTTGGAAGGTGAAGGCGGATATGTACAAGAGATATCTACATGTATTCATGGAATCAAGTAATTACCCTTGATATTTGTTGTACCAATTTAGGTTACTTGTTTTCATAGATGAATGAGTGGTAAATTACTATCGAATGTAATGACTAAGATTGTCATGACAATAAAATAGAGAGTAGAACCTATACTTAATCTTTCTTAAAACAAAAACTACAAAATTCAGGACTCGCCTAGACTTAGGCGTATTTTGAGGGTGTGGTAGTCTAGTGAAATCTAGCTTTAATTTGAGAATAGATTGGTGTTTTTTATTTGATTTTGTGGTAGAAGAGGATTTTAGAAAGTCGTATCAACTTTTGGTAGGCAAAGCAGATTAATATAACTCTAATTATAGCGAAAATAGTGAAAAGGTTAGTTTGTGATGTCAAATTTTGAGAGGTATTTAGTGAAATGGCCTAAACTAGGACAAAGTTCAAAATTACTACATTGGGTCCACTAGAGCAGATAGAAATGTGCTAGAATGGTAATAACACCAATATGAATGCAACTCATTTTGGCCTAGGGCTGCATCAACGGTAGATTCACCGTTACTCTAGTGGTAAGGATGCAAGATTCTGTTTTTAAAAATAGGTAAGGTTTCTTTACTTTCTAAACTTTAATTAATACTTTAAATTCTTAAAAATTTCTAGAATTTGCTACAAGGTAGAAATTCAAGTTTAGCCCTAAATTATGAAGTGAAGGGAAATGGGTGGGGAATTCATTTACTTTAGTTGTTATTGATGCTAGTATGTTAGAAAACACTTCTTAAGGTTGATTTTTTTTTTTTTGATAATTCCCAATTATGTAGAATTCTTGAGTTTTAAAGAGTAAAACCCCCTAATATAATGAAATAGGGAAATTCCTATGCTTATGGTAAAATTAAGTTCTTAATGATTAGGAAAGGTGAATGGTTGAAATAGGTGTTGTATAATTGTTTTTAATAGATCAAGAATGGGATGAGATCAAATGAAAGGGCATGTTTTTGGCTAAATAGTATTTCAAGCAAGGAATCAATGTAGGGTATGGTTTAACTGTAGCAAAAGGCTTTTTTAATTCTGTGCTTATATGTAAATTGAATGTTTGCGATTTCTTTTGTTCACTACCTATATGTTTGACTACATCTTAAATTTACATTGATGTTGATGATGAATATTGATAAGTTATGGAGATGACGTTGAGATGATATTAATGATGATGATGAAATCATGTCAAAATAATATTGAGAATGATATTTAGATGATGATGAGATGATATTGATGATGATATTAAGATCACGATGAAATAATATTGTTGATGCTTTTGAGATGGGAATTAGATGATACATGCATCTTGCATGCATCCCTTAGTCGAATGAATCTGAACGTACATTTATACATATATATTATAGTGAACCTCATTAAGGTATTTGCCTTACGGTAGATGGTATAATTGTGTACTTGTATTCTTGAAGAAATGAAGTATTATATCTATACTCAGTGGTCATTAATTGTAAGTTTGGTTTGGATCGTTGTTACTTGCATTTGATTTATCTTTTTTTATATTGTTGAGTTGAGCCATCCTATGATTCCTACCAGTACTTATTTGATGTACTGATGCTACATGTACTTTTCTTTTTGTTAAGTGTTGTGCATGTTCCAGCGTTTGAGATGAGATCTTGACTCTAGTCATTGATTACAGATGTCAGCTCAAGGGTAAGCACCACGATTGGGCAATTATTGAATCAACCTTATTATTTTAACATTTGTTCAAGATTGAGAATTTTCCTTAGTTTGCATTTTTGATCACTTATTAGACATAGTTTTTGGATATTTTTAGATGCTCTTGGGTGGTGAATTCATTGCACCACCCAAACTAGGGTCTGGCCTTGACAGGCATCTCAAGTCCCACATGGATAAGAGATCACCTCCTGCACCTAACCAAACCAAACACAACATCCCCTAATGTCGGATGAATTTTGAACATATAACAAGATAGTATGCAAAAAAATTAAGGAAAGTCAAAACATCTCTATAACCGACGACTGATGACCGGCCAAATAATCAACCAACATCACCCAATATCCACAGTAATCCAAACAAGCCTT
>JAPEIP010000007.1:159673975-159695271 GCA_026120095.1 Capsicum chinense
AGCCATCCTATGATTCCTACCAGTACTTATTTGATGTACTGATGCTACATGTACTTTTCTTTTTGTTAAGTGTTGTGCATGTTCCAGCGTTTGAGATGAGATCTTGACTCTAGTCATTGATTACAGATGTCAGCTCAAGGGTAAGCACCACGATTGGGCAATTATTGAATCAACCTTATTATTTTAACATTTGTTCAAGATTGAGAATTTTCCTTAGTTTGCATTTTTGATCACTTATTAGACATAGTTTTTGGATATTTTTAGATGCTCTTGGGTGGTGAATTCATTGCACCACCCAAACTAGGGTCTGGCCTTGACAGGCATCTCAAGTCCCACATGGATAAGAGATCACCTCCTGCACCTAACCAAACCAAACACAACATCCCCTAATGTCGGATGAATTTTGAACATATAACAAGATAGTATGCAAAAAAATTAAGGAAAGTCAAAACATCTCTATAACCGACGACTGATGACCGGCCAAATAATCAACCAACATCACCCAATATCCACAGTAATCCAAACAAGCCTTCTAAAAAAAAGAACCAAAACCAGTCTTGGTCGGGACATGTCTCCAACTCTGATAGCTGACAATAAGAATTAAAATGATAATGTTGATTATAATGAAAGTAAGTATCAACTCAAATCTAAGAATGAAAGCTGGTGAAATGCCTAAGCCTTCTGGGGATGGAAGCTCACCACTTCACCACAATGCAAAGAATTGAGCTGACCGACCTAACTTTGTGCAAGAAAAGTAGAAGTAGGCTCTGGTGATTGCATCACGTGGGGATACAATGTCTGGAATGGTTAGTGGGGTGAATTCTAGCATGTAAATCAGGGATAAGGATAACATAATGTTATAATCAACAGTTCACAATCATTCAAAACCAATGCATATAGTTAAATACATATATATATATATATATATATATCACATGTCACGAGAGGGAACAAGGATTAACATGCTCTATAAAGCTTTATCCTGGATTGTTTAGCTTAACCATCATGACATACAAAGGCACCCATGAGCTATATGGTCCCAGCTCTCACCCATCTTGTAGGGCCCCAGTGTGTGTGGCTGCATGAACAGAGGGTTTACATATGCACTATGGGGGACTCAAACCTCTCAATCATATGTTAATAATATTAAGGGTGACTCAAACAAATAGCACATATAAATTAAAATTCTCCTAAAATAGTGTAACCGGTCATTGTAAAATATATAACCTAACTTTGTTGGGGTTGAATCCTACAACGAATATGGTGTTAACTAAATCTTATGATTATTAATGGACTATCAGTCATAAGCTTCCATAAATAAAGGGGTTTGGGTTGTTAAAAATATTGGTTTGAGTGTTTTCTTAATACTAAGACTAGTGTTTAAGTTGAAATTTATAGAAAATGAGAATGGTTAAACTAGGATTATGATCACCAAGATGTTTCAATACCAAGGGTCATGGGTTGTTACAAATCCGTACTTAACAATTTCAATTGCAATGTTAATTGGTTAATTGATTCCATCTAATTATTTCTCAACCTTCAAAGGTGGATTCATTTTAATTCTTTCAAACATAAAGTGATAAATTGGTTCAACAACTAAATCCTCAATATACTGATTTGATTAGGGCATCAATCGTCAAATCAAAGGGTAAGTCCTCCAATTATCTTGTAACTCCTCTCTTTCCTAATACTAACCTCTCTGCTCAAGCAAGTTATGTTCATGGGAACATACCTCAAGTTTGCACTGAATAAGAATCATTAAATTGAAGAGAAATTTATGCAATTTAATTTATTTTTAGAATTTTATCTACCCCAAAACCCTAGCAGTGAATTACACCAAGGCTCCCATAACCCTAGTTATGAGAAATTTAGATGCACATAATTAATGATAAAAAATTCAAGAAATATTTCATAAACAAATCAAAAATATTGAAAAAATACAAGATGTTCTTCAAATCCCAAATTAATAGTGAAAAATACAAGATGTTCTTCAAATCCCAAATTAATAGTGAAAAATAGTGAAATCTCTAAGCTTTCAACTTGTTTCTCAGTTAATTGTACATTACAATTATTGACAATAGCCAAAGATACTAAACAATTCTTGACAATAGCCAACGGTACCTAATCTAACCCTAAGATGGGTATTTACAGGCTTCTAAAAAGTGGGTATTAAAACTCAAATCACGGTTGCCGTATCATTAGTTGATCGTCAATCGTAGAACTGAATATTCATTGGTCATGCAGCTAACTTTATCCGGATCTAAGCTGATTCTATTTTGACAACCTGACTGTAACCGTGATAGTCAGTCATGGGCCTGACGGTCCATCAGCCTGGCCTTCACTAACCTCTTAAATTTTGTTTCTCTTACTTAAGTTTGACGACCACTGCAATGGTCCATCACAAGTCCAATGGTCCGTCGATCTGATCGTTGCTGGATTTCAATAAATATTGCCTTTTACCTGATGAGTGATGATCATGCTGACGGTCTATCATAGAGGTGATGGCCTATAAGTTCAACCATCGCGTACAACCATTATTCACTTTTACAAGTTATTCTTGCTCCTAAGTTAATTTCTTGAGAATAAGAAAACCCAACATCAAATACTCTAACAGATTATAGAAAATAAATGATTATCTCATATAAAATATGAAAAATGTTTCATCAAATGCTAGAACATCAACACCCTCAACTTAATACTACTGTTTGTCCTTATGCAAATCAACACCACACAACATGGTTAACAAGAAAATGACTAGAAAAATAGTTGTTGGAACTTACATTAAGTAACCAATTAATTTGCACTCTGTAGGTGAGGTATGCTTTGGAATAGTGACTTCATTATCCTTGTCATTAATACTTTTTATCATCTTCACTTGTTTCAGTTTCTTTCTCATTCTACACCACCCTCCTTTTCATTAATGCTACTCACCATCTTCACTTTATTTAGTTTTTTTCTCATTCTGGACCACTCTTTCTACTTCCTAATTTATTTATATTATCTCAAAGCCTTTTTTAAGAGAACTCTTCTCTTAAAATCATGTTATCTACATCGGTCACCCTTAACTTATGTTGATGCTACAAGTGGAGGTACACATTATCCTGAAGAATCATTGACAAATGAGATAAACTCAAACAAACTATACCACTTTTTTCTAATCACTAACTTTTGAACAGTAGCCACCCTCAACTTAGGTTTTTGGACTGAGTTGAGGTACAAAATGTCCAAGGAAGGACCAGGGCCAAAATAAGTTGTTAATAGTAAGAAAAGGATTTGTAGGGGTTGAATAAAAAAGACTATAGGCTCAAAAAGGGGTTCGAATGAAAAATATATATCTTTTTGGTAGGGCTTTTAAGGCTGAGTGGACTAACGTTGAAAGATGACCTATTATCCCATCTTATTTAATCAACTACAATGTTACACAAATTAACTAGGAGAGTTCTATTTGTACACACAATGTAAGAAATGCATAAAATCCTCACACACAATTGCAATGAACTATTACTGATACTACTAACTTTTAAACTTGTGTTACCATAATCATGTTTTCTCAAGCCCAACACTTTAATGCCAAGCATAGACTCTCGATGTTCAATGATCATAATTTATGTACACTAAATAACCAAAAGAAACATTTTAAGGCAAATTTTACAAAATTTTAAAATCTATAGTTCCACATCTTTATACCATACCATTTGTCGTCAACATACATGGTATGTAAGAAAGAGACATCACCTTAACTAAAATCAAAGGAACAATACATATTTATAACAAATCACTAAAAAAGAAAAATCCTAAATATGTCGGTTCTCCTAGATAGCACATAAGGGAAAAGAACACAGGTAACGAAAAACCCCGTGGTGACATACTTCTACAATAAGTATCACACTCCCGTTACAAAATGCTTTATCCTCAATGAATCATAAATAAATTGCAAGGAGTAGAATACTTGAATAGCCTTTAGGATTGTGAATCTGTCGAGTCAGGAGAGGTCTCTTTAGCCTCAGTTGTAGCAATGGCCTCCCACTTGGTGATTTCAATACTCAAAATAGTTTCTTCTTCAGTAATAGGGATGTGAATTGGTACCGGCTTTGGCCAATGGCCACTTCCTCGCGCTGAAAGAGTAGACACCCCAGCTACTTCATCCACAACTCTCTTCTCCTTTTTCTTCATGTTTTCTTTATTATTTTAGTTCTTTTCTTACATTTCTTTCGGTATTTTATCTCTACGTTATTTCTTCCTCTCTGACCTTTTGTCAATACTTTAATCCACCTGTTTTCATTTATCTTTGAGTGGCTTGCCCATAACGACCATAATATATTAAGTCTCATCACTTACTACCAATGCTGGATCAAAATAACTTGAGAGTGCCTGCTTCTTCAGTTCAGCTATATCAACCTATGCTTGTTTAAATTCAGCATTAAACCTTGCGAAATTTGGAACTAATAATTGTCTTAACCTATAATTCATACGCTCCTCCATGTCATCCATCCGTGCATGTAGGTTTTCATACGGCTTCACAACTTCTTCCACAATTGTATCCATAAATGGCTTGAATTCTTTTACCCAAATGCTTAATGGTTGCTCAAATTTATTTTAAGCTTTCACCATTTTCATAAAGTTCTCCTGGGTCAACCTACACTCAAATATCTCAGTGGTATAAAAGCAGTGTCTAATATGTCTCATATCAAGGGTACATAACTCAAAACAATAGAAGTACCTTGTGGAATATAAGTGACTAGAGGAAACGGTATACTTGAAGGAACATTTGAAGCCTCTAGAGTTGGTGCAATATGTTTCTCATATGTTGGAGGTTTATGGACTCGTATTTCAAATTTGGAGTCATCTTTTATCCGCTCAGTCTTGCCTTCTAGAAGCTCGAATCTCATTATCCACTCCCCTGATTATAGGCATATTTTCTTGCCAAAATAACTCAGTAATAAAATATGGGAATGGTAATGCACTTGATATCTTATGAGCATGACTAAACATCTCGTCACTAATTATTTTCCTAAAGTCAATCTTCAACCTCTCTATCATACATGCCACCAACACTACCCTTTTATTATCTAGGTTAGTATCTCCTCTAATAAGCATAAGCCTCAATCTAATTATGGCCCACAAAAATATTTCCCAAAAACTTAAGGACAACCTTGTAATCCACTCTTTGCCTTGAAGCCATGATGGGTTTCCATCATCTGTAAGAATTTGGGAAACCCATTATCTTTGGTTAGTTGTTATAGCCATCCGATGCTCTAATTCTGGTATGATGGTAGGAGACATATACTTTGGGCCAAATAACATCTTGTTGATCATATGATAAGATATATCAACCATCACCCCTCTTAATGGAACCTGTGTTCTGTTCCTCATATTTTTAATTATAGATCCCTTGGGACTATCCTTTTCAAATATTGCTAAGTAATTAACAAAGAATACAAGTACCAGATTTAGTTAATAAAAACCATAAGTCTTACCTAGGCAGGCTAGCTCATATTATTGAACCTCCGTTACAAGGTCGGGTATTCATGAAGATCTATTGTGACAATCTGGTTCTCTTCTATAATGGGACTATTTATTGGACTATTCTTAGAAGGATGGAGCCCATTGAATAAATTCTTCTTTGCACCCTTGACCTTTCATCTAATGGATTCCCAAACCACTGGGTCCTTACTTCAAATTACATCTCCTACTTTCTATTTTAACTCTATTACCGGATCAGGATTTTCCTCTTTTGCCCTTTCATCCTCAAGGCTAGAATTTGTACCATCGCTACTACTACTTTCACTATTGGCTCCCATAATTGATGATTCACTCTTCTCAGCATACTGGGAGAGCACTTACTTTTTCCTTACACTTTCCCAAGCGCAGTAGGCTAGTTTTTAATATTTTTTCCTACTCACTTCTGGCTCTTGAAGTGGTGGTGTCACAGGCCTTTTAATATCTACCACCACCTCTCCTTGAGGGAAGTTTTTGAGTCGTAATACCTAATTTTACAAGAAAATAAAACACAAGGTTATCAGTGGAAAATGGATGCCATAACAAAATGCAAACTACTTAAGAATGATGGCTAGGTTGATGGTCCGTCGAGCAACTGATGGCCAATTTCCTTGTCCGTCGCTCCTAAATACAATAGTAGCAATCTAGCGATGGTCGAGTTGATGGTACATTGCACAAGTGATGGTCCATCACAGCTAAATAGAACTTGGTGACAAACTTATCTCACCGATGACCGTTGTGATGGTTCGTTGCTCTTGTGACAGTCCGTCATTATGGCCATCACAGTGCCCATTTAAATTTTATACTCGTTGGGGTATTTTAGCGAACACTTGTTGGCCTTTTATTATATTTGATGGTTTTACCTAAACTTTGTTTCGAATTGACTTCAAAACCATTCCAGAACCAGAGTTACTCAGACTTCACCCTAAACAATCCAACCCAATGCTAAACAAATATTTTTGCTCAAATATAATTGAACTACGTACAAAATTTTTTGCTCACACATTTGATACATTTGAACATAACAAACAAAGAATAGAGTTTAAGATCATACCTCTTTTTGTAATGCTACTTCAAACATCTTAGAATTCTCAAGGATTGAACAAAGATAATCCTAGGACTCAAATAATGAGAGTATGAAAGTTATGGATGATAGAGATAGGGGAAATAGATGACAATTTAAATAGTAAAGAGAAGAACTTCAGAGTCCTATGAGATGATGAATGCAATTTAAGATAAATAAATACACAGGAGTTTCAATCATTTTGGGAGTTAAAAAGACACGTACACGCATGTAACTTTCCTTCTCCTTATCTTTAATACTAAATGAATCGGATCAAGTGCTTAATTGGGACAAAACAATCTCAAAATTATGGGCTGGGAATAACCCAGTCAATTTAAACACACCTTAGATTGACGGTCTTAGAGATGCTCTGTTGCTAAAGTGACTGTCCATCGTCTTTGTAGTCATAACTTACCAGAATAATGATGTATTTACCTCAGGATAACTATCAAAGTAATGGTCCATCACTTAAGTGACGATCCAGTAGCCTGCCCATCGGTACTTATCTAGAATGTCCTTCATATGGCCCATTTGTGAGGTAAAGGTAATAATCCATGACTCCTTTGATGATCCATCATTATTGTCATCATTGCTTATCAAGAATACACCCTTAATGAGCCATCCTGTGATGGATGAGACAATGTTCCATCGTAAGTCTGACGGTCTGTTAGTCCTTTCGTCACCGCTTTCCTGAATACTTCAACTCCCAATTCCTGAAGTTAAAACTCCTGCACACCTAACACCCAGATTAATAATGCAAAAACAAATCACAAAAAACTATCTATATGATGTTACAATACATTGTGGGTTGCCTCTCACTAGCGCCTAATTTAATGTCGCGCCATAACTTAGTTTTCTTGTTTGCTCATACTTCATCAAGATAAATCATACTTAATAATTTTTACCTTGTCTATCGGCCTAATGTATTACTTGACCCATTGTCCATTTACTTTAAACACATTTCCATCTTTATTCTCTAACTCAACTACCCTAGATACAAAAACTTGTGCTATTTTGAAAGGTCCAAACCATTTTGACTTCAACTTACCAAGGAAAAGCTTCATGAGTTAAAGAGAAACACCTAATCACCCGCTTAAAAGTCTATCTTTTCAATTGTTTGGTCATGACACTTCTTCAATCTCTCCTTGTAAAGATTAGCTCTTTTATATGCATGGAGATGAAACTCATCCATCTCATTTAGCTAATATGATCTCCAATTATCTGCCTCTTTCCAACTGAAGTTCAACCTATTGCATGCCTATAATGATTTTTATTCAAGTTCAACTAGAAAGTGACAAGATTAACCAAAATCAAGTTTATAAGGAGATATTTCTATGGGCATTTTGAAGGCTATTTAGTATGTTTAAAGGTCATCATTAAGTTTTCTTGACCAATCACTTCTATTTGCATTTACGATCTTGCTAAGATAGACATGATCTCTATGTTTGATACTTCCACTTTCCCATTTACTAGACCGTTCGCTCAAAAATCAAGTAATGTATTTGACTTTTCTCAACTCATCCATTTTGAATTTCCATCATGTTCTCATCTACTACTTCAACATTCAAGTTACAACCTCTATTAAATTTCTTTTTAAATTTTTTTAGAAGTTAGTTTATTTCCATAATTTTTTTTAAAGTTTATTAGTCCATAGATTGAACTCATTCTATTATCGATTTTCTCTTATTTCACCATTCAAAGATTATTAGTGAAGTAGGGACCATCATTAGTATTGACCTTACTCAATTAGACCTAACAATTCCAACATAAGTTGATGTTGGATTTGTGCCTAGCCATTATGATATGAATGACATTGATTTTTGTAAAAATAGATTAAAACATTAAAATGATCCGGCTATGAAGAAGAATTTACGGAAAGTTGTTGATAGTGATAGTAAAACGTCGATTGTTGCAGCAAGTTACAAAAAGAGATCATTTACCAAAGGTATGAATTACATGTATCCGACATATCTAATTTAATAAGATTTATGTATCGGAAATAAATTTAATATATTTAAATGATCGAACTATTACTGATGCGTAGATATAAACCATATAAGTTTTAATTTAATTCACATATACATAATTAACAAAAAAGATTCTTTATCAAGACAATATTATATGTATATAAAATATATACATTGTACAAATACATAAGATTTATGTATCTGGCTATTAAATCACAAATATGTGAATGGTCGAATTGATATTTATATATTAATATAATTTATACAAGTTAAAAGTTTTTTCACTGATACCTAGTTGACAAAAAAAATTCTTTATCAAAGATGTAAATTCTACGTATCTGATAGATGTACTTGGTCCAAATACATAAGGTTTATATATCTGACTACAAAATTAAATATATGTAAATGATCGGACTGTTAATGATACATAGATATAATATATATGTATCAAAATTATTAGATTTGCTATTTTTTCCTATGATTTCGTGGTTATGCATAAGATTATGATGTTATGATACATATGTATTGTATTTATAGTTCATCCAAAAACAAACATAACATATTACGCATCATCAATAATATTTTTTGAATTAGGTATGTATAAATTTTTTATCGTTTTTTGCTGATTTAATTTTGTATTTTGTGCAGCATATTAATGGTATATTCTATTATCTATGTAGCCAAAACAACAAACGTATCATTTATATAGATACACCGTTGTGAATTACTTATTCATAACATATATTGACAAAATATACCATAGGTATTTCTCAAATCAAGGAGACAGAAATGTTACTACGTGTGATCACTATGCGCATTCATCTAAGAAATGTTATGTTAACGAAAATGATGATCCATCAAAATCTATGCCAAATTATGTACTACCTCCCCACCCCACCCCACCTCTTTCCACCAATGAATCTAACTATAGTCAGTATTGAATAGTTTTTTTTGTTAATGATATTTATTTATGTAAATAATATATTTCTTTTGTCTTAGCAAATACGATTCTAGACATATCTCGTAGTTTTTTATTCTATGTACTTATTTTTCTTGACAAAATAAAAATAATATTTTAAGCAAAACCTTTGATTGCTTTTACCACAATTCTTATAAATTAATTTTTGTGAATGTGCTAAACTATTATGCATCAGAAGTTATTTTAGTTCATCAATAATTTATCATATAAACTAATTTATAATTTTACAGCTTTATGTAATTTATGCATTGTATCTGATAGTTTCACAAATAATTCAAGTATACTGAAAACTTAATTTCATTGATGGATCTCCACAAGAAGTAAACTAATGTATAAGAATCTTAAATTTACAATAAAACAGTTGATACAATATTGTTGAATTTATGTTTAAGGTAATGTATGATAAATAAAATAACTATTAGTACAATGTATCAGAAGCTATTGTACATATAAAGTATTAAGCATATTTAAATGTAATATCAGTAACTACATTTAAATGTAATGTACAATGAACTCAAAGTTTTAAATGAGACATTAGCGCTCATGATACAATGTAATAAGACTTTATATCATTATAGTTTAATTTAAATTCAGTTGTTGTATAATGCATATGACATAATTAATTAATTAAATATATTTGATACATTGTATGATGTATCAGATAGTGCAAATTCTACCAAATTAATTAGTAAAATTATTCAATGTATCAGATACATTATATTTAATTTAAAGCATATTTAATGCATCATCAACTAATAATGTTAAATGAAACTTTTATTTTTATAATATAATGTATCAGCATATTTTATTTCAATACAATTTAGTGCTGATTTTACCTCATTTATGAATTAGTATACAAAATGAATCAAATATGCATTTAAACATGAATTACTGTTATAATAAAATGGTGTCATCGATTCAAAAAGTGTTTATTGACTAAGGTATTAACTAAACAATAATGAAACTAATGTATGAACATATCTAATAATAGCCAAATTGAAAAATTACAAGGAACAGAAGAAACATTTTAAATGAAACATGCCATGTATCTAGAAATAAAAGTGTCACTTCTCTTTTGAAAAGAAATTACAAGTGTGTGTATTGTCACTTTCACGATCACATCTTACACAACGATGTGTGCTTGATGACAAAATTTCTCTTGGCTTCTTATGCCTCTCTTTTTTGGCCTGTCAAGTGGTCTTCTGTATTTTGTTGGTAATACAACTTCCTTTTCAATATATTGAGGCACAACTTAATTCTTTATAGCTGACATCAGAATCACTGAAACTTCATACATCCTCATTAATATTGCAACTTCTAGTAATCACAGCAATATATGCTCATACCGTCAATATTTTTGTTCTTCAAAATTGCAATTGTGTAATGACATGATATCTCATTAAAATTGAATCTTACACAGTTGTATATTTTATTCTTAAAGTTCACAATATATCTTCTACAAGACTCGTAAACAGCATACACATAACTTGAAGAAGCTTTAATCCCAATAACGTATAACCCAATAAATCAACTGACACATAAATATAAAGATTTTTAAATGAAAAAAAAAAAAGCAATAAAAGTATTGGATTATTCATTAAAAAATTATTATGTATATCTTTTTTGACATTTCGTCGTTGTTGAAGATTTTGCTACATTAAGAATTGGTATTTCTTCAAACCTTCTTTCTAATGTAATTTTTGTATACGATGTTCTTTCTCCACTTTTGCATTTTTATAAATCAAATAAAATTTTTGCTTGTTTCAGAAATCATAGGAAATTCACGTGCCTTCATCTAACAACCACTGATATTAAATTTGTGCCTCCAACTACAATTTTTGTTTCAACATTTCAGTACATAGATGAAAAAAAAATTAATTATATTACATGACTACAAAAATTTTAAACTTTATTCATAATCTAATATATAGATCGTCATTACAGATACAAGAGTGACTTAATCCTTGTACAATTGATTTTCCTTCAGATCTTTATTTTTACAATTAATAATGAAGTTTAGAGTTTCATATCTTGATTTTTATAATGAATACTCATTTTTTTGACTCAACAACAGCAAGTGATAGAACATCCACTTCGATTCCTTCAACATAATCTAAATCTCCAATTTCTCATCATATATTACCTCGTTTGTTGATTTGTCCGTCGTTGAAATGAGCACAAAAAATACATTATAAATTTAAAAATACTTTTCTTCAACTCAACATAAAATTTTACTCCATTGTTGTTTCAAATCATCATTGGTGATGAATTTTCTTCTATAAAGTATCTGGCGTTTTTTTTTCTTGATTCATGAATATCTAATTTGACTACGATTGTTGAAATTAATCTTAAATATAAAATTCTTTCTCCAATAATAATTTCATTACTTTTGTCTCGATCATATTGAAACTCCATTGTTCAAAGTTCAGAATGTCTCAATAGAATCAAGAAGTTTATAATATATCCGAAACAAAGAAATCAGAAACAAAAAAAATACAGAGATGAGAAAATTTGAAAAAATTATGACTGGAGGATGTTGTTTACAGTGATTCAAATTTGAATTATGAAGCTGTTACTAATTTTCAAGAATTCACAAGATATATCCAATCAAAATCGTATTAATTGCTCTATCATTTAATTTCTTATCATTATTTTTTTTATAGTCAACTACTATGATGGTTATGTATTTTTTACTTATGTATCGAGACATTAATTTATGTATCTGAAAGGGATTTATTGTAATCAAGAAAAGAGATGGGAGAGAGTGTAATTAGGTAGAAAACTGTTGGGGTTTATGTTGTTTACCCTTATTGCAAACATTTTAACTTGGTAGAATTCTTCCGCAGGATGTCATTCAAGATGTCATTTTTAGTTTGAAAAAAATGATCTTTTCTTTTCATGTTGAAAATAAAAATGCAATTAGTCCTTTCAAAATTTCAAATCTTGATGAAAATGATTAAATTTTCTTTCTAATAATCTTACATTTTTTCTTTTAAACTCAATAATCAAGACTCGTATTTATTAAAATTAGTAAAACTAAGTTATTTTCAAATGACTTAGATAATCGTGTGTTAGTGGACATTTTGAATACCTTAAAAAGCTTTACGAAGTATTAATAAGAATCTCTTATTCGAAAATTTTTAAAATTTTCTTAATTTTAAATGGCGACTCTTTTTAAAATTGAGTTTGAATTATTTTTTCAAGGTATTGAATTCAAACTAGTCATATTCTCAACAAAATAATGATAAAAAAAAAAATTATGAATGTAACTCTACTTCAAAAACTTACTTATAAAATAAAAATTGTTCAAGATATATGAATAATCCTCCATCTACCGATATGAGACCTCAAGTCACACTTACTGTATAGTTACCAAAATTCTACTCCCTACTCTCATTTTATATGTCGTCATTTTCTTTTTGATTCGTCCCAAAAAGAATGTCACATTTTCTTATTTGGTAAATATTTAATGGCATTATTCCTATTTTATTCTTGCAGGATCCCACTTAATAAGAAAAGATAATTAAAAAGTAAACATTAAAGTGATTTTAAGAGGGGTAATATTATAAACTTTTTAAAGTCATCATTTATTTCTTAAACTCTGTGTCCAGTCAAAAAGCAACACATAAAATGAGGTGGAAAAATTAGTTTATGTTGAGGAATGTAGTGGACCACTGGATGATGTAACTAAGAAGAAATAAAAGGACGAAACTAACGTCGTTGTACTGCAGAGGTTCTTTTCCGGAAGAGTGATAAATATACTTCTAAATTATGATAATAGTGTGTATATATCCTTCATCATATTTAGGATTCAAATGTGTTCCTATCATTAATAAAATGGTGCATATATGTTCTTCACACCAATGGTAGGGGCATGTGTACCCAAAGTATGATGAAGGGTAAATGCGTATCATTTATTATAGTGCAGGAATATATTTATCTTTTTTCTATTTTAATTTTTTCATCTCACATAATCTATTCAAACCTACTACCTGACCAATAAATCCACTTCCCAATTCAGTCTCAGTTAAAACCCATGAGACGTCTATCTAATAGAGGAGTTTTTTCACCTTTATAAGTACGATATACACCAACAACAATAACACCCACTACTATCAATTTTTTTAAAACATTAACCGATAATGCCCAAAATCAGCATCAAACAAATTAAACCCCCTCATATTTCAATTTTTAGTAAAATTTCACCGAAAAAACACTATCCACCACCAGTCAACACCATATAGCCACCATCTCGATTGACTAAAAAGACACCACCGATGAATCATCATCGCACCCCTAGCTTCGAACAACTCTGACCTAATATTCACTCCCTCCAACTAGAAACAACGACTAATCACTGTAATTTGATTGGGATTTACATTTAAGAGAAAAAAAGAGGGAGTATTAAGTTTTAAACAAAAAATAGAGATCGAGTCAAGTTGGTTTGAAATCGAGTTCGATGTGTTTATTAGGTCAAATAGTGAATTTGGGTTAATTATTTGAGGTAAAAAAATTAATATAAAAATAGAATAAATATACTTATGAACTATGATAAATGGAACTAGCCAAAATTCTATCAAATCAGTATATACAAGCACTAATACTAAACTCACTGAGCCAATACTTGTTGAGAAGGAATTTACTGACTTCTTCACCAGTCTGATAGGTGAAGCTAGCCTTGTACACAAATGTCCTGATGCTATGGTAATCAAGAAAGGTATTTGCTTGACCTATGATCAGCAAACACAACTTATTAAGGAAGTCACAAGGGCATAAATACTGGAATGCATCAAAAGTTTGTTGCAGGATAAAACACCAGGAGTGGATGGCTTCCCAATTGAATGCTTTACACAACAATGGGATGTAGTCAAAGAAGATATATATGAGTTGTGTTGAGTTTCTTTAGAACTAGGAAAATGTTAAAAGCTTGGAGTAACACAGCTGTAACCTTGATACCCAAGACACAAGGACCTGCACTGGTGAAAGACTTTATACCAATTCATTGTTGCACAACTTTGTATAAAATTGTGACCAAAATACTTACAGTAGACTGAAGCTGGTTATTGGGGACTTAGTTGGTGGCTCACAATCTGCTTTTCTCATAGAAAGGTGCATTACAGATAATATTCTATTTACCCATGAACTATTTAAAAGGTATACAAGGAAAGGGATGAGTACAAGATGTGTGCTTTAGGTGGATCTAAGGAAAGCATATGACACACTAGATTAGGATTTTTTTATGAGTATGTTACTGACCCTGGGATTTCCTCACAAGCTTATTGTGTGGATCATGGAGTATTTTACAACACTCACATATTCTCTAACACAAAATGGTGGTTTAACAAAGACTTTTGAAGGAAAAAGAGGAATTAGACAAGGGGATCCAATGTCCCTTTACTTGTTTTATATAGATGTGGAATATCTTCAAAGATAATTTAACCATTTTCCTCTAAATAAGAACTTCCAATTCTACCCAAGATGTAAACAGTAGAGAATTATTCATGTGTGTTTTGCTGATGACCTCCTTATGTTTTGCAAGGCTGATATGCAGTCTGTGAACCTATTATATGCAACCTTAATGGGATTTTCAGATGCATCAGGCCTCCAAGAAAGTGCAGAGAAAAGGACTATATATACAACAAGGGTGTCTAAGAGAGTAAAAGAAGAGATTATGTAGCATCTAAGTTTTAGTAAAGAAACCCTCCCTTTAAAATATTTAGGGGGTTCCCCTTGCAGCCAAGAAGTTATCTATAGGTTAATGTTGGCCCTTGGTGGAAAAAACAACAACTAGAATCAATTGTTGGACATTCAATTTATTGTCTTATGCAGGACGAGTACAATTGATAAAGTCAGTAGTATTTTGTGTTCAATCATATTACGAACAGATCTTTATGCTTCTTGAGAAGGTAATGAAGAAGATCAATGCACTTTGTAGATCATTCCTCTAGACTAGTGCAGCAGTGGTGTCCAAGAAAAACCTTATTGCTTGGGACAATGTGTGTCTTCCTGAGGCTGCAGGTGGCCTTAATATAATAGACCTAGAACTATGGAACAAAGCTCTAATTACTAAACACCTATGGGCCATAGCAATAAAGAAAGATTCAATGCGGATAAAATGGATCCACAGTGTGTACATTAAGAATAGAGGAAGATTTTGGCTAATAGGGAACTTGTTCTAAGACTACAAAGAGTATAAGTTGATTTCATGAGTCGACTAGTGCAACTCCGGCAATGTGATGCTTTTAGCATTAAGAAGATGCACAAGCAAATGAGGCCACGATACCCAAGAGTTCCCTGGAAGAATATGATTCTTTAGCCTCAACTACATCCCAGATACATATTTATTCTTTGGCTAGCATTCCATGAAAGACTAGCTACTATGGATAAGTTACTGAAGATGGGTATGTACGTACCTAAGACACGTGTATTTTGTGGACTTGATGATGAAGTTTTTGAACATCTATTCTTTGGGTGCCAATATGTGAAAACTGTATGCACAAGGCTGCTGATATGGTTGGATCATTAATGAAATATTGGCACATGGAAAGAATAAGTACAATGGTTGTGTAAAGGACTAAGAAGGAAGACAGGGCACTGACAAATCACCAACTGTGTGTTTGGCATGATGGTGTACCTGATTTAGCGAGAAAGAAATGAAATCCGATTCCAAATAGGCACAACCTCTCTAGATAGAATATGTAAGAAGGTGGCATAACACATATACATAAAGGGCAGTAATATCAGAATGTGGCATGGAGCAATGCAAATGTTGCAGCACTACCCTTAGGATATAGTTTTTTTTAAAATTGATGTGTATAGACATATAGAAAGTTAGATTTATCAATGAAGTGAATGGTCAGCATTCACTATCTTTGTAATGACAATTTTTGGCGAAATAAAAATACTATTACCCAAAAAAAAACTATGATAAATGGTATATATATCTTTCGTCATGTTTTACATACACATATATCCCTACCGTTAGTGTGAGGGGCATATACATACTATTTCATTAACAGTAGAGGCATATACGTACTCAAAATATGACGGAAGGTATATACATATTATTTATCATAAATTACGGTATATTTGTCCCTTTTTTAAATTCTTTTCAAGTTGCCAATTAAAGAGGTATGACTCGGAGGGGCGAAAGGTCCCTAATTTTTTGCCTCCCCTGACTCATCAACTCCATAAGAAATTGTCCTTTCCCTCAATATTATATTCCATGTGGTCTTATTTACCCTAAAACAAACCCAATAAATTATCCTTTCCCTCAATATTATATGAGAAAATATATTTGGCACGAATGGCAGGAAAATCACTATTTGCTCGGTATTTTCATAATTAACTCATCAATTAGGGATGGATTAGTAACTTCACAAATTTTGATTACCCAAAATACCTTCCAAACTTCAAAATCACTTTACCAAAACCACAAACCATACTCTCTCTCTTCTGCCAACTAAAAAAGGAAACATTGCACAAGATTTGACTCTCTGCCCAATAAATTTTTGTCAGCCCACCCTTACGCCTTCATTATTCTTCTTTTGAGTTGTCATATTCTATTCTTTGTTTCTTTATTTTTTTTAATAATATTCTTTTTTTTTCTTTATTTGGTTTCCCTTCTCCTCTTGAAATATTTTATATCCGACTTCAACATAACTAAAGGACTCAAAATAAGTCATTTTGAATATAAACTAGGTTTTAAGAATTATCAAAATATAAATTACTTATCCGTCTCAATTTATATAAGTTTCTTTGACTTGATAAAGAATTTAAGAAAGAATATAAGATTTTTGAAATTTGCAGTCTAAAATAAGTGTAGATGTTTGTATGGCTATAAATCATTTCATTAAGAATAAAATAGATATTTTAAAGTTAAATCGTAACTAAATATAGAAATATGTCATTCTTTTTTAGACTAATTAAAAAAGAAAGTGGGTCATATAAATTGGGACAGAAGAAGTACAAATCATCCTATTTATGTGAGTGCGCAATTATAATCATAAAATAACTATTTATATAGTTAATTTGGTGTAGATTTGTCCCGACCCAAAATTCAAGGGTCATGATGGGACTTGTCGCGGCGTACCCTTACAAGTAAGTTTATCATCCAACTGATTCAAAAATAGAAAAAAGCAGAAAAACCCCCAAGGCAAGGCTTCTAGAATAAAGCTGAACCATATAAGTATAACCAATCCAGAAAGAATATAAACAACAATGTAACCATAACTCCCAAAACCTGATGTCAACAGTATAAGAACGTATCTAGTACAACTTGAATCAAAAAGAAATACATAAGAAATTCAATAGATACAACTCTGTCTCTGAACATAGTAAAGACATAGTCTAATAATAGAGAAAGATAATAAAAGATATCCGGATGCCTGGACATTATCCACTACCTTGAAATTCCAATAATTTCCCGAGTCAAGCAACGTTAGGCGCACCCAAACCTAAATCTGCATTATAAGGGTACATAAGAGTGAGTACGGTCCACTTATACTCAGTAGGTATGAAAGGCCGACCCAGCTGTAATGCCCCAAGATCCTATCCCGAGATGTCACATGATGCTTATAGACCCAAAGGACCACAAGCTAACCTTTTTCTGATATTTGTACCTGTACACTGCATAATATCTGAAATAAATGCAGAAACTTACCATAAAGTTCAACACATCTATACATACTCAAAACTAAAAACTGAATACTAATACATTCGTCTGAAAACCCTCTAAACTGTCTGAACTGTGGAGTTGATGGGACAGGTCCCCAACTAACTCCGTCAACTGAAAATAAACAAAATCTAAAACAATAATAGTAAACTGAGATTCATCCTCGAAAGAAGAGGAATCACTGCTACTGCGGCTGACGGGGACTGAAATGCTGAGGATAATCTAGATCCTATGCCTCTAAACCTATGGTGTCAAATAAAACACCATAGTGCAAATGCGTCAGTACAGGAATGTACCGAGTATTTAGACGAGGTAGTCTAATGCAAGGGCTCATGGATGCACAATATCTAAACTGAATAATCATGAAAGATGCCGCATGAGAACACATACATGAATGCACAAAACATGAACATAATCATCGCAACTCTAGATACTGAAACTCGTAAACCACTTTACTGCAGACTGAACTCACTACTGACACTGAGATACTGAATCACTGACTACTCTGATACTGATAACTGAGTATCTAGATGTGCTTACATCAAGGACTGTACTCTGAGCTTACTACTTTTGACTGACAGAATTAGAGATCATCTTTGCTAAAAGATTATTTTGGAAGCGATTATCAATGATAAGAAGTATGATTATATCTGAATCTGACGATAAGAGTATTCAATAGAAATCTAATACTGTGATCAAGCCTGTCTGGTGGTATATCTCTGAATATGATATCAATCAACTGTATATGTGACCAAGCCTATCTGCCAGGATGGTCCATGAATCAATGGAACTATCTGAGTTCCACATAAAGATAGATGACTATAGCTGATAGTCCTAATTTTTGAAGATTGATTCTGAAACTGAGACTGAATCTGAAACTGAAACTATGGGAAGTAGTCACTTAACTGACATGCCCCAACCTACCACAGGTGGGGTCCAACCTCTACCCCCAGTTGGAAGGGTGACAATACCGTTCCACGGGTAAAGACATTATCTTTATGTGTATTATCTTTATGTGACCCTAATCTATCAGGTGCTCAAACGAGAACGGTGGAGCCCTCATCTAACAGGTCAAGCCACCTCATCTACCCTCATCTAATAGCTATGATATCTCTCATCTACCCTCAACTAGTAGGTATGATGTCTTAACCTATGCTGGCTATATAGTTCTGGAGCACAAAGATTGCTTCTAAGAATCACACCCTCTAATAGTAGGTGAGTTCCCATCCTTGAGCTCGCTCGGTGCTAGTTTCTACTCCCAACTGAAAAACTCTGACTGATTTCTTAACTGAGCACAACTGAACTAAATATGATACTGATCATGTTTCTCAAAAGATTTAACTGAGTTACGCTGATATTAATTAGTTCCCTATCTGATGAAAAAGTCATCGAATCATAGTATCTGACTGACGATACAGAGCTTGAATAGATTACACAAATCACTTCTGAGATTAGAATTGAATCACTTGAATACTATTAGATCTATGTTTATTACAGGACTAAGGCTAGATTACTAGCGATACAGAAATTATAGAGATTTCTGAGATTACTGAGCTTTCTTCAGTTCTGCACTTGTCTGAGGATACAGAGTTTTATAGTTCACTAAGTTATGAGAATCATGGATCAACTGGAATTATTGAGAAACTAATATGGGCTCTAGACAACAGCTCTATTTTTGGGTATAAATACCCCCAGGACTCGATAGTATAAAAGTAAGCATCATCATTCATTCATTATCACAAGCATTCATGCATCATTACAATCATTCAAGCATCTTCACAAGTAATTCAAAAATCATGCCATATGTTCATTTCCAAAGTCATTAAACATCACCTCAAGCATTTAAGGATCTCAAATATCTATTCACTATCATAGTTTCCAAGGAGTCACTTTAAGTATCTCGGAATCATAATCATATAATAACGTAGGGAAAACATACTACTAGATTGTACTCCCTTCAACAAGGTTTTACCTCAGCTATTTCATACCTATATCGATCTTGACATGTGTTTGGATATCCCATGGCTTGGGGAGACTTCATACTATCACGTCATCACTTATTTGCTAACCACTTGGCATGTATTAAAAGCTTAAAATATATCAAGAGCACATAATTGGGGGAATTTACAACCATCATATCTCGACTTGTTCACTAGGGTCTTTCAACAACCACTAGACATAATCGATTTACACCTACTTGGGAATTTTATGTTATCTTGGCACATTTCACTCACTAAGGCATTTTATCAAACACTAGGCATGCATGGACTAGCTCACAATTTAGGGTTTCCTATTCAACATACTATAGTGGCACTTATGCTTCACCTAAGCTCTTTATCAAACCTATGGGTAACGTTCTTCACTTATTCAACCATTTCTACACCCAAAAGTCATGAACACATCACATGGAAAAACAACTTCAAGAGGGTCTATCACAAACATCACATGAATTCCACATACTAGGTTATAAATTTTGTAGGCAAACATAAATCAAAACTCAACAACACATTAAACATCCATTTCAACTCATATAAATCATTAAATTTTTTAGTTTTAAAAAGGGGTTTTGAGCTTCTTGGATGAAAGGGAACCAAGAATCAACATCTACATACCTTAACCTTTGAAATTGGATGAACTTTAATGCTTGAAACTTTATCCACACTTGAAATAAATAAATTCTTGAAGCCCACACTATGAAGAACTTGATTCTTGAAAAAACCTTCAAGAATTTATGAATGAATTTTGGAAGATTAGGGTTCTTAAATGAAACCCTAATTAGATATTCTTGAGAGAATTGGAAGAGAAAAATGATAAAAATAGGGTTTTGAAAGTGGGTTCTCATATTTATAGAGGCTCATAAAAGGTGGGAAATGACCAAAATACCCTTAAAAATGTCTCTAAATTGTTGAAAAAAAATAGTTGGCGACATTTGTGACAAGCCGTCAAACCCGTGACAGGCCATCACAAAATGTCATCACAGAAGGGTGGATTTTGTGAGTTTCTGTCTAAGGCTGACGATGTCATCAGAAATGTGACAGGCCATTAGAAATGTTGTCAGAAATGTCGTCAGAAATGTGACGGGCCATCAGAAATGTCGTCACACATTTCCCAGCT
>JAPEIP010000007.1:159695938-159715894 GCA_026120095.1 Capsicum chinense
ACTAAAACTTGAACGATAGGAAAGCTTTCAACTCGACCATGAGTTAGGGGACCTCTATGATCTTAATTCATGCTCAAATAGATTCCCACATGATTCAAAGTATTTCATACTTAGGAGGATATTTCTGAAACATTTTGACTTAGATTTTCTCTTTACCAAATATGTTCTAAGGCTCAGAATGGAAGAGGATTTTGCGGGGCATTACATTATCTCCCCCTTAAGAACATTCGTCCTAAAATGTCGCTTGATAGACTGAGAATACGGATCAACAGAACTTACTCAAGAAATGGAATCATCTCATATTAGGTCTACGCAACTGGAACGACTGACATATAGAGTTCTCACACTGGGCATGCATATCTGATGCATGGACTACTCCACTGAACACACGCTGACAAGCTGAAATCTTTCTACTAAATGTGCATATCTAATGCATGAATGTTCGGCTAAGCCGACTTTTGAAAGCACGACTTGACAATGAAACAATGACTGATGCTAACTATATAAAGAAAATCTGAACATGCATCGGGACGAATCTAATAGCATGCAACATCATAATACTATGGGGTATCTCCCCATTGGGTCTCTATGCCCCTCTACTGAAATACTGGAGCGGTGCACGGGGCACCTACAGACTGGGTCATAATTGACCGATTAATATCTGAAACTCACGCATGACTTATGCTAACACATAAGCTCAAAATAGAAGCAAAGGGTCTAGAAATGCATATCGCAAAGATGAAGGGCTCAAAAAATACCCGAGTCTATTCCAGGGGATCTTTCCTTATTAAGGCAAGCCTGAAATGCATACAATCTATTATGAGTTGAAGGATGACTACGCCGACTTTGGGGACCTGGCTTAGGATAGTCTCAAACTTTTGTGACCGGTCTCGCCATATCCAAAGCACACATCACTACCGGCTTTACATACAACCTTATAATTCTTACCTCATTTTTCATACAACGGGTAGGTACGAACACCACTAGTACTACTCTGAGTATTGAAGTTTGGCGCTCTCTTAAATATGACACCCCCAAACATAGGTGCGAGTACACTAGCTGAAGATGGAGCTAGAACTAAAAATCTCCAACCATACTTAGAACTACTACCACCTTGAGACCCTGATTGCGAGAAACCATGACTACCTATCTTGGCTCTCTTAATTACTCTTTCTCCTGCCTTTAACTTATCTACCTCAATCTGTTATGCATGAATCATTAGCCTAAAAATATCCATATCTCTATTGAGCATGGAAGCTCTACAATCTTTTAACACATCACTTGATACCCCAGTCAAAAACTTACTCATACTCGCTCTAGGGTTAGCTATCAAGTCGGGAGCCTACTTAGCTAATTGGTTAAACTTAAGACAATTCTCTTTCACTATCATGGAGCCTTTCCTTAGGTTCATAAACTTTTATACCTTAGCCTCTCTCTTTTCTAGTGGGAAAAACCTATCTAGAAAGGCACTCTGAAACTCTAGCTAAGTCACAAGAACTGCATTATCCCCTTTACTTTTCTCCCACATCACCACCCAATCATGAGCAATATCTTTCAACCTATAAGATACAAACTCAATACTCTCCTCCTCTAACACATGAATAATCTGGGTGATTTTCTTCACCTTCTCAAGAAATAACTGCGGATCCTCACCTACTACTGACCCAAAGAATTCAGGTGGGTTCATTTTTATGAAGCTTCTAATCCTATCTGAGGTAGAATTCCCATCCTGCTGAGTTGGGACTGCAGCCTGACGGTTGCCATGAACATTAGTCACCACTTGGGCTAGTGCCTAGAAAGCTGCCCAAAACTCTACATGTGACACACTATCATTTTCAGGATCTACTGGCTGAGGGGGCTGATCATCAACCCTATGGACAAAGTCTCTACGAAGAGGCATACTCTGTAAATGAAAAATAAAGTGGATTAGACTGAGCATCAACTTGAGCTCATGCTCACTCGTACGAAATGTACACTGAAAGAAGAGGAACTGCTCCTAAGAACATCCTGTAGCCTCTTGTACATAAATGTGGAGCGCTACACACCCATGTACAAGACTCTACTATATGCGGCTTTTCAGATACCCTGGGATACTCTTGAAACTTAGGCTCTGATACCAAACTTGTAACACCCTGAGATCCCATCCCGTGACATCACACGGTGCTTATGGACCCGAAGAACCATAAGCTAACCCTTTTCTGATATTTATACATGTACACTGCATAATATCTGAAATAAATGTGGAAACTTTCCATAAGGTTCAACATATCTATACATACTGAAAACTGAAAACTAAATACTAATACATCAGTCTGAAAAGCCTCTAAACTGTCTTAACTGTAGAGTTGATGGGACAGGTCTCCAACTAACTCTGTCAACTAAAAATAAACAAAATCTGAAATAATAATAGTAAACTGAGATTCGTCCTTGAAAGAAGAGAACTCACTACTACTGCAGCCGACGGGGACTGAACTGCTGAGGATAATCTAGATCCTATGCCTCTAAACCTATGGTGTCAAATAAAACACCATAGCGCAAATGCATCAGTACAGGAATGTACCGAGTATGTAGACAAGGTAGGATAATGCAAGGGCTCATGCATGCATAATATCTAAACTGAATAATCATGAAAGATGCTGCATAAGAACACATACATGAATGCACAGAACATGAACACAATCATCGCAACTCTAGATACTGAAACTCGCATACCACTTTACTGCAGACTGAACTCACTACTGACACTGAGATACTGAATCACTGACTCATCTGATACTGATAACTGAGGATCTAGATGTGCTAACATCAAGGACTATACTCTGAGCTTGCTGCTTTCGACTGACAGAATTAGAGATCAACTTTGCTAACAGATCATTCTGGAAAAGATTATTAATATAAGAAGTATGATTATATCTGAATTTGATGACCAAAATATTCAATAGAAATCTGATACTGTGATCAAGCCTATCTGGCGGCATATCTCTCAATATGGTATCAATCAACTGTATATGTGACCAAGCCTATCTGTTGGGATGGTCCATGAATCAACGGAACTATCTAAGTTCCTCATAAAGATAGATGACTGTATCTGACAGTCCTAATATTTTAAGATTGATTCTAAAACTAAGACTGAATCTGAAATTAAAATTGTGGGAAGTAGTCACTTAACCGACATGGCCCAACCTACCACAGGTGGGGTCCAACCTCTACCCCCAGTTGGGAGGGTACAAATACCGTGTTATGGGTAAAGACATTATCTTTATGTGCATTATCTTTATGTGACCCTTATCTATTAGGTGCTAAAATTAAAATGGTGGAGCCCTCATCTAACAGGTCAAGCCACCTCATCTACCCTCATCTAACAGGTATGATATCTTTAATCTACCCTCAACTAGTAGGTATGATGTCTCAACCTACGCTGGCTATGTAGTTCTGGAGCACAAAGATTGCATCTAAGAATCACACCCTCTACTAGTAGGTGAGTTCCCATCCTTGAGCTCGCTCGATGCTAGTTTCTACTCTCAACTAAAAGACTCTGATTGAATTTTTAACTGAGCACAACTGAACTGAATCTAATACTGATCATGTTTCTCAAAAGATCTAACTGAGTTATGCTGAGATTATTTAGACTACGTCACTTGTTCAGAAAATGTCCCACAACGGTAGCCCACACCGCTTTCACTAACAGTTCTAATATATCACATATATTCCAACAAACAAAGAAAAGACCACAAGTGTACAATGAACCACATACAGGTAGGACAAGGAAGAAAAATATACATACCAGATCATTGATAACAAGTATAAGAAGATAGCATAATTAAATAGGTAATAAGTTAAAGAAGTACAATCATATCACAGCCATAACGAAGTAAACACAATTACAATGATAATGATAATGATGCACGATGTTGTCAAAAAATCTCCGTATACACCTATAGAGGCAAGTCTCCCAACAAAGGACCTATGGGAGTTCATCAACCCATATACAATCCATATATCATATCTCCTCCCCGAAATATCCCATGGGGAGGGTTTTATAAGATGTCACAATATCTCTTTCTCGATACATCACTCGAAAAGGGTTTTAAAAAGGTGTGTTCAGTGTTTCTTAGTTGTTGCCACGGTGGTACCAATATTTCATAAATGAGTATGATATGAGGATGTATTGCTCACAACCAATCACAATTAGTATTTCCACAACCAATCACATGATGTATTTTCACAACCAACCACAATAATATATTCCAAAATCATTCACAATGATATATTCCACAACCACGTGAGCCAACATTCACCCTTTATTTCCACCATACCTGAAATTTCACATGATTCATATGCCAAATAAATTATGAATATAACAGAATATGCCAATGGTTCCCAATAGGTATTTCAACAACACAGTACAATTATTTACATGTATTTTAGGCTATCAATATCACACAACACCCAACACGGTCACACATATCACATAATATCTCAAGACCAATAATTACATCACATATAGGCACAACACATTAAGATAACCAAATTCATGATTAGTACTCATCTCCTTAACATCTATTTTGTATTCATTTAACTAACAAACCCAGCCTGAAAGAGTTACGATAACCTACCTATCATGACCCGAGACTACCCCTAGTCGTAACACGGTCCTTGGGACCATAAGTCATCCCAAGCTAACCCATAAATTGGCATACAGTTAAGCAACTAAATTATAATAAATTAAATTATTGTTCTGCTATGTGGAAATAAAATCATGATAAAATCTGAGAGAAATTATATTGCTGATACAATTTATAATTTGATAAAAATGAAGAAAGAATTAAAATTACATGACTGACTCTGACTGGCATCTATGAAGCATCTACTTTACTGACTATAGATAGCTAGGACATGACTTCAGCTACTACTAATCAATACATATGAGTAATAAAGTAAAGTACACGAACAATGTCTGACTGAAGACCCCAAAATAGGAAAACTCATCATTCTGCTGATTGGAAATTGCAACTGTCTGATCATGATATGTGGATTACAACTTGTACCTATATTATGAAACAATATAATCCCATAGACGTATATGTGGATTAGTACTTCTGGAATATACTGAGTAAACGGGGGTGAATGCAATAAGTAAAATTGATTATATATATGAAATCTTAAAGCATGCATGCTAGGTGTGAGTAGACTCACCAATAGGTTGGAATAAACTAAAGGTTCAATTATCTTAAAAGCATTAGTAATAAACATAATTTAGTAAGCTACTGAATCATTACACTTAGATTTTTAAACTTTACATTTATAATATAAGTAGAACTGAAGCGGGAAAATAGTAAAACATGGGTATTGTATGAATATTGGATCTGAAACTACGTGATGGAGACTAACATAACTCGAGGATCTAAATATACAATTATACTGAGCATGAATGCATAAACATCCAAAACCAAACATACATATACTGTGCTTATCTAATTAACCGAATGACTGATAGCTAATTACTGGTCATATAAGACTGAACTGTACTTAGTCGGAATAACTGGACTTAAATTGTGGAGTACTATGCATATGAGGTACTGACTATCTGAACAACATGAGATAACTGAGCATAAATGCATGATAAACTGTAATATGTGAGAATATAAGACTAAATGTATATCTGTTATGGTACTGAGATAATCTATAATTTGAAAAATAGAAAACTGTAAAACTGAGAGTCTAAAAGTCTGTACACTTAGTCAAGCAAACCTGAACTGAAGAGACACTAAATACTCTACTGAGACTGTGGGAGGTATCATCTAACCAACATGCCCCAATATGAGATAATTGAGGTTCAACTTGTGACCCCAGTTGGAAGGGTGTCGTACCGTGCCACGGATACTAACACTGGATGTGTGGATCCACTAAAGTGAAGTCTCAAAGGACTAAAGAGTCACCTTCTACTTCCAGGTGCTCTCGTGTGATATATGTTATCCCTTAACTAGCAAGTTAATATCTCAACCTATGATGGCTACGAGCTTTAGAATGCAGGGACTACTTCTAAAGGTCACACCCTCAACTAGCAGGTGATCTCCCAACCTTGGGTTCACTCGGTGCTAAATTCTACTCCTAACTAAACTGACACGGATTACTGAATTCATCTAAGTTTGACTAATATAATAACTGACTGAACTAATAATGCTCATACATATCTAAAATCATTCTGAAAATACTGAGACTAAGTAATCAGCTAAATTTTGGGTATTCATAACTCCCAGGACTCAATTGCAATAACAACAGGGACATACTAAAGCTTCCAAACCATAATAAGAAAGCATTATTCAAAGAGCCCATCACTTAGGCATTTTGTTAAACACATGGAGATTAAAACTTTAACATGGGGCAATTCATCAAACACATGGGGATCATGAACTTAAACATGGGAATATCTTAGACATGGGAAAATAGTAAGACAACATAGCATTCATAACTTGGGTTTCATCCTAGAATGAATTGAACATGATATGGGAATTTTGTCATAAATGTGAAAAGCATGAATTTAAAATAAGGGAATGTTGCTAAAAATCATGAATCTAGGATCTATCATGGAATTCACTTGAATAAAGCATGGGAAACTAAAATTCATGGCATGAGAAATTCAAAATCTTACATGGAATCACACATGGCCTGAATTGAAATAAAAACACCATGAAAATATGAAATTAAATATTTCTTGAAAATATAAAATACCAAAATGATAGAAAATTCATTCTTTAATTGGAAGAAAATGGGTTTTTGGCTCCATGGGTGAAAAGGGGCCCATGGATGAGCTCCCACATACCTTAATTCGATGGATTCTTTAAGAAATCATGATTTTGAAGCTTAAATCCTTGTGTTCTTGAGAGGAAAAGCTTGAACCTTGTTCATGGGGGAAAGGGGAGGGTTTTTGTGAGAGTTGATTTGAAGAAGATGGGTAAATAATGCCCTTTTGAATGCTATAAATCATCCTTTGGACATTTGGGGTTGAGGGAAAAGGACCAAAGTGCCCCTTGACCCTTAAGGAGCTAAAACATAGGGGGAATATGCTCCCCATCATGTTAGATATCACGTTGGGAGAGCAACGTGTCACTTCAAATATCGCATTGAGAAACCGGCATGCCTCACCCCAATCACTTTGGCTTACTGCCTCTCACAAAAAATACCATAACTTTTTGCTTCAATATCCAATTAAGGCAAAATTGGTATTGTTGGAAAGATAAATCAATTATCTAAAATTTGGTAGGTCTTGTGATGCAAAATTATACATATATGAAAATTTCTATACGTTCAAAGGTGACCTTTGTAGAATCAAATACCAAATTTTGGTCGAATCAAAGACTCGTATCTCAACTTTGTTTTAAGTGATTCTTACAAACATTTTTCACCTCGAAAACACGTAAATAACAAGGATAAATATCATGAAACTAGTAAGCACATTGGAATCATTTGGATTATAGCTTATACATGTAGGAATAATGGTTCAAAAACTTGCCTGAAAATATGGGGTCTTATATTATCTCCCCCTTGGGAACATTCGTCCTCTAATGAGATTGGTTAGAATGAGAGTACTGTATAAAGGTAACTGAGATCATATTCTGAACATGCATGACTTGGAACATGACTTGGAATATGATTGCATAACTGAGTTTGTGCATGATATATGAGCTGAATTTATTTCATAACTACATGCAATGACATGAGAATGGTTATAAGGTTGAGATAGAAACGAGAGAGTCAACTGATGAGTAACCATTACTTCAAGCTAGATCTTATTTCGTGAAGAAAAGATCTAAAATCCAAAATCTATTCAAGAACTCAAAAAGCAAGTCCGTACCTCGAGATCTAACCTCAAAAACATCAAACCAACCCACTAGCGAGTGCCAACGCCTACCATACAATGCCTCAAAAGGAGCCATATCGATATTGGAATTATATTTGTTATTATAAGCAAACTCTCTAAAGCCAAGTGTTGCTCCCACTGGCTACCCAAATCCATCACACACGCGTGGAGCACAACCTCTAAAACTTAGATTGTCTGCTCAGACTGACCATCAGTATGGGGTGAAATGTTGTGCTAAGATCAACCTAAGTACCCAACTCATCCTGAAATATCTTCCAAAAGTGATAATGAACACAGAGCCTTGATCTGGTATGGTAGACACCAGCATACCATGAAGTCGTACAATTCAGTAAATATAGATACGGGAGAGCCTCTCCTGAAAGAAAATGCATAGACTTGGTCAATCAATCTATGATAACCCAAAACACTATCAAAAACATGGGAAGAACGAGGAAACACGATCACGAAATCCATAGTGATTCGTTCCCACTTCCACTTGGGAATGGGTAACTGCTGAAACAATCCACCAAGCCTCAAATGATCTACCTTCAACAACTAGCAAAAAAAGCAATGAGCTACAAAATCTGCTACATCCTTTCTTATACCACCCACCAGCAATGTTGCCTCAAATCAAAATACATCTTAGTCATTCCCGGATAGATAGAATACCTGGAATAATGGGCCTCATCCAATATTAATCTGATCCAATCACCTACTTTCGACATACAAACTCGACCACCAATCCTCAAAATTCTATCCAAATAAAATGAGGCTTCCTTATCCTCACCACTCAACACCTTATCTTGAATCGATCTTAATTCCTCGTCATTAAATCGATGAGCTTGAATCTGCTCTATCAAAGAAGACTTAGCCTCCACAAATGCCAAAATGTACCTAGGTATCGAAATATCAATCAAAACTATCTGGTTAGCTAAAATCTGAACATCTACGGACAAAGGCCTTTCCTGTGTCAAAAGATGTGCCAATCTTCCTATGCTAGTCGACTTCTGGCTCAAGTGATCTGCAACTACATTAGCCTTGCCTAAATAATAGAGAATAGTCAGGACAAAATCCTTAAACAACTCAACACAATGACGTGCCTCATATTAAGATATCATTGGGTGAAGAAGTACTGAACGCTATGATGATCCAAGAAAATCTCACAACGAACTCCGTACAAGTAGTGCCTCCATAACTTCAAAGCAAAAACAACCATGCACAACTCTAAATCATGGGTAAGGTAATTTCTCTCATGAGCCTTCAATTGACTAGAAGCATAGGCAATAACCTTATCCTCCTACATTTATGCAACACCTAACCCAACACCTAAAGTATCACAAAAGACGATAAAACCCAAGCCCTCCTTGGGCAAAGTTAAGATAGGAGTTGAAGTCAACAAATCCTTAAACTTTTGAAAGCTCAGCTCACAAATATCAGAACACTAGAAAGAAATTTTTTTCTGAGTCAACTTGGTTAATGGTGTTGCAATGGACGAAAAACCCTAAAAATAACAATAGTAACCTGCCAAGCCGACAAAACTCTGAATCTCAGTAGGTGAAGTAGGTCTATCCCAATCATGAACCACTGTAACATTGGCTAGATCAGCCATAATACCTTTCTTAGTCACCACACAACCCAAGAAAGAAATAAACCCTAACAAAACTCATACTTGGAGAACTTGGTATACAACTTCTCATCCCTCAATATCTGAAGCACAATCCACAAATACTCCTCATGCTCAACCTCACTCTTGGAATAAACTAAGATATCATCTATAAATATAATAACAAAAGAGTTGATAAATAGTCAAAACACTCGGTTCATCAACTCCATGAACACAGCTGAGGCATTGGTCAACCCAAAGGACATGACCAGGAACTCATAATGTCCATCGAGTTTGAAAAGCTGCCTTTGGAATATCTAAAGCTCTAATCCTCAACTGGTGATAATTAGATCTCAAATCAATCTTTGAAAAGAACCCAACACCCTGAAGTTGATCAAATAAATCATTAATATGAGAAAGAGGATTTCTTAATCATCACCTTATTCAATAACTGATAATAAATACACATATGCATAGACATATCCTTCTTCTTCACAAAAAAGATCGGCACACCCCAAGGAAATACACTAGGTTGGATAAAACCTTTATCCAACAACTCCTACAACTAATCCTTCAATTCCTTCAACTCAGAAGGGCCATCCAATAAAGAGAATTAGAAATGGCCTTGGAGCCCTGTAATACCCCATACTTTTACCTAGCTTAAAATCGTCCCAAAAATGTTAAAGACTTGTTTCAAAGATGAATCCACTTTTATACATGTTGTATTTTCAATATTTTCACTTTTTTCATATGATAAATTCAATAAGATTTCCATCAAGACCAAATTCGCCCAAATCCGACACCCGAGCGAAGAGTTAGAGCCTTTTTAGTGAGACAGTATATCACCTGAGCCATCAGCGCGTCGTGGAGCAGGTCAAAATGGCAATCACTGAAATCCAGTGAGCCTATGAGATTATGGCACATTAAGCCAGGGCTTAAATTCAGAATAGTCCTTTTTCCAGTGTCTCAGTGCGATACCATCGCGTCATAGTGAACTTTTAGGTCCCATCAAGTATTACAACGCGATTTCACCGCATTGCGCCGTTAGCCCAGTTCTTAATTGGCAATTTCCAGTGACACGGTGCAACAGCACCACGTCGCGCCAGCCTACCAAATCAGGAAATTTTCTCAGAAATAAAATACGCGTCCAAGGATTAAAAGGGTCAAGTTCTCAACCCTATATAAATCCAATAACACGTAATTTAGCCATATTTTATCCAAAATATAGGGTTTATCTCATGTTTCTCTTAAGAACAAGCTAGGGTTTTCAATTAGGAATTCATATTCAAGACTCAAATTCAAGAATCTCTCTGTCAATCTTCATAGAATCAAGGACTAAGGTATGCACAGTGTTCATTCATGGATTCCTTTCATCCATGAAGCCCAAGAATCAAGTTTTAAATCTTGCATTATGAATATTTTGTTGTGGGTTGATTATGTTCATGTGATTATGGTTGTATGATTCCCAAGTTGGAATCTTTATGTGTTGTTGATGAACCTATGCTAGTATGTGGTCTGAAAAATGTGAAATTGAATTAAAATATGGAGTTTTGTTGTATTAATTTGATGGTCATTCCTATGCCATAAGTCATGCATCCTAGGTGTTTGATAAAATGCCTAAGAGAATAGAAATTATGCATTATAGCTTAATTGTGACCCAAGTGATAAGTGTATGTTTTACCTTATCACTAAGAATGACTTCCATGATATTGGGTGCATTATGAATGGTTGAGGGAATGTCCATGAGATTAGGTTGATGAAAGTATGACATATTTATATGCAATTCCATTCATGTATAAGACTATGATAACCATGTGCTTCATGAAATCCCCAAATTAATGTATTATGAATCATTGATATTGGTCATATGTTCAAGTGTTATGTCCTTTCAGTTTTATGCTATCGAGTCCTGGGGGTACTTATACCTGATAATTTAGCTGTGTGCCTAGGGCCATGTCATGTTTTCACATTACTCTCAGTCAAACCATGATCAGTAGAATTCAGTTAATCATGTGATTCAGGAAAACTCAGTATCACTACAGTCCCATTTAGTAATCTCAGTAATCTTAAAAAAATCTCAGTGATCTCAGTCAGTCATTATGTCTCAGTAGCATTCCGTCAGTCAACAGAACTCAGTGAACTCAGTTTAGCTCCACTAAACAATACCTTTAGTATCAGCTCAGTTCAGTTAATCAGTTCAGTATCTATTCATTTGGAAGTAGGATTCAGTACCGAGTGAACCAAAGGATGGGGACTCACCTATTATTCAGTGGAGGGTGTGATCCTTAGAAGCAATCCTTGCATTCCAGAATTACGTAGCCAGCATAGTTTGAGATGTACCCCTGTGTGTAGGGCTACTAATACATCTCGTTTAGGTTTATTCCTATAGGAGGGTTGACGAAAGAGCTTCCTATTAGAGAGGGTTACCTCACAGCTTATCTTTATCCATGGCACGATATTAACACCCTTCCATCTAGGGTTACAAGTTAGACCCCACCAGTTCAGTTCTAGGGCATGTCGGTTAGATGATTACCTCCCACCGTCTTAGTCTCAATCTCAGTCTCAATAATAGAACTCAGATAGTTCTACAGATTTTAGGACTATCAGATCAGTCACTCAGTACAGTACAAAACTCAGCTAGTTTCATCAAAACTTAGACTATCAGATACAGTCGCTCAGTATCAGTATACTAGTTATACAAAACTCATGTTATCAGTATTCAGACTCAGGACTATCAGATAAAGTCAATCAGATCAGTTCTTTACAATTAGAACTATCAGAAACAAATATTCAGATTATCCATATCAGTAAATTCAGTTGTTAGCTTACCAGTAATACAGTTAATCTGTATTCTAGTAATAGTAAACTTAGATCTTAGTAAATCCCTATTATCAATAGACTCAGTAGTTAGAACTCAGTATTCAGTCCTATCGCGATGTCAGTCACAGTTACGTATTTATGTATGTATTCTTACATTCATGTTAGTCAGTCAGTTAGTATTATTAATACATATGAACCCCTTGTATTCAGCCTACCTCACTTGCATACCAGTATATTCTAATGTACTGACGCATTTACGCTATGCTGTTTCATATTACGCCATAGGTTCAGAAGCACGCACCCCAGAGCATCAGTAGCATTTTAGATTCTAGCAGCAATAGATTTGCAGTGAGTCCTCATCATTCGAGGAGGATATGATTTCTTTATTATTATTTATTATCTCAATTTTGTATCAGTAGATGGAGTTAGTTGGATACATATTCCTTCAACTCCTTATTCAATTCAGTTTAGAGGCTTTCAGACTACAACATGTTTTCAGACCATTTATTTTAGTTTTTGGGTAATTTCATACCCCATTTTAGACATTATTTTATCAGATATTTATTCAGTTTTGAACCTTATGGCCTTACAGCTTTTATCTATTCCGCATAATTACAATATATTATTCAGTGCTCAGTTATAGATATCAGTCATGGGTTAGCTTTTGGTCCTTTGGGGTCATAGGCATCGTGTAGCATTTCGGCTACCAGATTCGGGGAGTTACATGCCCAACTCAACATTAATAGAAAAATCAATATCATAATCCAGAGGCATACCAAGGAAATTCGTATGGAACACATCCACAAACTCACAAATAATACGATCAAAATCTATGGAAGGAGGTAAAACAACACTAGTATCATGAATATGAGCAAAATAAGATAAACATCTCCTCTCAACCAATCTACGCGTCTAAACATAAGATATAATCCTCTTAGGAACCTAATAAAGCACACTCTTCCAAGTTATTCTTGACACACCTGACAAAGCTAAAGTCACGATCTTAGCATAACAATCTAAGACAACATAATAAGGAACCAATCAATCCATACCTAAAATAACATCGAAATCAACTATATCTAACACAAGTAAATCTAACCAAGTTTCACGGCCTGAGAAAGTCACAACATAAGATTAGTACACTCGATCCACCACTAAATAATCTCCTACAGGGGTAGATACACAAACAGGCATAGCAAAAGGCTCACTAACAGAATCAAATCTCAAAGCATAATATACAAACACATAGGAGAAAGTCAATCCGAGATCAGATAACACAGATATAGATATGAAACAAATAGGGCCGATACCTGTGATCACAGCAGCAGAAGCCTTCATATATGGTATAGATGGTATAGTATAACACTAACCATGACCAATAACTGGCTGAGTAGCCCCACGACCTCCACCATAGGTTCCACTACCTCCAACTCTTGCACCTCTTGTACAACCCCTACTTTTCACAACTAAAATAAGAGTAGCTCTAATCATACTACAGGGACAGTCCTTGGCTAAATAGCCAACCTCATGATACACATAACAAGCTCTATGGCCTGCCTCAACAGGAAAAGATACCACTAGGCTTGGACGGCTACCTTGAACTACCAAATCAGAAAACCAACCAGTTGAACTCTATAAGGCCCCCTACACTAGCCTACCTTGATAACTACAAAAACCTCTCAAATCTCTATCATAAGGATCCAAACCTCTGAACTTACCAAAATGGCACACCTTCTTAGCACCTTACTGAGATACTCGCAGAATAACCTCGGTCATCTTAGAATTATCCATTATACTCCAAAAGGACACTCTAATTACAACCTTCTAAGATGTAACCAACTGAAGAAAGACATCCAACCCCTTCAAAAACTTATGAATCTTCTCAGACTTAGTGGAAATACTAGCATAAAAATATCTAGACAAGGCATGAAAGCATACCTCATACTCAACTACAGTTATGAAGTCCTGCTTCAGGTGATCAAACTCTTCTCACATCTGATCCTTTAGACTGTAAGGCACAAATCTTTCTAAAAAGGCTTTGGAAAATTGATCCTACATCATCTAATGAGAATATAGAGGTCTACAACCAACAAGAGATCTCTACTAATATCTAGCAGGATCTCTTAATTTATAGGTAGTATAACGAACCCCATGCAACTCGAGCGAATCCAAATTTTGAAACTTCTCTCTATAATCAATCAAGAACTCATAAGTATCCTCATCCAAAACACCATTGAATCTAGAAGGACCCAAATGATTAATTCTCTCTGACCTCTTCTAATCCTTAGAAAACATCATTGTACTAGTAATAAGATGAGGTATAGTAAATCTGGTAGGATAAGATCCCATCTGAGGAGGTAACATAGATGAAGGCTAGACTCTCGATCCTGGGACACCATACTCAAATGTCGGTACTAAAATAGAAATAGGGCTCAGGGTCTGAGGAGTACCCAAAATAGAAGCAGGTCCAACTGAGGGATCCATACTCAGAACTGGAGGAATACCCGACATAACCAAAAGAGAAACCTCTAAGAAAGTCAGCAACCGCACAAACAACCCCTTCAAAACTAAGGTAGACAAACTCTAAGATTCTAGAAATGAACCTGTACCCCCAACACGCTCAACCTGAGGCTCAACGGAGAGTCCCCTAGCACTCTTCCTAAATGGGGTTGATCCACGGGCCCATCCACTCCCTCGAGTCCATCCACGATTCAAGGCTAGCTCTTTGGGAGAAATCTATGTATCTCTGACCTTGCAAAACCTATTTAATACGATCAATGCAAAAATAATGAAACACAAATCAAAACACAAGGTATAAAAGAAATTCATATGATAAGGACTAGAATGAGAAAAGTTTCCTAAAGATATCCTATAGCCGCTCGAAGATAGATACAGATATCTACGTACCAATCCCTGAGACTCGATTAGACATCCCATTCTTACACCATTGAGACTAATGAACCTGGCTACTCCCATACCAATTTTTCACAACCAAAAATTCAAGGTTCATGATGGCACTTGTCGCGGCATACCTTGACAAGTTAGCCTATTACCCAACTAATAAACAAAGAGGAAAAGATAGAAATACCCCCAAGGTAAGGTTTCTAGAATAAAGTTGAACCATATAAGTATAACAAATATAGAAAGAATATAAACAACAATGCAGCATAACTCTCAAAACCTGGTCACAATAGTATAAAAAAGTATCTAGTAAAACTTTAATACAAATGAAATACATAAGAAATCTAATATATTCAACTCTATCTCTGAAAACTATTAAAGATAGTATAATAATAGAGAAAGATAGTAGAAGACATCCAGATGCCTGAAGATCATCTACTACCTTGAAAGCTCCAACACTCACCTAAGTCAAGTAATGTGGGGTGCACCTGAACCTAAATCTGCACCAAAAGGGTATATTAGGAGTGAGTACGATCCAATTATACTTAGTAGGTATCATAGGTTGACCAAACAAAGTAGAAAATAAGACATACAAAATACATACTAAGGGCACGTCATATACGATCAGAAAAAATCCCACACCGCTTGCACTAATAGTTCTAATATATCATATATACTATAAAAAAATATAGACAAGGTCATAAGTGTACAATATACCACATACAAGTAGGATAAGAAAGGACAATATACATACAAGATCATTGAGTACAATATAAGAAGATAAAATAATTAGATAGGTAAAAAGTCAAAGTAGAAGTACAATCACATCACAGCCATAAAGAAGTAGACACAATAAGAATAATGATGATGCATGAGGTTGTCACACAACCTCCATATACACCTACGGAGGTAAGCCTTCCAGCGTAGGACCCATGGACGGTTCATCAACCCATATACAATTCATACCCGATGTGGGACCCATGGGGATTTCATCAACCCATATACAATCCATATATCATATATCCTCCCAGGAACATCCCTCGAGAAGGGTTTTATAAGATGTCACAATATCTCCTTTCTGGCACATCCCTCGGGAAGAATTTTAAAAAGATGCTGCCAGTGTTTCTCAACTATTGTCACGGTGGTACCAATGTTTCATGAATTAGTATGACACGAGGATGTATTTCTAACAACCAATTATAATTAGTATCTCCACAACTAACCACATGACGTATTTCCACAACCAACCACAATGATATATTTCCATAACTATCCACAATGATATATTTCACAACCATGCGACCCAACATTCACTCATTATTTACACCATACATAAAATTCCTCATGATTCATATGTCAAATAAAGTATGAATACGACAAAATACACCAATGGTACCATGATAACGCTAAACTTACACATTAAATTAAGTGCAAGGCAGACATTATCAATATTTACCCAACATGAGTCGGGGTCGAATCCACGAGGAACAATATGAATAGTGATCGAGAAAGTCTGAAATGGAAGTTAATTGCTAAATTCCAATATGGGAAGAAAATATTTGGGGTTTTGTTTGAATATTTTCAAAGAGATAACAATTTCTAAACTTTACGAATACTAACTCGAGGCTAAGAATAAATAGAATGTAATCAATTAGGACCGGATCTTGCGATTATGACATTCTAGGTGTGAACTCATGCATGGGTAATTAAGAATATATCCAAATTTAGCTAGAGTTATAGGTAAGCTAGATTTAGAGGTATTAGTGTCAATCTTTCAATAAAACACTAAATCTCACTCATGGATTCTTTTGAACATCTCACGAGCATGTCAAATCTTCTAATCTACTACCTTAGTTAACACTCTTAATTCTGAAACAGTGCTATCAAATGAGCTACCTCAAATAATACGCTGATTTCTAAGATAATGGTACCAGTAAGATAACTCAAGTTATTATTCGCAAATACTCCTCACCCAATACCTCTCTTTCAAGAATGGTATGGGAATAAAAACAATTGGGGTTTTCACTCCCAATTTTTAGTTCAAAAATATAGTAAAAGCAAAACCCACAACAATTAGATAATTAGGTAGATAAATAAACAACACTCATTCACTAATCACAACCTATTCAAGCATAACTCCAAGAGGAAGAAGTAGTTACTCATAAGAATAGAAAGTAAAGATATACTAAAATTTCCACCAAATTGATCCATTAAAGTTAAAGAGAATACATATCCAAACTTTAAATTTCAATAAATATTCAATGGAAATTGATAATCCTTCACTTAGAAATTACTCTAATGTATTTTTCACTCAAGAGTAGTACAATAGTGTTCCCCAAATAGAAGATAGATGATGGAATGATAGATGGATAAAAATGTGCTAAAACCTCTATTTAAACTCCAATTCTACATTTACCAAATATTAAAAAAAAAATCCACCTTGATCTTGATCTGTTTAAGTAGATAGAGAGCAGATGCAAAGCGGATACAAAATAGATGGCTCTTTTCTTTCACATTTGGCCTCTTATTGACTTGAATGACTTGCTCATCTTTCCTTTCACTTTTACCTACACAAATGAGCATTAAGTATGAGATTAGCATCAAATAAATGGAAAATCATGATAATTTAAGCTTAAAAGGTGCTAGCATGTCGTCAAATTGACTACTTGTCAACCCCCCAAACTTGAACTATTGCTTTTTTTAGCAACCAAGAATATTTCAATTATATATGGTATTTAACTCAAATCCACCCAAAAGAAAGTTATACTAAAGGAATAAGTTAACAAAGCTCTACAAAGACTTTCCAACTATGTCATGGCAATAAGTAAACCAAAATTTTTCAATAAGCACATATTTATGAAACAAGGATGCAAGTTTGTATCAAATTAACCTTCCAAATCAACAAAGCATCTTAAAAGGAGACACAAAATCTAAATATCATCTCAATCTTCACAATGTAACTTACTTCATCCATTTACCCAAACCAAGAGTAAGACTTCGCCCTCTATCCCAAAGTATCGATGTCGATCAGCAAGATTTAGCTCCACACACACAATATATTCCCTTTCTTAAAATATCTCAAATATTGAAAGAATTTACACTCACTCTCACAACTAAATTCAAGTACAACGAGTAGAACCATAGGTTTGCCCTTTGTATTTTTTTTCACTAATGTAGACTTTCTTAGGTTGGAATTACCAAGGTCTTACAGGTCTAGATGAAGGTTTAATATGAGGAAAGGAGTATATACGGGTAAAGTGACTGAAGGACCTCTTTCAATGCCATCGCTTATCCCCTTATACCCCAAACTATTTCAAACTATCTACCTTATTTGCCTTCAAAACATTTCCCATGTCTCCCTAGACTTTTTGCTTAGCAATTACCAAATACTTCAAAGCTACTATTTTCTTTTTTCACCTTTTTAACTTTTTCAAGAGATTTTCTAACTTTAATCCCTTCTTAGCTCCTCATTTAAAAATTTTATGGGCTTGGCTATTCAACTTTATCATCAAGAACATCTCTTGTTTCTTAAGCACATGAATTGACAACCTTATGCACACCTTTCTTGGCTAATCTTAGCACCTTACATTCTTCCCCCTACACATGGATTTTGGACCACCCTTACATTATTCTCCCAAATACACAAACCCCCCAAACTTAGGCTTTTGCCTATATTTTAATATTTCAAATCATGTGATGCATCAAATGAGGTTAAGTGACAAAGAAGGATTTAAAAAGGGTTTAGGTGCTTTGGAAAGGTAACATTACAAAGAGAACATAACTAGGAAAAAAGGCTCAAGGGGTTTAAATAGGAAACAATGTTAAGGTGAGAATTTGGTTATGTGAAGAGTCAAAAATGGCCTCGGGTCATCCGCTAAACTAAGCTTGCCTAGGATTTCTCTTTGAATACACTCAGGACAAGTTTTAGACTATATGTATGTACAATAATTATTCAAAAATCTCACCACACATGTCATCGTACTCATAGAGTAAAAAGTTAGCCTCCCAACCAATTTGAGAAATTGGGCTTCATAAGTTACTCCGAGTCAAAGACTCATCCTTGCAAAGAGAGAGCCAAAAATTGAGTTTAATGGTCTCATTCAAAAGAAATCTCAATAACAACCTTGTTCCTTTTCGAAAAACAAAATTATATTTTTTATTTTTGCTCAAAATCATTTCATTGCTTGCCAATTACATTTTGAAAGTATTTTTAAGCTTTTGCCTCTTCCTAAACAATTAAGAAAAACTTAGGTGGATGCAACGCAACTTTATCATTACATTACATGGAATTCTTTCCTCACAATACTCAACTTTTTGAGTTAAATATTTGTAATACCCCATACTTTTTCTAGCTTAAATTCATTCCTAGAATGTCAAGAATTTGCTTCAAAGATGAATACCATTTATTTCATGCGGTATTTTCAAGCTATGGGATTTAATCCCTAAAATCATTCTCAAGTCATTCTTTATTGATTTTTCCCCAAATCAAAGCACTCTCTCTCAAGGAAAAGAAAAACCTATATCATCAACTTCCTCCCCAAGAAATCCAAATTTCCTTCACTAATTCCCCAAAGAAATTCAAGATTAAGGGTTCTCAATATAAGAACTCAAAGAATTCATCTTCAAAGCATAAATAGATATCCAAGATTCAAGTGTTAGCATCTAAAATCATCAATTGAGGTATGTGGGGTGATGAACAAGGACAATCCTTTCGTCTTTGTGCCCAAATCTTATTTTAATTCCAATTTTACTGAATTTTTATATTATTTCC
>JAPEIP010000007.1:159715994-159737243 GCA_026120095.1 Capsicum chinense
AAAAATTGAGTTTAATGGTCTCATTCAAAAGAAATCTCAATAACAACCTTGTTCCTTTTCGAAAAACAAAATTATATTTTTTATTTTTGCTCAAAATCATTTCATTGCTTGCCAATTACATTTTGAAAGTATTTTTAAGCTTTTGCCTCTTCCTAAACAATTAAGAAAAACTTAGGTGGATGCAACGCAACTTTATCATTACATTACATGGAATTCTTTCCTCACAATACTCAACTTTTTGAGTTAAATATTTGTAATACCCCATACTTTTTCTAGCTTAAATTCATTCCTAGAATGTCAAGAATTTGCTTCAAAGATGAATACCATTTATTTCATGCGGTATTTTCAAGCTATGGGATTTAATCCCTAAAATCATTCTCAAGTCATTCTTTATTGATTTTTCCCCAAATCAAAGCACTCTCTCTCAAGGAAAAGAAAAACCTATATCATCAACTTCCTCCCCAAGAAATCCAAATTTCCTTCACTAATTCCCCAAAGAAATTCAAGATTAAGGGTTCTCAATATAAGAACTCAAAGAATTCATCTTCAAAGCATAAATAGATATCCAAGATTCAAGTGTTAGCATCTAAAATCATCAATTGAGGTATGTGGGGTGATGAACAAGGACAATCCTTTCGTCTTTGTGCCCAAAACTTATTTTAATTTTAATTTTACTGAATTTTTATATAATTTTTATGAAATTCAAGTTAGAGTTTATACCCATTATTGTTATTTACAAAACTTATGAGATTCCCAATGATTTAGAAGTTAAATTCCATGGTTATGTTCATATTTTCATGCATATTTCTGAAATTTTCAGATTTTGAATTGATTTATCAATAATTACATTATCAAGCATGAGCATTTTTGTGTTTTAACATGAGTTTGATGCATGGGTCACTAAGCCCTAATTAAGATTGCTATTTTAAGATTATTTGTGCTATGAGCACCCTCAGATAAGATTATTCTCAGATTTTGATAAAGATTTGACCTCTTTGGTCCTAAGCTAAGATAAAGAATCCACTTTGTTCATAGAACCTGAGATTTAAAGAAAAGAAAGAGCATAATTGGTTTTATTGTAAACCCTTGTGCTATTTTTGAAGTGAATTTCTTAATATTTTTAGCATAAGAATGGGAGTAGTATTTAACACCGAGATAGGTATGTTACCAAGGTTTCATGCCCCAGAACTATGTGCCATCATAGGATTAAGATTATTCCCACTTCTACGTAGATAACTAAGATTGTGATCACTTAAGATAAGAAGTTCTATTCTGATGGCAAGGGTAGAAAAACCCTACCTAACGTGGTCAAGACGTGGGACTCCATGGATGCTCACATGGTGTATGTCGGTTAGAAGAACCTCTCCAAAAAAAGATGTTCCCTACTCTTAAAATAGTTTATTGGTTTAAAGCCTTAAGATAAAGTATTTTCCTTACAACTTAATGGTAAAGATTTTCAGAATAATTTCTCAGAAAAGAATAACAGAAAGCTTTTACAAAACTAAGTGTAAAGGCTCAGAAAGCTTACTCAGATTATGCTTTACAGAAAGATATTAGTTTCTATTTTATATTTAAAGAGTGAGTCCTTCCTACACATAGACAGTATGATTTAAAGAGAGAATGCAAGTAAAACTTTTAAAACTAAATATTATGACTCACTAGATTTATAAAGTATGATTTGTTACTCATGATCTTCAGTATTTCAGATATTCCATCTTATGTGAGTCATTTACATTTAGCATACATTGTTTTACAAATTATGATGATTGATATTATGTTTACTTATGCATTTACCCCCATATACTCAGTACATCCTCAAAGTACTGATCCACATATATGTTTATGTACTACATTTTCTCATAATGTAAGTATCAGTTCAGTTGTAGCACGCATACCATATTTAAACAGTTTGAAGCTTTCAGTCAGTAGGTGATGAGTCCTCTTGATTTAAGGGCTCGAGTCAGTCATACAGTTTGAGCAATATTTTATTTTTCTTTATTCAGTCGTATTGATTTAGGATAGTTGGGGGTCATGTCCCGGCTACCTATAGTTAATACTAGTAGAGGCTTCATAGACAGTCAGTAGAGTTAAGGTATTTGATTCTAATTTTGTTTGTAAAGCAGAGTTGTAATTATTTTAATTTAGTTTGGTATTGATCGGATTCAGAAAAGAGTTATCTTCTGCTTATTTTATTTAGAGTTATATATTTTATTCAGTTGCTTATGAGTTATGCCAGTAGAAGGGTTAGCTTGGGATCACTTGTGGTCTAGCACCATGTGACATCTCGGGACCATTTTTGGGGCGTTACAACATTATAACGCATTCTTCACATATTCCCCCTTTAGCTCATAAAACACCCATGGAACCAATAAAAACACAAATGACCCTATACCCTTAAGAATGGCATCATCCGATCTACCAGAGGTCAAGGCTACCATTCTTGTCTCTCAGGTTACTCAGATCAATCGTGAATGTTATGATAAACACATTTACCGACCAAATCATGGAAGCATCATTTATCTACAATATCATCCAAAACCATTGGCTATCCAATATTTAAGACCAATTGAAATCAAAACTATGCTTTAAAAATGATCACATTATGGCCCAAGAATGTTCATATTAACCATTATAAGCATATAGAGTATTTCTCTCTTATAGATATTTTAACAAACATGTGGTTTACATGAAAGTTAAGATCTTGAAAAATAGAATAAAAGCACTTGTGAGAAATCTCAATGCACCAATCCATTACCAAAAGCGCCATTTGTAATCATACTAACCCAATTAAATTACCCATCACTCAATTAAGTAAACAAACTAGAAGTGGGTATTCGTTGAACACATAGTGTGCACACTAGTGTATGGAAGAAAGAATTTATAATTGAGCATGTAACACAAGGCACACATTGAAAATTTTCATCCCAACGACCATATTTTTTCAAATTAAGCTCAAAGGAATTAAATTTAAGCCAAAAGAATCTATGGAATGTGATCATCATTTGTATTTTAAAGAGAATTCACAAGAGAGTTTACAAAAGATCATACCTTGTAAGCTTTCTTAAGGGAGGAAAATAATGGAAGAAAAGTCCAATGTAATTATCCGATGATACATTCTTGAAATAAGAAAAATTCGAGACTTAAATTAGGTGGAATGTGTGTGAATTGCTTCAGTAAATTGGCTAAAAAAATAGCCCATATGTATTCTCTTTTGTTGGACCTGCGCCTGGACTGCTCAAGCAGTTCCAACGCAAGTCAAACAAATGTTTGCCTATGCCTCCTACATTCTAGGTATGTCTATCCTGTGCCTGGACTGCTATAGCATGTTCAACGTAGGTCCAGGTGTTATTGCTGCAAACATCTATGTCTAATAAGTGCTTAGGATGTGCCTGGATTGAGTCAGTATATCCAGCGCATGTCCATCCAATGAAGGTTGTTTTAACCGCTTATAAGTTGTCATTGGCCTACGTCAGGACTACTCAAGCATGTCCAGTATAGGTCCAAGATGGTACTACCCATTTTGGTGTGAAATTCCAGCTTAAAATTAGCTTAGGGCATAGTTTTGAGCCCCCAAACTGTCCTTCATATATCCCGACTTACAATGACATCTACAAACACCAAAAACAAGTTAAAAATTGAATAAAAATCATTGGAAACATCTCAAAAAAATCCTTAGGTTGCCTCCCAAGAAGCGCCTTAGTTAAAGTCGCAACAAGACATAATTTACTCATCATTTATGTGTCCACTTAGAGGATTTAAATCTTCATCCGAACTTTCAATCAATATATCTTTGAGGTACTTTGGGCAAAGGTAAGGACATAATGATACATATTTTATCTCGCCACTTTGAAGACTTAAACCTTTTACCCAACTTCACATTAAACTTATGAGTAGGCTCATTGGGTATCGATGAGAGCATCAATAAACAAATAGTTATACATCATATTTTTTACTTATTGCCGTTCAAGCGAGGGATGTCATTTTGCCCTTTTGGAATGACAAACTCCAAAGTGTAAGGATTTTGTTCCTCATCTCCAAATTTCATCATTTGCTCGGATGGTTAGAAAGTCATCATAACTACCAAGCATAATGCCGAGAAGTGATTAGAATAAGGTTATCTTCCCAATTCTGGAGCAGCATTCTTCTTAAAATACTTACCCCAAAATGAACTTAATCCTTCAAAAAGGATTTTCTTGACTTTTTCTTTCAACTCTAGTATTATTTCTTCAATTTTGACATCCTTTAGTATTTTTGGTTTGGTTGGTTGGTAAATCACTAAGAATTCTTCAACATCAAGCTCACCCTTATCTTCATTGAAAATCTCTTTAACACCAACAAGCATATTCATTTGACTTTGGGCATCACATGCTTCAATTCTTGCATTCAATTTGATTTTCAATTTTTTAGTGGCTATTTCAAATTTAATCCATACTTGACATTGCTTGACATCCAATTTGAGGGCTTCTTCCACCATTAGTAACATATTATCATGTTTACCCTTATGAACTTCAAGTTGTTGACTTTGATTCATAAGTCATTCTTGGCTCACTATTTCTTCCTTTTCAAATTTTTCTTCATTTTAAGGCTCAATAATCTCTTGCAAAAGTCCTTCCATAGATAAGTCGATATCTTTTAAAGATTTATCATCACAATATTATGCTAAGTCCCACCATTTAGCCAAGACTTTTCCATATTTTTCATTCCTCTCCATTGTGTTCTTCAACATCTCCTTTATTTGATTTCTTGGAGAGTCCAAGATTTCTTCTTCTTCTAGTTGAGCCATTTCTTCATTTTGGTAAATTTTGTGAGTCATCACATATATTTGGCTCAAGCATATGGTTTAAAATATCTTCTGAAAAAACTTTATTTTGAAGATTGTGCATATTCATGGCACTTGAAAGATTGGCATTCTCACCCACTTTTTTTTACTTTCCTTTTCAAATGCCGCCATGGATTGATGCAAGAGATGTATGTGTAATACCCCAAGAATCTAAACTAATTTTAGCATTATGTTTCAAGCTCATGTATAGTACATTATTGTTCTTTGATAGTTTTATGAGTTAGTTTGAGGTATATGAAGGCCCCAAATAGCTCCCAGCTATTAGATGAATCAAAATAATCCTTACTGATTGAAATTTTATAAGAATGTTGCTTTAGTCAACTTCAAGTGAGCATATATTTTATTATACTAAGAATTTTCTATCTTAACACCCACCAAGTTGTAGGAAATTGAATGAGCTTTCCAACGATACCAATTTTGCCTAAATCTAATACTCAGGTGAGAAGTTATGGCACTTTTAGTGCAAAACAATAGTCTAATGAGATAAGGTTGCATCGCAGTGATGGCCAATTTCACATTCGTCCTTTTTCAGTATGTCACCGCAATAAGTTCTGCGTCGCACCAAGGGGCATTTTTACAATTTTCAATTTCTTGTGGGGCACTACGATGGCACCGCATCACGCTAAAGTTCTAGTTCCAGTTGTCTGTTTCCAGCGGCAAAATACGATAGCACCACATCGTATCGTTGGGCAAAAAGGGGATTGTTAACTTTTTAATGTCCAAACGCGATTGCACCGTACCTTGCCGGAGCTAAAATTTGGGATTGTCAGTTTTGTGACTTAAATTCCAGGGACAGTTTAGTCTTTTCCTATAGCCTCAAATTCGTCCAAACATGGGATTTAAGTCCCAATAGAGCATTATTTGCTCATTATTTCACAAATTACTCAAATTAAAGTAGCCTTCTTCCAAGAAAAAAACCCTAGACTTCAAAATGCAAGATCAAATCTCAAGAATTCACTATCAATTCTCAGAAATTCATCAACCCAGGTATGTTAAGTGTTCATTCATGGGTATCTTTCACCCATGGAGTCCAAGTATCCCAATTTAAATTTACAGTTGTGATCTTTACAAGTTACCATGATTTTAAATTGTGATTTTAACCATGAATCTTGACTTATTCACTGATTTGAATCATGATTAAGTGTTATTAATGTTGAAAGCTTGCTATTACTCTAAGTTTTATACTATTCCCATGATTAGCTTAAACTATGAATACCAATTGTTTGATGAAATGCCTATAAGAGTAAATTTTGAATAAATACTTTCATATTATGTCCCTAAAAATTAGTAATATTTTACTATTACTACTATCGAGTCCTAAGGGTTATGACTACCCAAAACCATAGTTGTTTACTTAGTCTTAATATCTTTAAAAATGTTATATAAAGTGTTATGAACATTATTAGTTCAGTCAGTTATCATAATCAGATAATCTCAGAACGGTTCAGTATTCTGAGTCAATTCAATTGGGAGTAGAATTTAGCACCGAGCGAACCCAGGGATGGGGGTTCACTTTCCAGTCGAGGGTGTGACTTTAAGTAGCAGTCCCCGTATTTCATAACTATATAGCTAGCGTAGGGTGAGACGTTAACCTGCCGGTTGAGGGTTAATCTCATACGGGTACCTGCTAGTTGAGGGTAACCCATATTCCTTCGAGATAACACTTTAGTGGATCCACACAGCCAGTATTAGTGCATGTGTCACGATACTGACACCTTCTAATTGGGGTCACAAGTTGGACCCCAAATTTGCTCATTGGGGCATGTCGATTTGATGATAGCTCCCACAGTCTCAGTCCATTCATCAGTTCAATGATTCAGTTTCAGATTGGCTTGACCATAGCATACAGATATCAGTTATTCAGTTATAAGTATTCAGTATTTTAGAATTTATATTATATTCAAAACATGTTTTATGCTTGGTCATGCATCTTCAGCACTTACAGTTTCTATGTATTCTATTCAGTATGTCATGCTATATTTATTCAGTCAGTTATTATTCATGCACATGAAGCCATGCATATCATCCTACCTCATTTAGCATACCAGTACATTCAAAGTACTGATCGCATACTCTTTTCTTGCGCTATGATCTATCATATCATAGGTTTGAATGCTCAGTTCTCAGATCAGGTATAGACTTTCCAAATTATAAGTTTTAGCAGTGGTGAGTCCTCATATTTTGAGGATAAATTATATTTATCTTCATGCTTTCAGTTCAGTAGTTAGTTGGAGTTAGTTGGGGCTTGTCCCATCAACTCTCATTCAGTTAGTTTAGAAGCTTTTGGATATTTCAGACAGTTAGTCAGTTCTCAAATTTTAGTTGTTATTATCAGATATTTTATCAGTATTTTTAGTTTTGTTTAAAGATTTTTTCATAAAATTTATTACTTAAAACCTTATGGAATTCCTCAGTTAAATTCCATATATGACCTTTTGTTATCAGTTTTACTTAGTGCTCACATCAGGTACCAGCTCGTGGGTTAGGTTGTGGTCCCTCAGGACTGTAAGCACCATGTAGTGCCCAGGGTGTACTCTTAGGGCGTTAAACCCTTGGTATCAGATCCTAAGTTTTTAAAGTGTCCTAGGAAGTCTGAAAGCCACGTCAAGTATAATGTTGTGCATGGGTGTGAAGGGCACCATACTTATAGGCAAGAGGCTATGAGGCATTTTAGGAAAAGTTTCCCTTCTTTCAATGTTCATATCGTGCAACTAAGCGTGATCTCATGTTAAACCCTCTGTCTAATCCAAATTTTCCTTCCATTTACAGAACATGCCTCCTAGAAAGTCAAATGAAAAAAAAACGTAAACCAGCCAACACCTCCGCCCATTCAGAAAGATTCCCTGAATGGGCATCTTTCTTATGCATAGCTTAGAGCTTTATTCACTAATCTATCTCACTCTGTAGTGGCTCAAAATACTCAGCCAACCGCTATTCCGGCCAACCCAGTGGCCAATACTACCGCAGCTAGGATTCGAGACTTTACCCAAATGAATTCTTCTCTATTTTTGGGATCCAAATCTGAAAAGGATCCACAAGAATTCTTAGACATGGTCCAGAAGGTAATAGATATTATAGGGGTGACTTCTAGTGAGAGTACTGAATTGGCTGCTTACCAGCTACAGGATATAGCCCATGCATAGTTTAAGCAGTGAAAGGTAGATAGAGGTGCAGATGCAGGGCCTATAGAATGGGAAGAGTTTGCTACTAACCTCTTAGATAAGTTCTTTTTGTTGTAGTCGAGAGAGGCTAAGGTGTTATAGTTTATTAATTTGAGGCGGGGCAACATGAGTGTGAAGGAGTTTTCCCTTAAGTTTACTTATTTAGCTAGGTATGCTCCTCATGTGGTAGCTGATAGTAGGTCTAAGATGAGTAAGCTTGTGTCTGGAGTATCTGACAGTTTGGTCAAAGAGTGTAAGACCGCAATTCGAATTAAGGAGATGTACTTGTCTAGGCTTACGGTCCATGCTCAATAGATTAAAGAGTAGAAGACTAAGGAGAGAAAGAGGGAAAACTAAAGGGCTAGAATGGGTAGCTTTAATTTTAATCATCCAAGGTCAGAAGGTCGTAACCGTCCTCAGTTTTGTCAAAAATCTTCAATCTCAACTCCATCTTCAGCTAGTGCCCAGTACCCAAATTTAGAAATGATAATAGGGATAAAGCGTGAGGCTCTAAGTCCCAAAGAAGTATTAAAACTGGTCATACAAATTCTCTTTATTAGAAATGTCGTAGAAACCATCAGGGTATTTGTATAGCCGGTAGTGATGTTTGTTTTGAGTATGGAAAACCAGGCCAAAGAATCAGGTATTGTCCAAAGAGTAGTCAGCAGGGTCAGTCTAGTCATCCCTCAATTCCAGTCGGTCGTCCGACTCAGTAGGGTGCCACTTCCAGTGCTACCAGTGGTTAGTGTCCAAATAGATTGTATGCCCTTCAGCCCTGACAGGATCAATAAAATTCTCCTGATGTGGTTACTGTTATGTTACAGGTCTTTTATTTAATATTTATGCTTTATTAGACCCCGGAGCTTCTCTTTCTTTTGTAACCCCTTACATAGCTATGAACTTTGGAGTCAGCCTTAAAATTTTAGCAGAGCTTTTTTCAGTGTCTACCTTAGTGGGTGTCTCTATTGTAGACCAGAGGATATACAGGAACTGCCCGATTACAGTGTCTCAAAAAAGTTACTTCAGTTAATCTTGTAGAGTTAGAGATGACGGATTTTGATGTCATTCTGGGCATAAATTGGCTCCACTCATGTTATGCTTCAATTGATTGTAAAAATAGAGTAGTTCATTTTAAGTTTCCAAATGAACCAGTCCTTGAATGGAGGGGTAGTACTACAACTCTTAGGTGTCAGCTTGTTTCATACCTTAGGGCGAGGAAGATGATATCCAAGGAGTGTATCTATCATCTTTTCCAAGTCAAAAACTCTAATTCTGAGACTCCTAACCTTGAGTAAGTTCCAGCAGTGAGGGAATTTCTAGATGTGTTCCCTGAAGATCTTCCCGGAGTTTCTCTCAAAAGAAAAATTGACTTTGGAATAGACCTTCTTCCAGATACTCAGCCAATCTCTATTCTGCTATATTGAATGGCTCTAGCCAAACTGAAAGAGTTGAAAAAATAGTTGAAAGATCTCCTAGATAAGGGATTCATCAGGCCTAATATTTCCCCATGGGACGCACCAGTCTTATTCGTGTGTAAGAAATATAGTTCTCTTAAAATATGTATTGACTACCGTCAGTTGAACAAAGTCACAATAAAAAACAAGTACCCATTTCCCAAGATTGATGACTTGTTCGACCAGCTTTAGGGTGCCAGTTATTTTTTCTAAGATAGACCTTAGATCCAACTATCATCAACTCAGAGTCAGAGAATGTGACATTCCAAAAATAGCTTTCAGAACTCAGTAAGGTCACTTTGAGTTTCTAGTCATGTCCTTTGGTCTCACCAATGCCCCAGCATCCTTCATAGACTTGATGAACTGAGTGTTCAAGCATTACTTGGACATGTTTGTCATAGTCTTCATTGATGACTTCCTTGTCTACTTCTGTAACAAAAATAATCATGAAAATTACCTCAAAATAGTATTGCAGACTCTTAGAGCCCATCAGTTGTTCACTAAATTCAGTAAGTGTGAATTTTGACTATGATCAGCAGCTTTTCTTGGCCATATTATTTTTGGTGATGGCATTAGAGTCGATCTTCAAAAGACTGAGACGGTAAAATATTAGCCCAGACTTATCTCTCTATCAGATATCAGGAGTTTCTTGGGTTTGGCAGGCTATTACCTATGGTTTGTTGAAGGATTTTCATCTATTGCATCCCCCATGTCTAGATTGACTTAGAAGAAATTTAAGTTTTACTGGTTAGATTCCTGTGAGAAGAGTTTTCAGGAGTTGAAGACTTGACTAACTACAACCCTAGTTTTGATATTGCCAGATGGTTCATATGAGTTTGTTGTGTATTGTGATACTTCTAGAGTTGGTTTGGGGTATGTTATGATATAGAGGGGTAAGGTTGTGGCCTATGCCTCTAGAGAGCTTAAGCCCCATGAAAAAAATTACCCTACCCATGATCTTGAGTTAGCAGCTGTTGTGTTTGCCTTAAAGATTTGGAGGTACTATTTGTATGGGATACTTGTTGATGTGTTCACAGATCATAATAGCTTGCAGTATGTGTTTTCGTAGAAAAATTTGAATCTACACCAAAGAAAATGGTTAGAATTATTGAAAGATTATGATATGAGTGTTCTGTATCACCCGGGCAAGGCCAATGTAATGGCAGATGCCCTAAGTAGATTGTCTATGGGTAGTGTTGCTCATATTAAGGTGATAAAAAGAAGTTAATTAGAGAAGTCCATCAGCTTGCCAGATTAGGTATTCATTTGGTTGATTCAGTTTAGGGTAGTGTTTGGGTTCAGAATAGTTTGGAATCATCTTTGGTTACCGAAATGAAAGAAAAACAAGAGAGGGATCCTAGTCTAGTGAAGCTGAAGGAGTCAATCAGAGATCAGAAAGTAGAGGTTTTCTCTTAAGATGAAAATGGGGTGTTGCATTGCCAGGGTAGATTATGTGTGCTGTGTGTTGATGAGTTGAGACAGGGAATTTTGGCAGAAGCACATGGTGCACTTTACTCTATTCATCTAGTGGCCACGAAGATGTACCGCAATCTGTGAAAAATCTATTGGTGAAGTGGGATGAAAAGGGATATCGCAAAGTTTATGGCTAAGGGCTCCACTTGTCATCAGGTTAAGATTGAACATCAGAAGCCAAGTGGGTCTATGTAGGAGTTTAGTATTCCCACTTGGAAGTGGGAGGAAGAGAACATAGATTTTGTGACAAGTTTGCCTCGTACTCATCAGCAGCATGATTCGATTTGGGTTATTGTGGACAGGATAACCAAATCAACTCAATTCTTGCCAGTCCATACTTCTTATTGAGCTAAGGACTATGCCAACCTCTATCTCAAAGAGTTGGTTAGGTTGCACAGTGTTTCATTATCTATCATCTCAGATAGAGGTACTCAGTTTACCTTATTTTTTGAAAGCTTTTCAGAAGAGTCTTGGTTCCCAAGTTTACCTCAGTACAGCCTTCCACCCTTAGACAGATGGTCAAGCAGAAAGGACCACTCAGACCCTTGAGGATATCTTGAGAGCGTGTGTAGTCGACTTTAAGGGCAGTTGGGATGATCACTTGTCTTTGATTGAATTCGCGTATAATAATAGCTATTATTCCAGCATTCAGATGGTTTCATTTGAGGATCTATATGAAAGGAGATCTAGATCTCTGATTAGTGGGTTTGAAGCAGGAGAAACCATGCTAGTAGGGCCTGACTTGGTGTTTGATGTTTTAGAGAAAGTATAGTTGATTAGGGAAAGGCTTAAGGTAGCCCAGAGCCGACAGAAATCATATGCAGATTTGAGAAGGAAATATCTTGAGTTTGAGGTTGGATATTTTGTATATCTGAAAATCTCTCCCATGAAGGGAGTGAAGAGGTTTGGTAAGAAGGGAAAGCTTAGTCCCTGGTATATTGGCCCTTACAGGATTTTGAGTTGTTTCAAAAAGGTGGCTTATGAGCTTAAGTTGCCTGCAGATTTAGCATCAGTGCACCTAATATTCCATGTCTCTTTGTTAAAGAAGTGTGTTGGTAACCCAACTATAGTTATTCCCTTATAAAGCATACATTTTCATAACAGTTTTTCCCTACGAGGAAATTCCAGACGAAATTCTTGATCAACAAGTACGTAGACTAAGGAACAAAAAAGTTCCCCTAGTCAAGGTTATTCAGTGGGATCAGTACGTTGAGAGAGCCACTTGGGAAGAAGAATCAGATATGCGGACCAAGTACCCTCATCTTTTCTCGACAAACTCAGACCTAGCTTAAGGTAGCAATCTTATTAGAATTTCTCTTTTCAATGCTCAGTTTTAGTTACATATCATTCTCATGTCAGTCATGCATTCACAGAACTAGTTCACTCATGTGTCATATTCATACTCAGTCATGTAATCATGTTTTCATCAAGAATATTCAGCATGTAATCTCAGTTCCTCAGTGTTTTTATCTTAAACAGTCTCATTCAAGGACGAATGTTCCCAAAGGGGAGATATTGTAATACCCCAAAAATCCAAACCAATATTAGCATCATGTTTCAAGCTCATGCATAGTACATTATCATTATTTGATAGTTTTATGAATTAGTTTGAGGTATATTAAGGCCCCAAATAACTTCCAGATATTAGACGAATCAAAATAATCCTTACCGGTTGAAATTTTGATAAGAATATTGATTTAGTCAACTTCAAGCGAGCATATCTTTTATTATAGTTTGAATTTTCTATCTCAATACCCACCAAGTTGTAGGAAATTGAATTACCTTTCTAACGATACCAATTTTGCCTAAATCCGATACTTAGATGAAAAATTATGGTACTTTTAGTGCAAAATAGTAGTCCAACGCTATAAGGCCGCATTGCGGTGATGGCCAATTTCATGTTCGTCCTTATTCCAGTGTGTCATCGCGATAAGTGCCGCATCGTGCCAAGGGGTATTTTCACAATTTTCACTTTTCATTGGGGCACCGCGATGACGCTGCATTGTGCCAAAGTTCTAGTTCACAGTTGTCCGTTTCCAGCGGCGCAATGCAATAACACCGCATCGTGCTGTTGGGTAAAATAGGGATCGTCAGCTTTCCAGTGGCTCGATGCGACTGTACTACGTTGCGCCGAAACCAAAAATTAGTATTGTCAATTTTGTAACTTAAATTCCAAGGACCGTTTGGTCTTTTTCTAAAGCCCCAAATCCATCCAAACACGGGATTTAAGTGCCAATAGAGCATTATTTTCTCATTATTTCAAAAATTACTCAAAATAAAGTAGCCTTCTTCCAAGAACAAAAACCCTAGCCTTCAAAATTCAAGTTCAAATCTCAAGAATTCACCATCAATTCTCACGAATTCATCAACTCAGGTATGTTAAGTGTTCATTCATGGGTCCCTTTTCATCCATAGAGTTCAAGTATCCCAATTTAAATTTAAAGTTGTGATCTTTATAAGTTACCATGATTTTAAATTGTGATTTTAACCATGAATCTCTATGAATCTTGACTTTACACCATGCTTACATTAAATTGTTGTTGTTTATCAACTCCACATGTTTTGTTATTCACTAATTTGAATAATGATTAAGTGTAATTGATGTCGAAAGCATGCTATTACTCCAAGTTTTATACTATTCTCATGATTAGCATAAACTATGAATACCAAGAATTTGATCAAATGCCTACAAGAGTGAATTTTGAATAAATGCTTTCATATTATGTCCCCAAAGTTTAGTACTATTTTACTATTACTACTATCGAGTCTGGGGGTTATGAATGCCCAAAATTGTTATTGTTTACTTAGTAATCTTCAGAATAGTTTCAGAATATGTTATGAGAATTATCAGTTCAGTCAGTTATCATAATCAGATAATCTCATAACAGTTCAGTATTCCAAGTCAGTTTAGTTGAGAGTAGGATTTAGCATCGAGCAAACCCAGGGATGGGGGATCACCTGCCAGTCAAGGGTGCGACCTTTAGTAGCAGTCCCCGTATTCCATAACTATGTAGCCAGCGTAGGGTGAGATGTTAACCTGCCAGTTGAGGGATGATCTTATACGAGTACCTGCCAGTTGAAGGTAACCCATAGTCCTTCGGGACAACACTTTAGTGGATCCACACAACCAGTGTTAGTACCCGTGGAACGATACTGACACCCTTCTAACTGGGGTCACAGGTTGGATCCTAAATTTTCTCATTGAGGCATGTCGGTTAGATGATAGCTCCCACAGTATCAGTCCTACCATCAGTTCAGTGATTCAACTTCAGATTGGCTTAACCATAGCATACAGATATCAGTTATTCAGTTATCAGTATTCTATATTTTAGATTTTAGGTTATATTCAAAACATGTTTTATACTTGGTCGTGCATCTTCAACACTTATAGTTTCTATGTATTCTATTCAGTATGTCATGCTATACATATTTTGTCTGTTATTATTCATGCACATGAAACCATGCATATCAGCCTACCTTATTTAGCATACCAGTACATTCAAAGTACTGATCGCATACTCTTTTCTTGCGCTATGATGTATCATATCATATGTTCGGACGCTCAGTTCCTGAATCGCACATAGACTTTCCAGATTATCAATCGTAGCAGCGGTGAGTCCTTATATTTTGAGTAAATATTATATTTATCTTCATACTTTCAGTTCAGTAGTTAGTTAGATTTAGTTGGGGCCTGTCCCATCAACTATCATTCAGTTAGTTTAGAGGCTTTCAGATATTTCAGATAATTTGTCAGTTCTCAAATTTCAGTTGTTATTGTCAGATATTTTATCTGTATTATCAGGTTTGTTTACATATTTTTTTAATCAAATTTATTGCTTAAAACCTTATGGCATTCCTCAGTTAAATTCTGCATATGACCTTTTATTATTAGTTTTACTCAGTGCTCACAGTAGGTACCAGCTCATGAGTTAGCTTTTGGTCCCTCGGGACTGGAAGCACCATGTGGCACCCAGGGTGTACTCTCGGGGAGTTACAGCATGTCATCTCCCATTATAGTCAGCAAGTCCAAGATAGTTAGAAGCATTTCTTCAACGCCTTTATATCAGGCACGTCACATTGTTCTTCATTTGTCACGTCATGAAACCTATCAAACTCATCAAAAGAACTAGAATTTTTGTTAGCATAACTAGGGGAGGGGGAATTTGGGAAATCACTCCAATGTCTACCTCGACCACCATATAAAGAATAATCATACTCCCAATAGGATTGAGATGGTGCACACGCCTCTTTTCGGGGAGCATATTTACAATTTTGCCAAAAAGGAAGTCCATCATAATAAGAACATGGATCATCAAGATAAGATTCGCAACCACCAAACTCATTTTCATTCCATGATACCTTAGTGACAAATAGACAAAAACAAAAATCTACCTAACACAAGAAACAAAAGAAAATCACAAACACATATTCATACGTTTGCATTAAAACAAGTAAGCTAAAATTCTAAACTAACTCAATACGCCAAATTATTCCCCGACAATGTCGCCATTTTATATAACACTTAAACATCAAATTAAGTGCAAGATGGACGTTGTCAATATATACCCAACATAATTTGGGGTAGAATCCATGAGGAACAATGTGAATGGTGATCAAGAAAGTTTGAAATGAAAGTTACTTGCTAAACTAAAATATGGGATACAAATATTTGGGGGTTTCTTTGAATGTTTTCAAAGATATAACAATTTTTGAAATTTACGAATACTAACTCGAGGCTAAGAATAATTAGAGTATAATCAATTAGGAGCAAATATTGGGGTTATGCCATTCTAAGTGCTAACTCATGCATGGGCAATTGAGAATTTATCCAAATTTAGCTAGAGTTATGTGTAGGCTAGATTTAGAGGTACTAGTGTCAATATTTCAATAAAACACTAAATCTCACTCATGGATTCTTTTTAACACCTCACAAGAGTGTCAAATCTACCAATCTACTACCTCAATTAACACCCTTATTTCTAAGATAGTGCTATCAAATGAGCTACCTCAAGTAACACCCTTATTTCTAAGATGATGCTACTCAGTAAGCTAACTCAAGTTATTTTTCACAAATACTCCTCACCCAATAACCCTCTTTCAAGGATGGTATGGGATCCAAGACAATTGGGATTTTCACTCCCAATTTTTAGTTCAAACATGGAGTAAAAGCAAAACTCATAATAATTAGCTAATTAGGTAGATAAATAAACAACACCTATGCAGTAATCACAACCTATTCAAGCATAACCTAAGAGGAAAAATTAGCTACTCATAAAGATAGAAAGTAAAGATATACCAAAATTTCCACCAAATTGATCCATGAAAGTTAAAGAGAATACAAATCCAAAGTTTAAATTTCAATAAATCTTCAATAGAAATTGCTAATCCTTCACATAGGAATTACTCTAATGTATTCTTCACTCAAGATTAGTACAATAGTGTTCCCCAAATGGAAGATAGATGATGGGATGATAGATGGATGAAAATAAACTAAAAATCCTATTTAATCCCTAATTCTCCATTTGTCAAATATTACAAAAATGCCACCTTGCTCCTGGTTTTCTTAAGCAGATGGAGAGAGGATAGAAAGCAGATGCAAAGTGGATGCAAAGAAGTTGGCTCTTTTCTTTCACATTTAGCCTCTTGTTGACTTGAATGACTTTCTCAATTTATCCTTTCACCTTTACCTATACAAATGAGCATTAAGTGTGATATTAATATCAAATAAATGGAAAAGCATGATAATTTAAGTTTAAAAGGTACTAGAAAGTCATCAAATTAATGACTTATCATACCATAATAGACATTTCAACGATACAGTACAATTATTCACTTGTATTTCAGGCTATCAATATCACACAAGACCCCACACGATAACACATATCACATAATATCTTAAAACCAACAATTACATCACATATAGGCCCCCACATAGGCATAACACATTAAAATATCCAAATTCATGATTAGTTCCCATCCCCTTAATATGCATTTTGTATACAATTTAACTACCCAACCCAGTTTGAAAGAGTTAAGCCATGACCTACCTCAAGGACGAAAACTGATCTACAACACGTCAACTCACGACCTTACTTCGCACGAATGATATTAAAATCAACTAAACCAAGAATTATAGAATCTACGCATCAAAACAAAGCCAATGATACCCGTATTGCTTACTTTTGGTTTAGGGTCAAAACAGACCCCGAAATGAGTTCTCAAAAACGAAGGAAAAAATCATAACTTTAATTCAAAAATGTGTTTTTCATATTTATAGGAATCTACAGCTGAAAATTCAAGTCAAATAGGGTAAAAAAATGAGGTTCAAATCAAAGAAACCCTATTTTTAAACTTTACAGGGTAAAACCTTTTGAAATTCGTTTTAAAATCAAGAATCAAAGTTGTTTTGAAGGTTAATTCGAGGAAAAACTAGTAATTATAGGATTAGAAACATTATTCAAGTGAAAATGAGTGAAATTGGGATTTAAAATCAATCCCTAAGGTTTTTGAAATTTTTAGAAATTACTCAAGAAACTCAACTAAGAAAAAGGTGAATTCTTACCTTAAATCCGTAAGAGAATTAAAAAATGGATGTTAATCTAACTTTTCAAGCACCCACAAGCTTCACTTAATATCTCACACTATTTTAGGGTTTAACTCTCAAGATGCAAGATGAACAATGAGCTAATTTGCAAACAAAGAGGTCTATTTATACCCCTTTCAAGTAATCAAGTGTTGTAATCGCACACCTAGGTGTGCAATTACACACCCTGGCAGCAACAGGAGGTGTGGCACTCGTCAACACCCTTAGTGTGATCGCACTACCCTCTCTGGACACACTTGCGCAATCGCAGATGCACCAAAAACTAGCTAAAACTTGGAAATTCTTCCAAATTTCCGCTAAGGCCTCAGAATTCATTCAGAATTCAATATACGCAAACAAACTATGTAACCACACTAAATTCGATGCTCCAAACTCAATGGTGATATCATATTTTTGAAAAGATGTCGTTTTTATAAAAATGACCCCCAAAATTTGAAATTATATTTTTCAAAACAGAGGATCAAACTGAGATTTAAATATTGTAAAACCAGACAAAATATATTACCATCCTAAAATCAATGTTTCGGATCTACTGGCGCAGTCCGTTTAGCCATCCATCTCATGGATCAAAAGATAACTATAGAAGTCCATAATAAGGCTCTCGGGGCCTCTAAAAACCACAATGTCGCACAAATGGTACCAAAATATATTGAAAATCGTGTCAATCTATCCCACACTCCAAAAATACCATAATGCAACTATGGGGAGGAGTAAAATAGTTAAAACACAAAAAACACATATTTTATCAAAATTTCAGGTCGTTACATTCACCTATTTAATATTTTAAAAGGTTCACAACTAAATTAAGTCTCGCAAATTAATAAAAAAATAAATTGAGTCTTAAATTGTCACAACTTTAGTTATCACAATTAGTTAACTTCTAATGAGAATTATTGATTCAATCGGTGTTAGGATTGAATTGAGTCTCAATTTATCACGACTATAGTCAACATAATTAATTGACTTCTAATTGGGATATATTGATATATATGGCAGGAATGAACTGATTCTCAATTTACCACGATTATAGCCAACATAAATAGTTGACTTCTAACTGACGAATATTGATTCAATATATATTATGATTAAACTGAGTCTCAGTTTGTCATGAGTAAAGTTAACATAAATGTTTGAATTATTTTCGTAAAATATTAATGCAATTTATACTAGAATTAAATTAAGTCTCATTTTATCACAATTATAATCAATATAAATGTTTGACTTCTAATTGAAAAATATTGATTCAATCTATACAATGATTAAATTGGGTCTCAATTTATCAGGACTATAATCAGCATAAATGTTTGACTTTTAATTGAAAAATATTACTTCAATCTATTTTAGGATTGAATTGTGTCTCAATTTGTCTTGATCAATAATAGTCAACATAAATGATTGACTTTTAATTGGGAAATGTTGATTGAATCTACGTTAGGATTGAATTGAATTTCAATTTGACATGACTATAGTCAACATAAATTATTTACTTCTAATTGAAAAGTGCTGATTCAATCTCTATTAGGATCGAATTGAGTCTCAGTTTATCATGACTATAGTCAAAATTAATGATTGACTTTTAATTGGGGAATATTGATTCAATCCATGTTAGGACTGAATTAAATCTCAATTTGTCACTATTATAGTCAACGTTAATAGTTGACTTCTACTTCAGAAATATTGATTCAATCTATATTGGGATTGAATCGAGACTCAACTTTTGAATCTTACAAATAGCCAACACAATTGTTAATTCTAATAACTTAATTTCAATTCTAAATTTATTTTTAATGAGATGGAGTAATAATAATTATTATTATTATAATAATAAAATATTTTATTTGAGATTTTTTTTAGTTCAATAAAATTTAAGTTAAATAATATGAAAATACTTCAAATTTTTAGTTAACATAATTGTTGACTTCTAATAACTCAACTTCACTCTTATGTATATTTAACATTTATTTTCATGAGATGAAATGAAAAATAATTTAAGAAGATATTTGATCTGAAATTTTTTTGAGTTCAATTTTGACCATTTATTTATACATTTTTCAGCGAAAATATATAAAAACATTTTAAATTTTTAGTCAACACAATCATTAACTTCTAATAACTTAATTTTACTCTTATGTATATTTTTAAGATGAAAAACTTTCAAAAAATAACCTAACTTTCAGTCAATTTGGGGGGTCCATATCCTAACTTTCAAAATTAAATCAGTGTATCAACTATATGCAACTGGCTCTATTCGATATAAAATATAAATACAATGAGAGTAATTACATGTACAAGTTGTTTCTCTCTTTTTTTTCTATTTTTTTTACAAATACATTCTTGTGGTGGGGCCACCCGCCCCTACGCATAGAGGGAGCTTTAGTGCATCGAATTGCCTTTTTAAAAAAAAGTTATTTTCTTTTTTCTTTTCAGTTCTCTCTCTTTTATATCTAACTTCTATTTCTCTCTCTCTTTTATCTCTAACTTCTATTTCTCTTTCTTTTTTTTCCTTTTTAATTTTTTTCTTTTTTCATTTTTCTCATTACTTTTTTCTCTTTTTTTCCTTTTTTGTGTTTTCCCTTCTTTTTTTTTCTTTTTCTTTTTCCTATTTTCGTTTCATTCTTTTCGCTTTTTTTTTTCTTTTCTATCTCTAGCTTCTATTTCTCTATTTTTTTTTAATTTTTTCCTTTCTCCTTTTTTTGTTTCATTTTATATTTTTCTTGGAATTTTAAAAAATATGGCTACGTCGACACAAATCATGTATGATAGCAAAAATACCATAAACACTTATTGTATTTGTATTCGTACTATTATTTATATTTTCGTATACGTTGTTACAATTGTATTTGTATTTCTATTTTATAGTTCACACTTGTATGAATGTATTTAATTAACAAAAGAGACAATGGATTATAATTATTTGAAACTTAGGCTAACCAGCATAATTAAGAGCTTATGTTCGCTAAGCCATATAGTTTTTTCTTTGAAGATTTATTTTTATGAGATCAAGTGAAAGATGATTAAAAAAATATTGGATTGAAATATTTTTTAGTTCAATTTTTTCCAACTACTTAATTTTATTAATAAAATAATATGAAAATAATTTATAATTTTAGTGAAATAATATAAAAATACTTTAAAAAATTAAAATATAATTTAACTAAAATAATTTTGTATTTTAACGCGCCTGCCTACTTTCAAACTCGTGGCCCAATGAGTATAATTTTTTTGACCAGTTTGTTAGAATAGCAATATATGATGATCCCAACAATTTTTATTTATTTAGTTAATCTTTGCATACAGTTGAATTTTCAGTCAAACTTATATAAACTCAACATGCGAATTATTTAGAATTAAGATAAAATTTCTACATTAAAATTTTTAAGTCAAACTTAATTAATTTACAGTCGAAATGTCACCTTGAACCATCAATTGAATTGCTATTTAAAGTTGATTTTCCTTTTGTTTGTAAACAAAACAAAAATGAATTTAACTTTAAAAGTAATCATATTATTTATTAATTACTATATAAATTATTAATTTATCAGCTAAACTATCACTATTTTCAATTCAACGCATGAAGGCTTGCCTTTGCAATGCCTTCGGCTTTCTTTATTTATAGAACGAAAAGAAACTTTACAATCCAATCTTTACATGTTTTTAAAATGTAAAACAACTAAAAAGTCAAAAAGGGAGGCTAGGCTACTAACTAGCCTTTAATTT
>JAPEIP010000007.1:159742642-159776834 GCA_026120095.1 Capsicum chinense
TTGTGGGTTTTCTTTTGTTTTATTTAGACTTATATATTCTGAATAATTACTAATTAAAGATTTTTTAATTTTTCTAAAAGCTTCTCTATTTTTAAATGGTCTTCGCATAATTAATTTAATAATTTATAGGTAATTTCTAATTACTCTAACATATATCTCACTTCCGTATTTTTTGAATTAGTGGGCTCTGATACCAATTGTAGGGGGATGCGGATATCTGATGTATGAAATAGATTTACTAGGTATTTTAAAAAAAAATTATAGGAGGAATTTGTAGATGAGATATATGGAGGATCTAAAATTTAAAAAAGGATAACAAAAAAATAAAAAAGTTAAATCAGTAAAGTAAAACTACTAAAGAGATAGAAGCATTGGAAGAAAAAAAATATATAATACAAGTCAAAGAATGGTAATTAAAAGTCTCCAAATCAGATGAGAAAGCTTAGAATAAGTAAGAAAAAGTAGAATAAAAAAGTAAAAATATAAGGAGTAATTAAAAGAGTAAAATAAGTTATGATTTATGAAAGAATAATAAACAAATAAAAAATAAGAGTCAAAGTAATTTTGCTTTTCGAGAGAAAAATAAATAATTTTAGAGCCTAAAGAAAATAATAAAGAAAAGTTCAAGGTACTTTTACATTTTAGAAAAAAAAAATAGACAGTTTTGTTACTAAGGACATTGTGGTCTTTTTATGAGTTCCATGCCATTCGTTCGTGTCATTTAGCATTACTCATATTATATTCTATGTGGTCAAACCCATCAATCAAAAATAACTTGACAAATATGTCCGGCTGAAAAGTGCATGCTATTCTTTTGCTGGAAATCTCAATCATATCAACCTAGTCTGGGTGCTCCCACATTATAGACAGGGGCTGATTTTATAGTCCTTTTACAAGTTCAGTGAATTAAAAAACCTTTGCTCAAATTTTATATTTATATTAAAAAATTTAATAAATATTTATATATATATATATATGTGTGTGTGTGTGTGTGTGTGTGTGTGATTGTGAGCACAATTATAATTGCATTCATTTGAGATAGTTATAAAAGTGTTATTCATAAACTTCAAATTTTAAATCTAAATGTATAATTAATGAATATACAGAGACAAATATTTCAGTCATTCCGAATGGTGAAGATTAAAAAAGGTCTCACCCGTTTTCTCTTCAAAATAATAAAGTATATACATATATGCTGATGTACAGTATAAAGAGTTAATAACTTAAATAGTTACTCAACTTTAGACTTTTATTTCAAAAAGTCACTTAACTTTGAACTTTACTCAGAAAGTCACTCAACTTTAAATGTTTTACTCAGAAAGTCACCTAACCTATTTTATTATTTTTTTAACTAATCTTTGTTAATGTGATTTTTTTTTAATAACAAAATTCTGAAAAATATAAAATATTCATTTAATGACCCTTTTACTCTTTCTTCCATTCCCTTTTCTTTCATTTGATACCTATATTTAAATGCTTGAGAACTTACAGTATTTCAATAGTTCATCTTAGTTCATATGATCTGTAGTCACTTTCTTGATAGAGAATTTTTAGCTATTGTGTCCATTATACTTTAGTTACATTTTTATTCTTAAATTGTGTTCACACATCATATATTTTACTTATTAGATTAGGTACATATTAGTTGGAAATTTCAAGTTGGCAACATAATTAGATTAGGACACTTAGAAAGCATAGGAAACAGGGGGGGATCCACGTGCTTTTATTGGGTGCTCCGGCATCCACTAAACTCGACGTAGAATAGGTACAATTATATAAGAAACAGTGAAAAAATGGTATAATAAATAAAAAAGCACCCAGATAATAAATACATGGCTGGGTGCTCTGGCTTTAGATGTAACTTCTGCGTCCAACATCCTGGGATCAAATCCTTGCAGCTACGTTGGACCTTTTAATAAAAAAAATTTTAACTTAATTAAAGCACCCACAACTTTTAAATCCTGGGTTCGCCACTGATAGGAACACAAATATAGTAATATGACTAAAAGTTATTCTCAACTGATTGTTGCTGCTTATATAGATTTTTCTCTTTTATTTTGCTTTATTTTTCATTAGGTCTGCATGAATTCAAAGAAATTGTAGGTCTTTCAAGATAATTTTCTTTAATGTTAGGTCTATGATGGTCACTTTTAATAGCTTCACTCATAGTTTTCCATCTAAAAACAAGTGTTAAATTAAAGTAGGAATGTAAATACTTTTAAGTCCTCATATTATTATTTTTAGCAGCCAACAAAATGAATCGTACATGCAAGATGTTGTCTCATTAGGGTATGCATGCTACATAATGCAACTAAAACTATATGATCGTTTAGGTATAAGCAATTCAATCTTAGGCTTATATTTCTTGAATTCAAAGGCACTTGGCTACATATGTTGGCTTCACTTCTCAAGTTTATATTTCCTGAGGTATATCCACTTAGATAAAATCACATTAGGTTTCTAAATAGTTTTACATCATTTGATAGACAAAAGAGAGTTCGACAATTTACCAACTACATTTAGTAAAATTAAAGATTCTACTTCCCCTCTGATCAAAATCTAGACTCGTCTGATTAAGCAAGTTCAAGCCCTACTTTGGAGATGGTTTGTCTTAGTTATGATTTATCTGTGATTGCCAATTCCATTTACAGTTCAAACAGAGATATTTTCTATCAAATATTACCTATATTTCAAATTGATGAAAAATAGAGATGCTTTTTCAATTAAGAGTGACTTCTATTTTGAATTAATCAAAATTTCTTTTCATTTAGGAAATTCCACTTTTATCTAAAAAAAATTTTAACAATTGAATTTTAGTAATGATATTTTTCATGTCGTAGGTATTTTTTTGATTTTCAATCATTTCATTTTAGTCAGACGTCAAAAAAAGTTTTGCTTCCTTCAACAAATTTCACCAGAATAAAGTGTCAAATGTTTTACTCTTTAATCAATAAAAGAAGGGGTAAAAGGATCATTAAATAGATATTTTGTATTTTTCATAATTTTGTTATTGAAAAAATTTCTACATAAGCGAAAATTAGTTTAAAAAATTATAAAATGGGTTGGGTGACTTTCTGAGTAAAACATCTAAAATTGGGTGACTTTCTAAGTAAAGTTCAAAGTTAAGTGACTTTCTGGGATAAAAATCCAAAGTTGAGTGACCGTTTAAGTTATTAACTCACTATAAATATACTTAGACTATCCTTTAACTTGATCAAAAGATAAAATACTAACTTTCCTGGTTAAGTTGTATGAAATCTGCTATATATAAAAATTTCACTACTAATAATGTAGTGAAACAGACTTATAATTTTAATTGTTAGAGAAAATATATTTTTGTTTATTTAACTATATTTTCCACACACATTCTCAGGCTTGAATTTGATTCTCTTGTATAAATCAAGCAAGTGAATTTTATTTTATTTTTAATGATGAATGGTTCACCACTATTACCAGCAATTATACATATCATGTCACTCATGTTTCAACTTATGACAATAATGTTTTTGTCAAATCTCCTTACGGTAAATTCCCCTTTGGGATTAGAGAATTAATGTTTTTCCTCTTGCTACTGTCCCTACCTTTTCCATCCTTTCTTTGTGGGATAGAGTACCCAACTATCTAACGGGAATTTGTAGCAAAAAGATATCAATTTAGCTTATATACATTAACCATACAGAATGTAACATTTATTGATGTAATTTAATACGTAATACTGAATTATTTATCATTCATGTTAATTAGGTTATCAATAAATAGAGTTATTTATAGAGTTATTGACTTTCTAATCAAGCGATTGTGGGTTCGAGTCCCACTGGGCGTGTCAATTTGTTTGCAACATAATTTAATTCATGAAAAATAATCTTCAACCACAAATAAAAATATGAACAAACAACAATTTTTTTATTGATAAACGATGCGGGTACGAATCTGTTCCTCCCTTGATTCTTCTCTCTTGATTTTTTCCATAATTTGAGGGCTGTCAGTAGCGTATTTCTCGAACGTAGGATTTGATATGGATTTATCCGTAATTCGAGGGCCGTCAGTGGCGTATTTCTCGAATGTAGGAAGAAATATTTGGATTTGATCTCCATGAAAGTAGGTTTTGTGGATCTTCTTGATTTATTTGATTACCAAGAAGAAAGGGTTTTGATCTATATAAATATCCCATGAATTTATTGGGACTTTGAAGATCGTCCCATGAATTTATTGGGACATTTATTGGGACTTTGAAGATCGTCCCATGAATTTATTGAGACTTTGAAGATCGTTGATCTCTTTGTGCATTTCCCGTAAATTTGTGGGATACTGGAGATGCCTCCTTAAGCATAATTCAGGGCTTAGGGTAACTAGATTCTAAGAACTCTAACAGAATTTGAATTCTTTTTGTAGAGTCTCACAAATTTTAGATATCTACAATAACATTTTAAGCTATCTAACTGTATAAAAGAAATTAATCCTTCCTTCATATAGTATAAAACTTAACTTCATTAAAACATAAATTTATGAGTCAATCTTCATATAGTTTAAGTTTTATACATCTGTTATACAATATTTATTCATTTTATTAGTTTCGAAGTGAGATTACATATATGTTACTGATTTTGTTGTTGTTATATTATTAGGTCATTCAAATGAATTTTACAGTTAAATCTCCCTAATATGTAATATTTAAAATATTAAATAAGATATGTTAATGCTATAACAATTAAAGATGACCCGCTAATACAAAAATAATATATTTTTTTTTGATAAATAAAATAGTATACACTAACCGTGTACATAAATTTAAACTCTTTCTCGTAAGGACAATAGGTAGTCTAATCTCATGTCACTTGATATATTAAGTTCAAAGTTGTGTACCATTTTATTTGACAAGCAACAAATGCCTAAACTTTGTTGGTTTTAAACTATACTAGCCTTTTTCTTAATTTAGCCTTCATATTAAACATCGACTTTTTTTCTTGTCCACTTTAGCAACTGAAGAGAAACTTATTTTCTTTCAATACTATATAATGTATTAATTGTCAAATTTAAGTTTTTGAAATATAATTAATAAGGTTAATCTAAAAAATAATCCCTTAGTAAATACTCTCTGCATTTTCATATCAATGAATTCCTGTTTTTTTCCTATGGTCCAAAGTGATGAATTTTTAAAAATTCAAAGATGTATTAATTTTTTCTGAAAATATTGTTCTCTTTGATGAGTTTTTATTGACTATCTCAAGTTTTGAAAAAATTTGGGAAGAAGCAAAAAAATATATTAACAAATTATGCTTTAATTAATACCTCTAATAAATTTTCTTAAGAATACATTACATTTCAAAAATTCATCTATTTTAAAATGAGGAAAATATTTTATCAGCTTCAGTTATAATTCTAACAAATGGTTTTCTCTCTCGCTCTTCACGACTCTTTCTCTCTCTTTCACATTACTTCGACTATCGGCCTTCGTCGGACCGCCTTCTCTCTCTCGCCAGTGACGTAACTGACCGGAAACCTTTAAGATTTTTAGCTAACAGTTAAGTATCAGTCTTTCTCTTACTCTCTCGATCTCTGTCTTCCGTCATCCCTCTTTCTATTTGTCTTCTCTTTCACCACTGATCAACGCCCAAACTACACTTTCAATAAAAGATAAAGCGGTTGCTATCAAGTAAAGTAACCCAACTCAGGTTGGGGTCATATCCACCGGGAATATATGGAATTATATCTCTCGTTTGTTGTAATTAACGGGTAGTGTAGAAAGTAAATGGGGGGTTTGTAGTAGCAATCTTGAACAAGTAACATAACTCAACTTTGGTTGTAATCAGTTAGAAATGAACACTAAGACTGTGTCCCCCCTCCGTTTCTCAACTCGGTAGATTTATCGTACTTTGTTGAACCAACCCGATATCTTGCATGCAGAATCTGATAAGTTATGTACCATTAAATGTCTTGTGAACTCTTTGACAGATTTCATCCTTTACCTTTTGAGTCTCAGGATGTTGTATTACTAACCCTTATCCTAGATCCCAGTTAACTATTATCTTTTGAGTCTCAAGTTATTTGATAATAGATAACCGTCATAAGTAGATGATGTTGATTAGCCTAGATCGACAGTTAATCTTCAAATTACTGTTGTGATTATCTTTTCCTAATCTCTATCCCTCTTGTGAAATAAGTAGTGATATACTAGGAAGGATCTTAATGTTTGCAACTGCTAAGAAATCAACTGAAGATAACCATAATACATGTAAGAATATCGGTTAGAACAACTTAGCACTTTCCCTACTTCGTCAATCCGCCAGGGTCCCCACAACCTTAGCTAAGGGCTTTAGCCACTCATTGTTGTGAAATGATCAAGGAAATTCATAATGGAAGACATTCAAACAATACCACAATAATCAATGAATAAAATCTAAAGTCTGTAACTAATTATCAACCAAAATCAAGAACGAAATAATCCCAAGATCAAAATCAAATCCTAGAATCAAATATATGTTTGTAAATATATAGAGTGCGCCAACTAACTAAAAAATGTCAAAAGGGTATATATATAAGTTACAAAGAAACCCTAAAAAACAAATCTTGAATGACAAAGGAAAACTGAGATCAGTGGCCACCTACGGGCCATAGATGGTCCCACGTAGGGGCCTTCCTTCCTCCAAAAGCTCTTGAACTCTATGGACTTGGCTCTTCTATAACCTACTCTATCACCTAAAAACCGTAGGTGGCACCTACGGACCGTAGATGCCCTACGTAAGTCATAGGGTCTTCTTTCTGCACTTCTGAGCCTCTGGACTACCAATTTCTTCCACCTACTCTGTCATCTACACCTAGTAAATGGTACCTACGAGTCGTAGGTGCCTAGGTAAGTAGCTCAAATCTTCAATTTTCATACTTTTCTTTAGTTTAGCATTCAAAACCTGATTTCCTATAAAATAAAATACAAAACACATCATATCTAACAAAAAGACCTAAGTAACTAGCATATTTTCATCATTTTAGGTGTTGAAGTGCTATGAATCCATATCACATTAACACCCTCAACTTAGAACGTTCGCATGTCCTTAGGCAATACAACACAATAAAATAAAATAAAACAATGATGCTTAACTAGGAGAACTCTAAGCTATCTAAGGTAGTCAATCAACACTTTTAAGCTAAAAAACAATAGCCCATCCTATTTCAGCAATCTAAAACCAACTGTGTGTATACATGAATTACAATTGTGTGACACAAGCGAATCAAAATATGGCATTATATTAGCAATATATAATCATGTTTATATACAAGTTACACTACAAAGACAAGTAAGCAACTAGCAATAAAACCCATGTTCCCTTACAACAAAGAAGTCCCACTTACTCATATGAACTAATGCATGTCAATGCAAGGACGGTCAAGAGACACTCACGCTCATAAGAGAAGTTCCACCAATGCGCATTAAATACCATAAGATTGCCCTTATTTTCTTTAACTTAGCTTTCAGACAGTCGAGTTAGGATCACTATAGGACTTTATTCGGCTTCTAATGTAGGCTTGGGGGCTGGTATGGTACATATGGATATATTTAGTGACTAAGCCTCCTTGGTACTACACTAACTTTGGGATCCACTTGAAAACCAATTTCCTTTTTTTTATTCACTTTTATTTCTCCCTTATTATTCTTTTATCGCACATTCACGTTGGGTGTAGTTTCTTTTATTCTTTTTTCTCCTTTTTTCTTTTTTTTTTCTACCACACCCAGCCCTACTATTATTTTTTATTATTTTACTCTTTTTCATACCCACTTTACATTATGTACCCATATGATAGCCACTCTCAACTTAGGCAATTTGCCTGAGATGCACAATGTCCAATGAGAACCAGAGCCAAAATAGGTTCATTGTAACACAAATGGGAAGGCAAAAGGTCTAATAAGAAAGATAGGCTATAAGGCTCAAAAATTGAAATTAAGGGATACTTATTCACACATCGAAGATCATTTAGGCTAAAAGTGGACTACTATCAAAAATGGGCTATGATCCTTTCCTAACTGGCTATCCTACAACCTAGGCAAGACTAACCAGGCAAGTTCTGAATTTAACAATGATTACCATGTCCCTAGTCTTAATGCCATAACAAGATCCATAATGGTCATATATATACATTCACACAATTCTAAAAATAAATTTTGGAGGGGTATCATTTTTCTCAAAAATCAACAAAAATATGTCAACTACCTTAGATACCCAAAAATTTCCTAATTAGAAAAAGACACAACACAATATGAAATAAAATATAATACGACACAAAATTAACCTAGACATGTCGGTTCTTCAACTATACTGCAGTGATAGGAAACGAAGCACTTCAACAAAAACCCATGATGGCTATGATATAACCCATCCTAATTAAAAGACTGCGCACTATCACCAGTACATTTAAATAATGTAAAACAAAGGAATGAGGATATACCTGGGATGTACTAGGCATCCGTATCATGATCATCCCAGTGTGGGGGTATCTCGATTAGTAGAGGCGATGGTGGTGGTGGTGCACTACTAGAGGATGCACCCGCAACTATCTTGGCACATCTCTGTCTATCGATAAAGTCAGTCTCTCTCAAATCATATTTGGCCTATTTTAAGGCTTGGTCAAATGGTATATCGAGATCCTGAAACTCCACCTCTCTGCCTATCTTGGTTCCAGCTGGAAAGATCGTCTTCTCATTCTCTACGAATAAGTTAAAGTATCTAAGTCCATGCGGAGGTGCCAACTGAACAACTAGAGATTTAACCTGAGGGATAGCAAGAATGGTAATCTTAGTGAGAAAGTGTATCTCTACCCGCAGTATGGCCACCTCTTCCCTAATCTATCCTAAATCGGGTGCCTCAATCTCACTGAATCAGGTTGACACTGGTCCCTAAAAAATATCTATACATGCATGCACCTTAGCTCAAAACTCTGACATCTCAGCCCTGTATGCAACCTGTAATGTAGTATCTATCTCCTCAAGTTTCTTTTGGACCAAAGGATAGATCTGCCCAAATAATGATACCACCTCAGCTTCAACATTCTCTAACCGGGCAGTGGTAACTCTCTAACTATATACTAAGCTCTACAAGAACTCACACAATACAAAACCCATACCTGTAGCAGCAATTATAGTAGAGAGGAGAGGGGGAAATATAGATATCCTAACTGGTTCCAAAGAGAAAGATGGAACTGAAGTAGATGTGTTTAGGGTCCCCTCTCTCTGCGTGCTCTTCTCAGGGGCCTCTCTCTACTCCCCCATCTCAAAATCCATACTAACACCAATATATACTCTATTTTCTAGCAGAAGGCTCTGGAGGAACTGATGGACCATCATACTGGATCAGAATCACTATTAGAGGAATATAGGACCTCTGCACAAGGATCAAATTTGTTGAATCCTTGATCATACTAGTCTGGGCTACGCCCGTCGCCTCTACTCTCACATCAACACCTGGAATCTCTGGCATGCCAAACTCATTACATAAAAACTATACCAGACAGGGAAAGGGAAATATGGTTATCTTATTAAATGCTATCTCATGCATGTCATATCTAATAATGGCCGCAAAATCAATATCATAACTAACCACGATGTTCGCAATCTGTGTTGCACCATACCATGCAAGTAAGTTATTCGTTGTAGTCGACTATAATCAATAACGTACTAATAACCAACAAAACTTTGCGGTGAAATTAAATGCCACCTTATTAATCATACCTTGCCCCTCGACCCGAAGGGCATCCACACCAAGAGGTGAAATATAACTAGCGATCTATCTCTCCAAGCCGACCCTCTCACTTCTGTGTTCAACTTCTTGCATAGCGCGTCTGTCATGCGTTAATCCCAAACAGTGATCACACTCTGCTGTAGAGGTATGAGCTACATAATCTGGGTAAAAAAGAACTCAGCAAATGGCTGCTTTTGAAATATCAACTTTGACCCCTCTCACAAGCAGTTGCTCTGTATGCCTCCTACCTCTAGGTGCAGTCAAAGATACAGTAGCATGGTAGAAAGCATAAAACTCCCACAATAATATCGGGTTGTATGAACCTAAGGGTCTAGTTATCTACCCTAGTGGATATCTATCAAATACAATCTATAATAATGGTGCTCCAACTAACCTGAACAACTCAATTCATCTCTCCTAATAAATTTTTCTCTTGGATAGGCCCATATCGATCATAAAGCTATCTCTCTTATAAATTAGTCGTAACCCCTCAACACACCATCTCAGGTTTACCTCATCAATAGACTCGATCGAGATGTTCATGGGGTTGGAGACCAAATCTGTCAGAGCTGGTGGTGGCACCTGAGGTGAAGTCTAGTCTGTACCTTTCTTAGACTAGGATACTACTGATGACTGCTCCTATACTGTGGCCTCAGATTCATCTTCATCCTATGATCCCTTCTTATACTAGAGAGAGTGGGGATGTGTCATCTTGGACTTCTTCATCCCCAGCCTGGGAACTGGTGTATCGGGCTATGGCTGAGATCCAGGCCGAGTAAAAGTAGGTCCTCTTCCTCACTGTGAATGGGTTAAAAGTGGTATGCCCAAGGTCGCCTTAATAATAGTCTCAGTTACATCATGCTTCTAGGCTCTAGTCCGTGGCCGCATCACTCTGGTCAGGGATGCTCTAGTCGGGGTAATTGGGTATTTCTCCACTGAGCCACTGCTCTCAAAGGATTCATCCCTTCACCTTGAAGGTGCAACTATCTTATTTTAAGATTTTGGTGGCATTGTGTACCTAAAATCAAGTGTTAGTGTCCGAAAGATAGTGAGGAATTGCAAAACATGAAGATAAACTCAAAATTCAAAAACTTTGAATTTTCTCTCAAGTTTTGCATCCCTATAGCTTAAGCTCAACCCAAACATGTACAATATGCGCACATAATATTAGAATCAAATTTGTCAATACAAACTAGCATGCAACCTTTTAGGATTTCTCTACCTTTTCAACTTCCAACTTTCGTTTAGGGTATGATCATATAGTTTAATTCTAGAACATTGTACCACTTAAGGATTTTTAGGTTAATTCAAGGCTCCTACAAACAAGTTCATTAATTTTCATATATTTTCCATGAGAATAAACATACCAGCTCACTTATTTTTATTTTAGCACATGATAATACTACTAGGGGCCAAGAATATTACCTTTATTTGAAGACCCGGAAGTAAAATATGAAAAAATAAAGTGAAACCCTAGCTTGATGCATAATACGTGTGATTTAGAAATGTTGGTACTAAATAAACTTAGTATTCTTTCCTTATATAAATTTTGGAGAAAGTTGGTAGGCTTGAATTTTAGAGGGAAGAGGAAATTTTAAAGTTAAATAAGGTTAAAGGGGAAGTTTAGGCGCTTAAATACCCTAGGAGGTCGATTAAGGTCGAGTTAGAGTTGGCGTGGGCCCATATTTTTAAACAAAATTAGGCTACAGACCATAGGTGACATCTACAGGTTGTAGGTGTCAGGCCATAGATGGGTCTAATTTTTAACCTTTTTCCTTGCTCTCTAGACATATTGTACTACTTACGAAGTCATAAGTGGTATTTACAACTTCATAAGTAGATTCGTAAGTTCAAGTCCAAAAAATCCCAAAAAATCTTCAAAATTTCCTTTTAACATTCAAAGCACAACTTACCTGGCCCACATTGGACTTATGACCTTCATGAGTTGGTCACAAAGTCCCCTTACTTAGAATATTCTGAATGAAGCAATGTATTATGGTGTTCCAGGATGTTCCTCATGCTACTATACCTATAAAAAAGAAAAACAATTGTGAACACTAAAATAGTGGGTTGCCTCTAACCAACACTTGATTTAATGTCGCGGTACAACGTGGCTAAGTTCGTTACTTAGGCTTCACCAATAATCCCATGGGTTTTCATTCATCTAGTGCTTGATTTAATATTGCAGCACAACGTGGGTACCTTGAATACTCAAAATTCATCAAGGTACTCAAAGGAATAACATCCAGGATCAGCGACATAATGAATAACTGACACTACCATCATATTGGTAGATTGCTTTATAGTTCTTCAAATGTTGAATATATCTTCTTCATTATTAACTCTGAACTTAAGCTCCCCCTTTTCCATATCAACCATCTTTCTACCTGTGGCTATGAACGGTCTTTCCAATATAATGGGCATTTTTAATTCAACCTCACAATCTAAAATAATAAAGTCAGCTAGAAAACTAAAGTTATCAATTTTCACCAATACATCAAATGATATGCTCGTGGGTTTCTTTACTATGCGATTTGCCATCAACAATCATATAGCAGTCGGCTCTAGAGAGTTCAAGACCAATTACTTGAATATAGCAGTGGCATCAAATTGATGCTGTCTCCCAATTCACATAATGCTCTGGCAAATCTAGATGTCACTATAGTACTGGGATCATAAATGCTCTGGGATCACGTTTTTTCTGAGCCAAAGACTTAGAAGTGAATGCACTGCAATAGTGTAATCTATCAATGTCCTCAAAGTTAGACACTCTCTTCTTTATTACAAATTTTATCATAAACTTGGCATACCCAGGCATGCTCCAAAGCCTCAAGGAGGGAGATATTCAAACTCAAATCTTTAAGCATCTCAATGAGTTTTTGAACTTTTCTTTCTCCTTCATCTATTTCAGTATTTGAAAAAAAAGGTGGGGCCGATCGTAGAATTTCTTCACTATGGGCTTATCAACCTTGCCCTTACCTTTATCCTTACTAACACTAACACCAACACCTATCACTTTATCCGACTCCAAAGCAGGTGTCTCATCAACCACAATACTATCATTCTTCAGTACGTCCACTGTAGGCAACAGGGTATCAACATTAGACTTACCACTCTAAATGGTAATAGAGAGATAATGACCATCATTATTTAGATTCTAAACTGTGTTTCTTACAAGGGTACCCAACTATCTCTGATTTAAAGTAGCAGACATCTGCCTAAACTTCTGCTCTAACTGGGTACCCAACTGCCTCTGATTTAAAGTAGAAGATATCTGCCTAAACTGCTGCTCTAACTGCTTGATTATAGTTGCATGAGACTCAACCTTCTGGGTCAGACTTAAGATATCAGCCTTAATCTTCTTAAGGCATGTTTCCTAATTTTTTTGACCCTCAACCAGTTTGGACAACAATACTTCTATTCTCAATTCAGTATAACGGCTACCCAATGGGATATATGTATCTCTCTTCTCCTTATAGTCATCTTTTCTTCTCCAATCACCATTATGTTCCCTACTGTGATCTTTGTATCTATCTCCATAATAGTTTTAACCTTGGTTTACTTGCACCTTCACTAAAATCCCCACCAATTTGCAATCAAGATACTTAGCCTCCTCTTTCAATTCAGACTCATATACTCTATAGGTTGAACCCTGTGAACCTACCATATTTACCTTCTCAAAATTCACTATTGCAAACCGCTTCATCAATAACCTAATATCAGTTCGAAGTTGTATAATCTCTTATAACACAGACTCATCACCCACTCTATGGTTACCAAAAACCTAAATGGTATAAGTGTCAGCACCTCTCTATACCTTTGAGTATGCCACCCTCGATTGGTGAAAGAGATCTAGTTTAGAACATCATATGTTACTTTCCAATGTAAATGTATAAAAGCTCCTCTCATTATTGTATCCACCATGGACCTAGAACTAATCTTTAGGGCTCTATAAAATATCTCCAATAATATCATCCTTGAAATATAATGATATAGTACCATGCTTAGCTTCTTCTTAAATCGAAACAAAACCTCATACATCGACTCAGAATATAGCGGTATGAAGTTATATATCTCATATTTTAATTGAATTATTATGTACAGAGGAAAGAAACAGTTTATGAATTGCCTGCGCAACTTATTTCAAGTGGTAATAAATCCTCTAGAAAGTTCCCCTAGCCACAAAGAAGTTTCTCCAGTCAATTAAAAAGGGAACAACCTCAATTTGAGTGCCTTCTGATCAACATATAAAATAGTATAAGAAGGTGTAGATCCCAAAAAAATTAGAAATATGCATATTTGTGTTGTCTGTAGTCGAGCATGAAGGCACACCTTTTAAGTTTAAGAGTTGGATTATGACACTAGTAATGTCAAATTTCACATTAGAGGGTAATGTAGGAGGAATGATAGCTCCTATTTCTGCCAGCTCAACGTATTCTATATCCTATTCATCATCATATGGATGGAAGTAATGGTATTCTTGGATCACTTGATCTCGACCGCCTTGAACCCTATCTCAATTTTCATCGAGTACTGCTCAATGATCAACTATTGGTCTTCGTCTGGCTAGCTTTGCCTGCTGAGCTTGCGAGGCTTCCTCATCCTTTCTTTGATTAGAATCTCCATCTACAAATAACTGCTTTATTTACTGATTAGTAATGATTTGGGGATCATCTAAAGCAGGGGGAGGCACCGCATTAGGTTCATCCTGAACCCCTTTAAGATGTCTTGCACGTGCTGGTTCCATCATTGTCTAATTAGGCTGTAAAATTCTCTCTAGATTTAGATGTAACAGGAGTAAGGGATTTCCTTTACTCCTAGTGTTAGGCATACACCGGTGTACACCCAAATAAAAACAGAAAACAAAAACCCAAAAACTTTAGAAACTTTAATCAACAACTTAACACCATATTCCCTAGCAATAATACCAAAATTTTGATCGACGCCCAAACTACACTTTCAATAGAAGATAAAGTAGGTGTAGTCAAGAAATGTAACCCAACTTAGGTTAGGGTCATATCCACAGGGAATACATGAAATTATATCTCTCGTTTGTTAGAATTAATGGGCAATGTAGAAAGTACATGAGGGGTTTTTAGTAGTAATCTCGAACAAGTAACAGAATTCAACTATGGTTGTAATCTATCAAAAATGAACACTAGAAGTGTGTTCCTCCTGGCTTCTCAACTCAATAGGTTTATCGTACTTTGTTGAACCAACCTAATATCTTGCATGCAGAATATGATAAGTTATGTACTATCAATTGTCTTTTTAACTCATTGATAGATTTCACCTTTTATTTTTTGAGCTTCGAGATGTTGCATTACTAACCCTTATCCTAGATGCATATTAACTATTACTTTTTTAGTCTCAAGTTATTTAATGATAGATAACCGTCTTAAGTATATGATGCTGATTAGCCTAGGTCAACAATAAATTTTCAAATTACTGTTGTGATTATCTTTTCCTAATCTCTACTCCTCTTGTGAAGTAGTGATATACTAGGTGGGACCTAAATGTTTGCAACTGCTAAGAAATCTATTAAACTAAAGATAACCATAATACATGCAAGAATATCAGTTCAGAATAACTTAGTACTTTCCCTACTTCAGAAATCCGCCAGGATCCCCACAACCTTAGCTAAGGGCTTTAGTCACTCATTGTTGTGAAACGATCAAAGAAATTCATAATTGAACACATTCAAACAATACCACAATAATCAATGAATAAAATCCAAAGTCCGTAACTAATTATCAATCAAATTCAAGAACGAAATAATCCCAAGATCAAAATCAAATCCTAGAATCAAATATATGTTTGTAAATATATATAGTGCACCAACTAACTAAAACATCAAAAGGGTATATATAAGTTACAAAAAAACCCTACAAATCAAATCACGAATAACAAAGTAAAACTGATATTGATGGCCACCTACTAAGCCATCTACGGACCTTAGGTTATCCCACGTAGGTGCCCCCTTTCTCCAAAAGCTCCTGAACTCTTTGGACTTAGATCTTATGCAATCTACTCTATTACCTATGAATAGTAGGTGCCTTAAATAAGTGACATGGTCTTCTTTTCTGTACTTCTGAGCCTCTAGACTTTTAATTTCAAACACCTACTTTGGAACATACGCCCAATAAGTAGTACCTATGGTCCGTAGGTTCTTAAGTAAGTAGCCCAAAAATTTAATTTTCATCCTTTTCTTCAGTTTAGTAGCCAAAACCTGGTTTTCTACAAAACAAAACACAAATCACATCATATCTATCAAAAAGACCTAAGTAACTTGCATATTTTCATTATTTTAGGAATTAAAAGTGCTATAAATATATAACACATCAATCACCAGCAAAATCCAACCTTCGCCGGCTTGGTCTTGCCAAAAAGTGTGGTTGGTCTAGCCCAAAATAGATCTGGTAAAGACCAGAGAGGTCTGTAGTAGACCTAGCGAGTTTGACCTATGGAACACCGACATACCATTGATAATGCCTGTACTTTTATGGACTCAGTAGAGTCATACCTCATTGTTGGTGACAACAATAGGCTTCAGGTGTAACTTTTATATTTTTGAAGGCAATTAGATTTTGGTGACTAATTTCTACATCAATTTGGCAAAATCCAACAAAGCTAGAAGGAAATTTTGGTGATTTCTACCGCTATATCTTTTTTATCCTAGTATATGCGTTGAATTTACTTTATTATTTCTTTCCCTTTTTTGTCTTTTATCCTTGATTACTCGTTTGTTATACCCTACTAGATTTCTTGTTATTAGTATAGTTCCTGTCAGTGTTTGTTGTTTATAATGACCTACGTTGTAGTATCTCTGTTTAATTGATTTTAACATAGGCTATCGATTTTTTATTCTTTATTTTATGTTTGTGTTTGTTTTCCTTAGAATTTAGTTGCACAACATTATTGATTTCTTTCATTATTACCATTGTTTCTTTTTAGCCTTACTTATTGGTATGCCTCATTATTTTCTCATATTTTTAAGTAGTGGCTTTGGTTGTTAATGGTAGACTAGGTTCATGTCATAGGTTGAGGTAAGGGTTGGGGTTGGATTTAGAGTCAAGATTAGGGTCTAAGATGAGGTCTGCATTAAGGTTAGGGTTGGTCCTAGGGAAGAGTTCTACATTAGGGGTGAAGGGTAGTAGAGTTAAGTGTGATGAAGGAGCTTCAAGGTTGAGAGTTGGGTCGTGAAACATAGTGAATCTTTACGGTAAGTCGATAGAGCTCGTGAAGATTTTTACAAAAAGGAAGATCAGTATAGATTGTGTTTAGAAGACCAAATAGGTAGGTTCTAAGTTGAAGGATGTGAACGAGTATAAGTTGTAGGATGTGAACGAGTATAAGTTATGGTAATCGGATAACATATGGCATAAAAACAATGTAGGTATATTAGAAGATGATGAGTTTAGGAGGCAAGTAGTGGAGGTTAAGTGGTTTAAAGATAGGGTGATATTGATTAAATTGGTCATTGGGGGTCTACGATAAATATTATTAGTGACTATGCTCTGCAAGCGGGCTTAGACGAGGAGGAGGAGAAGAGTTTTTAGGAGATTTTTTATGAGCTGGTAAATGGCAACCCAGGCCCTGAGAATCTTTTCATAGGAGGTGATTTTAATGGACATATTAGGTAACTATCGAAAGGCTATGATGATGTGCATGGTGGTTTTGGTTATGGGGAAAGAAATAAAGGAAGAGCCTTACTTTTGGATTTTCTTAGGGCCTTTGGGTTGATGGTAACGAATTCAAGATTCCTGAAGAAGGAGGATGTAAGACCCCATAAAAATTTCAATCATTTTAGTTTGTCCCTCCGTATGTGTAACGTAAACTTTTGACTTGAATTATGTTAAGGGGTGTTAAAGGGGTGTTTTAGAAACTTTTTAGAATTTTTGAAAGAGGTTCGAGGCCATTCTGGGATCCTGAGGTAGTGAGGGTCCGTGATAGTGGTGTGCCATACCACTTAGCTTCCATGATAAGAGTGTGGCACACTGTCTACCCACCACGATACCAGCGTGCGACACTTTTATGTTAAAATCATCTAGCTTTTGTTTTTTTTCAGGAGGGGCTCTTTGGTCCTTTACCCCTTACACGACTTTAAAACACTTAGATGACCCTTTTTCCTTCAGTTATCAAGATCAAAACCTTACTTTTCCTCTTTGACTCTGAAACCAAGAAAGTTCAAAGGTTGTACAAGGAATTTACTATTCAAGCTCTAAATTTGAATTCTCTTCAATTTTTTCTATATTCCAGGTATGTTTCTCTTTCATTAACTTGAATTTTACATTGTGGCATTAATTCATTGAGTAACCATGTGAGTTAAATTGATGTGTTTGAAATTGGGTTAAGGGTTTTTGGTTATTATTACTTGAATTACTCATTTCATGTTTTAAATGGATATTTATGCTTTAATTGATAATTTTAGGACTGAATTGGTGCATTGGGATTATGTTTGGAATGGGTGGCATAGGTTTCACCAGAATTTCTAAACTTTTGGCTTGGTAATGGCATATATCTCAACCCACATTGTAAACTTGATTTTAAATATGAATATTCATATAGTTTAACTTGACTTTTGAACACATTGCACTGCATTAAAGGATAAATGGATAACAATGGTTTTGGAATGCCCTTGGTGGCTATGGTATGGATTTTAAAATAGAACTTGGGAGTCTAATGGTCATATGGATTAGTTTGGCATAAATGAAATAGCTTGCAAGCTTATTGGTGTGACGATACCTAATTGGTAAATGCCTTAATGAGTGACTCCCTGGTTAATGGTTGGTTTCATGTGAAAATTATTTTAATTTAGGATTAAAGAAAATTGTACAACTCACCATCAAAGTGTAGTCTCGGGGAACCAACACTGAAAACCATATTTAATGGTGTGGGGGTCTATATGACCATATGCCTGGATACACATTATATTTTAGATGTCTATCGCCTTGGTGTCTTTAGCCTTTCCTCGGTGCAAGCGGCTAACATAGACTGGGGCCCTTACGGCAGGAACGTTGGACCTATGTATCCCATGGGTGATTTAGGACGGAGAAAGCTACACAGTTCAGGACTAAATCTTTAAACAATAATATTTCATGACCCTTGTCCTTATCTCGGCATCCTATATATATGTATATAAGTGTCATGCATGTGGTTTATGATTGGATTTTGGTAAATGCATTATTTTATCCCTTTTTCTCAAGTTACATGCCAGTGCTCGTCCCACCGAATATACTCAGATGCTGTATTATTTTATGATATAGGTTTAGAGTACTTTTCTGTTGGTCTACCGTGAAGTGGTGAGCTCCATCTTTCAGAAGGCCCGATCATTTCATTGGTTTCAGTATTGTCTTAATATTTATTTTTGGATTCTCTTTGTCATATTTGGGGGCATGTACCAACTTAGTTGGTATTTCTGGTTTAGAGGCTTTTGTGGATATTTTTGGGATGGCATGCATTTTTTGCTTTGACTCTTATCTTTCTTTTGGCTTCATATATCTTTTATAGACCTGTTTGGCTTTCGCAATTTACTTTCATTATGATCTGGAGGTGAGGCTAAGGTGCATTGTCTCTGGACCCATGGTGGGTTTAAGATTTCCCATCATGACCAGAACCATGTTCGAGTAATGACAGAGAGTTACTTTATTATTTTTCATAGTTTGGTGGCCAAGACTCAGATAGTCTTCTTGCTTCTTAGAAAGGGAAATAGAACACTATGTAAAGAATATAAGGTCATACTTAGCGAGAGCCTTTCGACCCAACATAAGCTTCTGGCAATAGACTTGGAAATAAAAAAGAAAATAAAGAAGAGTAGTGGGGGGCGGCCCAGGACTAGGAAGTGAAGCTTAACTATGGCCAGTACATTAGAAATAAGGAAGGATTTGATGTCTAGAGGGGATTGGGATAGATGATGGTATGTGGATAAAATATGGGAGACATATGTCAGTTGCATCAGAAAGACAACTAGAGAGGTATTGGGTGTCTTGAGAGGCCGATCCAACTAGCACCGGGGGACTGATGGTGGAATAACGAAGTTAAAAGAAAATTAGAGACTAAAAAGGTGGTTTATGCAAAGTTCATAGAGAGTAAGGACAACAAGAAGAAGAGGATGAATAAGGAGTAGTGTAAGTCAGCTAGGAAAGAGGCTAAGTTAGCGATTAAAACTGCTAAGACGATAAATTTTAAAAGCTTGTTTATCGATTTAGAGGTGAAAGGCAGGGATAAGAAGTTGTATAGGCTTTCTAAGGCTAGGGAGTGAAGCTTCCGTGATCTTGAACAAATGAAGTGCATCAAGGAGGAGGTTGGCGAAGTGTTGGTAAAGGATTTCCTCATTAGGAGAAGGTGACAGTCTTATTTCCATAGACTTTTAAATGATGAGGGGGATGAACTTTTCATTTTGGGGGACTTGGAGAACTCATAGAGGTGTCATGATTATGATTATTATAGTTGTATTAAGGCTGAGGAGGTCAAGGGGGATATTTATAGGATGTGTAGGGGTAGAACGAATGGGCTAGATAAGATTTTAATGGATTTTTGGAAGAGCACTGGTGGGGCAGGTTTGAAGTGGCTGACAAGGTTGTTTAACATCATTTTTAGGATGGAAAAGATGTCCAATGCTTGGATATAGAGTATGATGATTTAATTATGTAAAAATAAGGGGGACATACAGATTTGCAACAATTATAGGGGGGTTAAGTTATTGAGTCATACTATGAAGGGTTGGGGAAAGGTTATAAAGTTGATTCTGAGAAGGACTGTAACAATTTTTTAAATTCAATTTGGTTTTATGCCAAGTCTCTTGACTATCGAGGCCATTCACCTCGTGAGGAGACTAATGGAGTAACATAAGGAGAGAAAGAAGGACCTCCATATAATGTTCATCGATCTTGAGAGGACGTATAAAAAAGTATCTAGAGAGGTTCTATACAGGTGCTTGGAGGCTAGAGGCATGCCCGTGGCGTAGGTTCTATTAGAGGTGCTTGGAGGCTAGAGGCGTGCCCGTGGCGTACACTAGGTCAATTCAAGACATGTATGATGGAGTGAAGACACATATAAGGATAGTAGAAAGATATTCATAGCACTTTTCTATTTTACAAGGTTGCACCAAGGATCGACTCTTAGTCCGTTTTAATTTGTTGTGATGATAAATGTATTAATGTTGTGCATTCAAGGTAAGGTGCATTTCTATATGTTAATTGCTGATAATGTAGTATTAATTCACTAGACTTGGAGAGGAGTTAATGATAAGTTAGAGGTTTGGAGATAGACCATTGAGTCTAAAGGATTTAGGTTGAGCAAGACCAAGAAATATAAGTTCAATGATTTGACACATGAGACAGTCGTATTAGTGAAGCTAAATTCTCAAGCTCTTCAAAAGAGAGATGGTTTCAAGTATATTGGGTCTATGATTCAGAGGAATGAGGAGATTGACTAGGATGCCACACATCGTATAGGTGAAGAGTGGTTGAAATGGAGGCTCTCTTTGGGATTCTTGTGTGATAAGAAGGTATCTCCTAATCTTAAATATAAGATCTATAAAGTAGCATTCCGACTGAATATGTTGTATGGAGCGGAGTATTGCCGATTAAGAACTCCCACATCCAAAAGTTGAAGGTGTCAGAGATGAGGATGCTAGAATGGATGCACGGACTTACTAGGAGAGGTAGGGTTAGAAATGAGATTATTCAAGAGAAAATGGGAGTGGTTTCAGTGGAAGATAAGATGCGGAAAGTAATGTTGAGTTGGTTTGGGCATGTGATGAGGAGGTACCCTGATGCCCCAGTATAGAGGTATGACAGGCTGGCTATAGATGGTTTCATGTGAGGTAAAGGTAGGCCGAATAAATATTAGAAGAAGGTGATTAGGCATGACATAAAGCAATTGCAACTTATAGAGGACACGACCTTTGATAGAAAGGTATGGATGAGATGGATAAGAGTAGAGGTTTAGCGGGTAGGAGAGCATCTTTACTAATAGGGAGGAGTGCTTATGTGTAATTTTGCCTGTAGTCATAATGTTATGTGTGTCTTGTAGTTTCTTCTTCATAGCATTTTGGTGTCCCTGGTGATTTTAGATAGATAGTTTATAGTATTAATATTTTGGTGTCTTGTTTTATTCTATTGTGTGTTTTTAAGTGTGTTGTTTGTTATACTGGTATTGTCTTGAATCGGGGATCTATCAAAAACAACATTCTACTTCATATAAGGTAGTGGTATGAACTGCGTACACTTTACCTTATTCAGAGTTCTCTTTGTGAGAATACATATATATATATATATATATATATTGTTGTTGAAAATATTTTATTAAGAAGAATGTCAAATCATAGCATGTAAAATAAAATGATCGGAGTAGATCAGAAAAAGTGGTTGCAGTGCCAATTTAATGCATGTTTTTTTAAGTATAAATAACATAAATACCAACCTTTGGGAAGTAATTACACTCTCTCCTATTTTTTTAATGACTTTACTCTCTCTCCCTATTAATATACATAACATAGCCGATATATACATAGCATTCTGTGTCTATGTTGGAATTTTTGTAATATGTTTAGGAAGTTGAGATTTTTTGTAATATTGAAAACATAAGTTGTGTATTAATGTAATTTTTAGTTTTTTAACGCAAACATAAAATTGCATATGCATAATTACCGTGCCATTTTATAAATTTATTTATTTATTACTAATAGTTACTCCATTTGTTTTATATTAATTGATCTTACTTTATTTGCATATTAAAAATTATAAATAAGAAGATAAATTTACTAATTTACCCATTAAAATTTTTTATGACAACTTTACAAATAAGTATGAATATTTTTAAGAAAATTAATTACAAAAATAATATAAAAAAATTAATAAATATTTTTTAATTTAATTAGGTGATCAATTAATATGAAATAACTATTTTACCTTCCCTTTTATTTTTTTAATTGTTTTATGTTTCCTCTTAGTCTGCAAAATGTAGGATGAATGAGGAGAAAGGTGAAAGAAAAGGGATTCCCATAAGTTTTTCGGTGCAAATCCCAACAGGTATCATCAAAATTTAATGTACTACAGTTCAAGTTTTAGTAAGTGTTTGATCATTATTTTTTTTGAAAAATTATTTCAGTTTAATGAAAACATAAAAATAATAGTATTTAATTATAAAAATTATTTTAATTTAATAAAAATTATTTTCAAAAAAATAAAAATAAGTAAAAAATTATTTTACTTTTCTCACTTATATTTCTCTCAATTATTTTTTAAAAAAATTATAATTTATATTCATGATTAAAATAACACCCATTCTAAATCTAAAGAATTATTATTTTAATGGTCAAATGGGATCTTAGTGCTATACCAGGAATACAGAGAAAATGTTGTTTATTGGGACATGATGCATTTATTGTTTTGAAGAAAAAAAGGATTTCCATTCTTAATTTTATTTTAAAAATCAAACTCCCTCTCAGCTTTGAATAATAATTAAACTTCACCTGTTATCTTATGCAATATTTATTTTATGCTTGTTATATTAAACATATTTATGTAATACCTTTTTAGATTTTATATAATTTATTTTTTTCAACCTATGTATTTATAATTATTTACTTAAGTTCATTAACATCAGAAGTAGAATAATACTTTTATAAATTTCTCACAAAATTTAAAATGATTTTTATTATCGTTATTTTAATATTATATGCATTAAACGTGTGTATATGTATCATTATATAATATGTACATAAATGTGAGTATATTTTTGTCTTTCTCCACTTTCTTACTTCATGCGTTTCATCTTACTTGTTCTTTTTTGATATGACACCTCCTAAGAAAATTTTAATTAGAGGTATATTTTACTAAACTATCCTATTAATAATGCTTTGAAACTTTAAATTTGATAACAACTACTCTATGCAGTTATTTAATACTAAGGATAAAAATAAAAAAATATTTTAAAATTCTCTTGTTTTCATAAATAGGACAATTAATTAAAATAATTTAGTTAATATGAGGATCGAGTAATATGAAATGATGGGAGTATTCTCTATTGTCTATATAAATAAACAAGTTTTGATTATCATCAATAAAGTATTACATAAATTATAGTTTTAAATTATTTAAAATCTAAACAAATACAATCTTTAAAAAATTGACCTTAATTTAATCAATTATTTTATATCTCCTGCACTGAAATATAATTATATAGTTATTATTATCTGTTATTTTCACTTGTATAAATAAATATTATAGGTTTAATTATTATTAATAAAATTAATTTTCTCATTATGATAATTTACTTCATTACACAACATCATTATCTTATATACTTAAGTAGTATTTCTCACCTTTTTCACTCAAAAGGTAATGTTTATGTTTTTATGAAAAAATTATTACATGAATTTAATAAAATAAAAAAATCATGATTTTAAAGAAGGTAAAAAAATAATAATAATAAAGGGTATGATAGGTATTTTAAAGATTTAGTTAGGATAAAAGGGGGAGTTTGATTATTGTTCAAAATTTAAAAGAAAATTTAATTTTAAAGCAAAATTAGAGTGTGAAAGCGATTTTGAGCGAAAAAAAAGTTTAAATCAGTAGTATTATTTAAATCAGGAGTAATTTTTTCAAAAGTATAAATATAAACTTTTTGATTGATGTTTTTCAAACAAAAATTGAACTATAGTTGTAGTACATTAAATTTTGATCTCCTAAAACTTCTCTTAAACTCAAGATATTTTTCAGATAAAACAAGGGGAAGTAAAATATCTTTTATGGAGCCCACTCATTTGCACAGTTTCATATTTAAAGCTTGTACCAAACTTATATAGTACTTTTATTTTAGTATACACAAGTTTGAATATCAATAACTTGGTGTGTTTAATTGAATTTTTCCTTGTCCCCTTAGCTAAAATTGTGAAAGTAAAACTAATGCTTTAAAGGGTCTGATGGTTGAAGGTATTAGACTATATAAAACATGTATTATTCATGATATTATCTAATCTTTTACTTAATAAAGATCTTAGAAAAAGAAGGATCTATATAGAGGATCTATATAGCTTGTGTCCAGGAGACCGAATGAGTAGGTTCTAAGGCAAAGGTTATGGACGAGTATAAGTTGTGGTAATCTAGTTGGATGAGGCATAAAAATAGAGTAGGTATCTTAAAAGGTGATGAGTTTAGGAGGCAATTAGTGGAGGTTAAGCAGATCAATGGTAGGATGATAATGATTAAGTTGGTCATTGGGGATCTACAGTAAACATTATTAGTGCCTATGCTTTGCAAGCGGGCTTGGACGAGGAGGAGAAGAAGATTTTTTGGGAGATTTTGGATGAGATGGTGAGAGGCAACCCAGGCACTGAGAATCTTTTCATAGGATATGATTTCAAAGGGCATATTGGGTAATTATCAAAAGGCTATGATGATGTGTATAAAGGTTTTGGTTACATGAAAAGGAATGAAGGAGAAGCCTTAGTTTTGGATTTTGCTAGGGCATTTTGGTTGATGGTAACGAATTCAAGCTTCCTGAAGAAGGAGGGTGTAAGACCCCATAAAAATTTTGATCATTTTATTTTGCCCTACCATGTGCATAACATAAATTTCTGACTTAAATTATGTTAAGTAATTTTAAAGGAGTGTTTTGGAATTTTAGAAAAGGGTTCGGGGCCATTTTAGGATCACAAGGCAGTGAAGGTTTGCGATAATAGCGTGCCACGCCACTTAGATTCTGCACTAAGAGCGTGGCACGCAGGCTACCCACCACGATAGCGGCGTCCTACACTTTTATATTAAATTCGTCCAGTTTTGTTTTCACTAGGGGTGAGGGACTTTTTGGTTCTCTATCCCTTACACAACTTTAAAATATTTAGATGACACTTTTACTTTTAGTTATCAAGATTGAAACCTTACTTTTCCTCTTTAACTCTGAAACTAAGAAGTTTTAAGGGTTTTATAAGGAATTCACCATTCAGGCACTAAACTTTGATTTCTCTTTAATTTCTTCTATATTTCAGACATGTTTCTCTTTCCTTAACTTGAATTTTACATTGTGGCATTAATTTATTGAATATTCATGTGATTGGAATTGATGTGTGATGTGCTATAGAAAATAGCACTTTCAACGCTTATAACAAGAAAAAGATGCAGGTTTTTGAGGTTATTTTGTTAGATATGATGCTTTTTGGATATGTTTTGCAGGAAATCATGTTTTAGATGATAAGATCGTGAAAAGGATAAAAAAGGTATTTTTGGCTACTTTTTGAAGAAATTATGGATGTTTGAGATATTTTCTAGCTTGATCATGATCAAAGCATGTTCGAGAATCGAAGAAGAGCTAAAAAGCTGACTCCAGGACTTACCAAGTCAACCTACGGACCTCATGTAGGACCTACGAACCGTAGGTATGCAAAGCAAGTGCCTGAAGTCCAAAATCTCAAGAGATGAATATGCAGGAATTTTTCATCCAGTACCTGCACCCTGTACCTGCGCCCAGAGTCAGGACCGCAGGTACCACCTATACCCAGTTCCAGATCATAGGTATAGAACACATGTGGCCACCGACCCAGTTTTCTCCTAGTTCATTCGGGCCTTTGTTTTAGGCTTTCCCCATGTACTATAATACCCTTTATGTGTTTTTACTAGGAGTTACGCACTTTTGATACTCATAAACATACTTTGATTCCAAGATCCAATTTTGATCTTCGGATTCTCTTATATTGATTTTGGTTCATTAATTCAGTTACAATTATGGATTTTTACACCTCTTATCATTGTGATTTCATCTATGCTTTCAAATATGAATGTTACTGATTTCTTCACAAGAATGAGCGACTAAAACCCATAGCTAGGGTTGTGGAAACCTAGTGGATTGACGAAGTAGGGGAAGCACTTTCATTATTCTGAATTGATACCCATGCATGTATTACTTTATCTGTATTATGATAGTTTTCGTAATGAGTGTACACGTTAGGATACCTCCTAGATATTGCTACTTACACCAAATGAGTAATGACTAGGAAAAGATAAAGACAATAGTATTTTGGAGTTTAACTGTCGATCCACACTTCTAGGATTTATCTTAGTAAGATGGTTAGGTTTCATCTAATAAATAGAGACTCAAAAGGTAATAGTTAACTGGAATCAAGATAAGGGTTAGTAAGGCGACATGCTGAGACTCAAAAGGTAAAGGATGAAATCCTTCTGCTCATCCAAAAGACTACAGAAGGTACATAACTTAGCAATTCTGGATACATATATCGGGTTGGTTCAACAAAGCACGATAAGCCTACAGAGTTGAGAAGCCAGGGGAACACAATCCTAGTGCTCACCTACGACTGTTTACAACCAAAGTTAATATCATTACTTGCTCGAGATTACTACGTACAAACCCCCATTTACTTTTCTTGTTTTGTCCATTGACTACAACTGCTGAAACCTGCACTTCCACATGTTTCCTTGGGATTTGACCCCAACCTTTATTGGGTTACTATAGTTTGACAACGATCGTATCATCATCTTATAGGAGGTGTTGTTTGAACGTCATTAAAATTTTGGTGTCGTTGCTATGGAACACAATGTTGATTTGTGATTTGAAGTTGTTGCAATTTTTGGGTTTTTCTTTTTGTTTTTGTTAGTAGTTGGGTATACGTCGGTGTATTCCTAGAACATAAAGTAGAGGCAATCCCTTACTCCTAGTGTATTCGAATCCTGAGAGGATCCTACAAAGACCTAGTAGGATATCTGAGAAAAAAAGAGATGATAATTCTGAAGAGGTTCGTGATGTTATACTTTTCCCTCCTTCTGAAGGAGTATAAGATATAGCTGATCGATAGATCAGTTAGATTTTAGCTCAAGCAGAGAATGAGATAAGGGCAATGGAAGAAGCTCAACAGGTAGCTAGGGAGGCAGAATTAGCTGAGTAGAGACAAGCAGTAGACCGCCGAGCAGCACTAAGTGGGAATTAGAACAGAGCTAGAGGTTCCCATATTCAGGTAATACTAGGATATCAGTATGTGCAACCATATATAGATGATGAAGAATATTTGGGATATGTTGAGCCAGTAGATACTGGATCCATAATTCCTCCTATTTTACCCCCGTGCATCAAATTTGACATCATGAGCATACTGATCCAGCATCTAAATATAAAGGGTGTGTTTGCAGGTCTGCCTACAAATGATAAAAACTGACACCTTATCAATTTCATCAGGATCTACATATTGTATACAAATTCAGGGATGAATCAGGAATCACTCAGACTAATGTTATTCCCCTTCTCACTTATAGGAGAAGTATCTTTATGGTTAGGGGAATTACTAAGAGAATCTATCACTACATGGAATAAGTTATGCAAGCAATTCTTGAGAAGGTTCTTTCCTCTATCCAGGATGTTGCGGCTTAAGGACGAGATTTCTAATTTTAGGTAGTTGCAGTCAGAATCTATCTACCCAGCCCTGACCATTAGCTCCAGATCCATGGTAGACACCATATCTGGAGAAGCTTTTATGAGACTACATTGGGAGGCAGCTTTGGAGATGTTAGATCAAATCCGACTCACTAGTCGAGGGTGGCAAACTCGGAAGGATGAGAGAGGATTTGACACTTATGCTATTGGTTTCTCCTGGGACTAGAAAGCAGTTGATGATACAGTAGTGTAAGAGATTGCACTGCTAAGGACTGATCTTGGGTTACTAGCAAAGAAACTTACAGTAGGGAATTCTGAGAAAGTGAATGCAGTACCAACACAAGGGTCAGCTTCCAACGCTTAAGAGTCTAAATTAGAAGAGGAAGTGAATTATCTGGATCATCAGTTGAAGGGTTTTCGATCCCAAAGAAAAGAGAACCAAGGTTGAAACTACTATGACATATACAAAGACCGTAGTAGAGAACAAGATGGTGACTGGAGGGAAAAATATGACTATAGAGAGAAAAAAGATAGGTATATATCTCCTGACAGATGAGATGCAGAATCAAGAATGGAAGAGATCTTGGCAACCTGGTGAAGGGTCAGTAAAATCAAGAGATCAGCCTTAAGTAGATTAAGGTCGATATTTCAGGATTGACCTAGAGTTCTAAGTTATATGCCACTGCTATCAAGCAATTGAAGCACCAGTTCGGTCAGATTCAGCAACTCTAAACTAGAGGCAGTCAGGTACCCTTCCAAGCAACACGATGCAAAATTTTAAGAATGATGGTCATGTACTTGCTGTTACCACGAGGACTGGTATTACTACTATGGATCCCCCACGACTTTTTACAAAAAATATTGATGATGAGACACCTGCCGTTGGGTCTGAGAAGGTAACATGTGATAAAGGTAAAGTTGTTGAAGACAAAGGTAAGGGTCCAGTCATTGAGACAAAGATTAGACAAATTTCGAGACAACCCCCACCTTACCCTTAAAGATTAAGGCAAAAAAAAAGAGAAAGGTATGTTAAAGCGGTTCATTGAGATGCTACAAGAATTAGTCTTGAACATACCTCTTCTTGAGGTATTAGAACAGATGCCTGGATACTCCAGGTTTATGAAATAATTGGTCAAAAGGAATAAAGGAGTTACAATCTAGGATGTTGATGGTGTGTACCACTGCAGTTCAGACACGACTAGGTCTTTGACGCAGTAAATCCTTGTGTGATTTAGGAGCCAACATTAATTTGATACCATTGGGTATATTTAAGAAATTAGGCTTGAGCCCTCCAAAACCGAATTTGATACGACTTTTGATGGCTGACCATACAGTGAAGAAGCCTGTGGGAATATCTTTTGATGTGATTGTGAGGGTAGAAAACTTTATATTTCAGGCTGACTTTGTCATCCTGGACTATGAGGTTGACACCGAGATGCCCATTATATTAGGAAAATCATTTCTGCCCACAGGCAGAGCTATGGTTGACATGGAGAAAGGTGAGCTAAAATTTGAGTCAACAGTAAGGAGGCTACATTCAACATCCAAAAGTCAATGAAGTAGCCAAACGACATAAGGGTAGTATTGGTAATTGATTATATTGATGAACTTGGAGGATATTCCTATGGGTATCCTAATAAATTTTGAGTAGTCAAGATACTCGTGTCATGATCCGACATTAAATCAAGCGATGTATGAGAGGCAACCTATGGGTTTGTTGGTGAAGTCTGAGTAACCAACATAGCCACGTCGTGTCACGACGTTAAATTAAGTGCTAAGTGGGAGGCAACCTAATATTTTAGTGTTCACATTTTTGTTGTTTTTTCTTTTTGTAGGTTTTTAGCTCTTGGACTTACCTGGATATGGTTAAAAATTTGCTACATTCAACGATTTCAGGTAGGGAGCTATGTGATCAACTCATCATGTCACAAGTCCCACACGGTAAGTTGAGTAAAAAGCAGAAAAGTTGAAATTTTGAGGATGAAAAATGAAAAGTTAGGACTTTGGCATCTAATTTTACTTTTGGGAGCTCAAACTTAGCTAATGGGACCATAAGTATCTAGAAAAATATCGAAAAACCAAGTCCAGATTACAGGAAAGTAGGCCAAAATTTTTAATTTGGCATATGCACCTAGCACCTACTGGCCGCAGGTGGCACCTGCGCCCATAGCCTGACCGCAAGTGCAGGTCACGGGTAGCTGTCGTGTGTAGGTTGTTTATGGGCCCAATTTTTAATTCAAATTTTGGGCCCACCAACACTTATATATGAACTAAAACAGCCCTCCATCGATATTTAAACAACCTCAACCTCATTCCAACTCATTCTAACGGTCAAAACTTCACTTTTCTCTTTGAATTCAAAGTTTTCTCTTAAAACACAAACTAACCTCTTACTTAAGTAAGGCCTAAATTGGCACTTATTTGAGATACCAACTTGTTATAACACACTAAAAACATGTTCCAACTTTGGTTTGCTTGACTTTTTCATTATTCTGTCACGAATCAAACCAGGGCCTGGCCGGGGGCCTCAAGTCCTACGTGTACCGGAGATCACCCCTTCACCTAATAAAATCAACGCATCATCCTTAAATATCGGATGAATTTTGAACATATAACAAGATAGCATATGGTAAAACTAATGATAACTCATCATATGTCTATACCAACCACCAACAACTGGACAACTATCCGTCGCTAAAATAATGAACCAAACAACCCAAGTCCATAGTAATCCAACAAAGCCTCTACAAAAATTAAAATCAATAAAATATCGAGACATGCCTCCGAAAGTAGCCAAAACAGAGTCTAAATAAGGTCTAAGACATAGAAAAATAAGGACTATGAAATGAAGCCTTCCAAAGTATGAAAGCTCACCACTTCAATGTCAACTCTCAAACTAACTCAAACACCTAATCACTGCACAGGAAAAGTAGAAAAAGTTCTGGTATCTGTATCGCGTGGGGATATAGTGCCCATAAAAGGTTAGCGGTTGGAGCCCTAGCATGTAACTCATGGGTAGAGGAATAAAAATAATGCCATGACAACAGTTCCAAACCAGTACAATATCCAAAGCATGATATCATGTGTAATTCGTATACATACATACTATATATACATACATACATATATATACATACATACATATATATATACATACATACATATATAAATAACATCACATGCTGGGGTAGGGAACAAAACTTAGCATGACCTTCAAAAACCTTAACCTGGGTTGTGTAGCATAACCATAATATAACAACGCATCCATGAGATATATGGAACCATCTCTCCCCTAGCTGGAAGAACCGCAGTGCGTGTAGCTGCATGAACCAGAGAATATCCATATCCTTGTCTGCCTTTATGTAGGACTCGAACCTCCCGACATAATCAAAGTGACTTAAGCACTAATGTATAAAATATGGAGGACTCGAACCTCCCATTCATATATTCATTTGGGGGACTTGAACCTCCTGGTCATATAGACACCCACACTGGCTAGCATGGTTTCCAGTGTTAGTCCTTTGGACTCCACTTTCACGGCCCGGCTACACATCCCGCTTTAAAGCCCAATTAAAATATTCATTACATATAACATAACCATTAATCCACTTACTTACCAAAGGTATCCCATTGGTATCATCATACCAACCCCACTTGCAAGCCTACAACATGTCATAACCATTATTAATCAACTTGGGACTCGAACCCATTGTCTAAACAAAGATATTAATTCAATTCAACATTTAGGGACTCAGACCCATTTAGTATTTCAAATAAATTTATGGCCCACAAGGACTTCATAAACCATTTACCAATAATCAACATTCTTAGGCCAATGCCTTAGTTCAAAACATGATTCAACATGTGACAAGATCATTCTCATTTATAATTTCACAAATAGGTTGAGGGCATACCATTATTAAAATAAAAAACCATCAAATTTAGGGTTATAATGACCCCTTAGTTAAACCACAATTACCATGAACCCATATGTGCAAAACCATTATTAAAACATACATAATCATAAATTGAATCATGAGAAGCAATACCCAACAATATTCATTCAAACTCTCAACCTTGGTTTTCAAAACCACAATTAATAACTCATGAACAATGTTTTAAACATATGTTTTTAGTGAACTAACAATGAAGGAAGAGTCACATGCCTGAGTTAGGAAGATTCATGGAGAGAATTTGATCCTTAAGTCCTTAGATAACCACTTTGAAGAAACCCTAGCCCAATCTTTCTTGAGAGGTTTTAGAGAGTGATTAGAGAAAGTTTGATCTTGTAAAGGGTATAATGAATAACCAAAAGGTGCTATAAGATATTGGGTCTTAAGGACTTAGGGTGGGAAACATCCAAAGTACCGCCAGTTTAAAGTTGTAAAATCTCTCCTTTTGTTACAAGTCAAGCCATTGAATCGTCACCATAACTTACGAATTGTACCATTGAGTCATCACCAAGACAAAGAATTATACATCACACACTGTCCAACTTATGAATTCCTACCACTTCTCACTAGACCATACGACTCATATGGTCTATTCGTGACCAACACATAACACCAAGGGCTTAGATACTGGACAACATACGACTGGACCCTATCCACTCGTCACATTATTAAATGACTCGTGAGGAGTCTCTCATAACCAAGGTAAGACTTGGACAATAAAACACTGGTTAACTTACTACTAGGGTCACCTAACCCATAACTACACTATACGACTCATGGTGTGAGTCCTAAGAAGGGTAGAGAGCCTAAAGCTAAGGAAATTGCAAAGGCCAAAGTCTGAGGTATTTCAATCTCCCCCTTAGGATCATTCATCCTCGAATGATGGGTCAAGGAAACGCAAGTACAATTGGACTCCATATAGATAGTGACACCAGATTTTCAACGTAATCACCACGGCTAACAACTCCAAGTTATGAGTCAGATGGTTCTTCTTATGAACCTTCAACTGTCTAGAGGCATAAGCAACCACCTTACCATGCTGTATCAAAACACAACCCAAACCAACCCGAGATGTATCACAAGAAACAACGAAACCCTCCACTCCTTCAAGCAAAGTCAAAACCAGAGTTAAAGTAAACTTATCTTTCAACTTCTCAAAAATACCCTTGCAAGCATCAGACAAAAAGAACTTTACCTTTTTCTAAGTCAACTTGGTCAATAGGGTAGTAATGGGAGAGAAACTTTCCATAAATCCTCCTATAGTAACCGGCTAAACCCAAGAAGCTCCAATTATCGGTTGGAGTTATGGGTCTAGGCCACTTCTTAACCATAATACCTTTCTGAGGATCCACCATGATTCCTTCACTAAACACAACATAGCCCAGAAATGTAAAAATGTTCAACCAGAATTAACATTTAGAGAACTTAGCATACAATTGCTAATCTTTCAAGGTCTGTAACACAATGCGGAGGTACTCGGCATGATCCTCCTTACTCTTAAAGTACACTAAGATGTCATCAATGAAGACAATCACAAACAAATCTAGAAAGTGATGGAAAACCCTTTTTATGAAGTCCATAAATGTCATAAGGGCATTAGTCAAACCAAAAGACATGACCAAGAACTCAAAATTCCCATATCGGGTGCAGAAAGCTATCTTAGGGATATCCACCTCCCTAATATTTAACTGATGATACCCTTAGGCTCTAGGGAACTTCTCTTCCATTCAACAATTGGTTTATTAGGGGATTTAAACATGACTTTATGGGTCCAACAGTCTAGATAAGCATAGCATGAGTGTAATCGATCCATCCCTAATATGACGTCGAAATTAATCAAGTCTAATTCAAATAGATCTACCAAAATCTCCTGACTACCCACATATACCACACAACCCCTATAGACTATCCTGGTAACCACAAAGTCACCCACTAGGGTAGAAATTAAAAAAGGATCCAAAATAAACTAGGGACCAAAATCAAAATATACAACCATAAATGGGGTCACATAAGAGAGAGTAGACCCTGGATCAAGTAAATAGTACACATCACAGGAAAAGAGTTTCAACTTACCAGTAATGACATCGGGATATGCCTCACAGTCCTAATGAGAAATAAGAGCATATA
>JAPEIP010000007.1:159776934-159811762 GCA_026120095.1 Capsicum chinense
TAGAAGGAAATTTTGGTGATTTCTACCGCTATATCTTTTTTATCCTAGTATATGCGTTGAATTTACTTTATTATTTCTTTCCCTTTTTTGTCTTTTATCCTTGATTACTCGTTTGTTATACCCTACTAGATTTCTTGTTATTAGTATAGTTCCTGTCAGTGTTTGTTGTTTATAATGACCTACGTTGTAGTATCTCTGTTTAATTGATTTTAACATAGGCTATCGATTTTTTATTCTTTATTTTATGTTTGTGTTTGTTTTCCTTAGAATTTAGTTGCACAACATTATTGATTTCTTTCATTATTACCATTGTTTCTTTTTAGCCTTACTTATTGGTATGCCTCATTATTTTCTCATATTTTTAAGTAGTGGCTTTGGTTGTTAATGGTAGACTAGGTTCATGTCATAGGTTGAGGTAAGGGTTGGGGTTGGATTTAGAGTCAAGATTAGGGTCTAAGATGAGGTCTGCATTAAGGTTAGGGTTGGTCCTAGGGAAGAGTTCTACATTAGGGGTGAAGGGTAGTAGAGTTAAGTGTGATGAAGGAGCTTCAAGGTTGAGAGTTGGGTCGTGAAACATAGTGAATCTTTACGGTAAGTCGATAGAGCTCGTGAAGATTTTTACAAAAAGGAAGATCAGTATAGATTGTGTTTAGAAGACCAAATAGGTAGGTTCTAAGTTGAAGGATGTGAACGAGTATAAGTTGTAGGATGTGAACGAGTATAAGTTATGGTAATCGGATAACATATGGCATAAAAACAATGTAGGTATATTAGAAGATGATGAGTTTAGGAGGCAAGTAGTGGAGGTTAAGTGGTTTAAAGATAGGGTGATATTGATTAAATTGGTCATTGGGGGTCTACGATAAATATTATTAGTGACTATGCTCTGCAAGCGGGCTTAGACGAGGAGGAGGAGAAGAGTTTTTAGGAGATTTTTTATGAGCTGGTAAATGGCAACCCAGGCCCTGAGAATCTTTTCATAGGAGGTGATTTTAATGGACATATTAGGTAACTATCGAAAGGCTATGATGATGTGCATGGTGGTTTTGGTTATGGGGAAAGAAATAAAGGAAGAGCCTTACTTTTGGATTTTCTTAGGGCCTTTGGGTTGATGGTAACGAATTCAAGATTCCTGAAGAAGGAGGATGTAAGACCCCATAAAAATTTCAATCATTTTAGTTTGTCCCTCCGTATGTGTAACGTAAACTTTTGACTTGAATTATGTTAAGGGGTGTTAAAGGGGTGTTTTAGAAACTTTTTAGAATTTTTGAAAGAGGTTCGAGGCCATTCTGGGATCCTGAGGTAGTGAGGGTCCGTGATAGTGGTGTGCCATACCACTTAGCTTCCATGATAAGAGTGTGGCACACTGTCTACCCACCACGATACCAGCGTGCGACACTTTTATGTTAAAATCATCTAGCTTTTGTTTTTTTTCAGGAGGGGCTCTTTGGTCCTTTACCCCTTACACGACTTTAAAACACTTAGATGACCCTTTTTCCTTCAGTTATCAAGATCAAAACCTTACTTTTCCTCTTTGACTCTGAAACCAAGAAAGTTCAAAGGTTGTACAAGGAATTTACTATTCAAGCTCTAAATTTGAATTCTCTTCAATTTTTTCTATATTCCAGGTATGTTTCTCTTTCATTAACTTGAATTTTACATTGTGGCATTAATTCATTGAGTAACCATGTGAGTTAAATTGATGTGTTTGAAATTGGGTTAAGGGTTTTTGGTTATTATTACTTGAATTACTCATTTCATGTTTTAAATGGATATTTATGCTTTAATTGATAATTTTAGGACTGAATTGGTGCATTGGGATTATGTTTGGAATGGGTGGCATAGGTTTCACCAGAATTTCTAAACTTTTGGCTTGGTAATGGCATATATCTCAACCCACATTGTAAACTTGATTTTAAATATGAATATTCATATAGTTTAACTTGACTTTTGAACACATTGCACTGCATTAAAGGATAAATGGATAACAATGGTTTTGGAATGCCCTTGGTGGCTATGGTATGGATTTTAAAATAGAACTTGGGAGTCTAATGGTCATATGGATTAGTTTGGCATAAATGAAATAGCTTGCAAGCTTATTGGTGTGACGATACCTAATTGGTAAATGCCTTAATGAGTGACTCCCTGGTTAATGGTTGGTTTCATGTGAAAATTATTTTAATTTAGGATTAAAGAAAATTGTACAACTCACCATCAAAGTGTAGTCTCGGGGAACCAACACTGAAAACCATATTTAATGGTGTGGGGGTCTATATGACCATATGCCTGGATACACATTATATTTTAGATGTCTATCGCCTTGGTGTCTTTAGCCTTTCCTCGGTGCAAGCGGCTAACATAGACTGGGGCCCTTACGGCAGGAACGTTGGACCTATGTATCCCATGGGTGATTTAGGACGGAGAAAGCTACACAGTTCAGGACTAAATCTTTAAACAATAATATTTCATGACCCTTGTCCTTATCTCGGCATCCTATATATATGTATATAAGTGTCATGCATGTGGTTTATGATTGGATTTTGGTAAATGCATTATTTTATCCCTTTTTCTCAAGTTACATGCCAGTGCTCGTCCCACCGAATATACTCAGATGCTGTATTATTTTATGATATAGGTTTAGAGTACTTTTCTGTTGGTCTACCGTGAAGTGGTGAGCTCCATCTTTCAGAAGGCCCGATCATTTCATTGGTTTCAGTATTGTCTTAATATTTATTTTTGGATTCTCTTTGTCATATTTGGGGGCATGTACCAACTTAGTTGGTATTTCTGGTTTAGAGGCTTTTGTGGATATTTTTGGGATGGCATGCATTTTTTGCTTTGACTCTTATCTTTCTTTTGGCTTCATATATCTTTTATAGACCTGTTTGGCTTTCGCAATTTACTTTCATTATGATCTGGAGGTGAGGCTAAGGTGCATTGTCTCTGGACCCATGGTGGGTTTAAGATTTCCCATCATGACCAGAACCATGTTCGAGTAATGACAGAGAGTTACTTTATTATTTTTCATAGTTTGGTGGCCAAGACTCAGATAGTCTTCTTGCTTCTTAGAAAGGGAAATAGAACACTATGTAAAGAATATAAGGTCATACTTAGCGAGAGCCTTTCGACCCAACATAAGCTTCTGGCAATAGACTTGGAAATAAAAAAGAAAATAAAGAAGAGTAGTGGGGGGCGGCCCAGGACTAGGAAGTGAAGCTTAACTATGGCCAGTACATTAGAAATAAGGAAGGATTTGATGTCTAGAGGGGATTGGGATAGATGATGGTATGTGGATAAAATATGGGAGACATATGTCAGTTGCATCAGAAAGACAACTAGAGAGGTATTGGGTGTCTTGAGAGGCCGATCCAACTAGCACCGGGGGACTGATGGTGGAATAACGAAGTTAAAAGAAAATTAGAGACTAAAAAGGTGGTTTATGCAAAGTTCATAGAGAGTAAGGACAACAAGAAGAAGAGGATGAATAAGGAGTAGTGTAAGTCAGCTAGGAAAGAGGCTAAGTTAGCGATTAAAACTGCTAAGACGATAAATTTTAAAAGCTTGTTTATCGATTTAGAGGTGAAAGGCAGGGATAAGAAGTTGTATAGGCTTTCTAAGGCTAGGGAGTGAAGCTTCCGTGATCTTGAACAAATGAAGTGCATCAAGGAGGAGGTTGGCGAAGTGTTGGTAAAGGATTTCCTCATTAGGAGAAGGTGACAGTCTTATTTCCATAGACTTTTAAATGATGAGGGGGATGAACTTTTCATTTTGGGGGACTTGGAGAACTCATAGAGGTGTCATGATTATGATTATTATAGTTGTATTAAGGCTGAGGAGGTCAAGGGGGATATTTATAGGATGTGTAGGGGTAGAACGAATGGGCTAGATAAGATTTTAATGGATTTTTGGAAGAGCACTGGTGGGGCAGGTTTGAAGTGGCTGACAAGGTTGTTTAACATCATTTTTAGGATGGAAAAGATGTCCAATGCTTGGATATAGAGTATGATGATTTAATTATGTAAAAATAAGGGGGACATACAGATTTGCAACAATTATAGGGGGGTTAAGTTATTGAGTCATACTATGAAGGGTTGGGGAAAGGTTATAAAGTTGATTCTGAGAAGGACTGTAACAATTTTTTAAATTCAATTTGGTTTTATGCCAAGTCTCTTGACTATCGAGGCCATTCACCTCGTGAGGAGACTAATGGAGTAACATAAGGAGAGAAAGAAGGACCTCCATATAATGTTCATCGATCTTGAGAGGACGTATAAAAAAGTATCTAGAGAGGTTCTATACAGGTGCTTGGAGGCTAGAGGCATGCCCGTGGCGTAGGTTCTATTAGAGGTGCTTGGAGGCTAGAGGCGTGCCCGTGGCGTACACTAGGTCAATTCAAGACATGTATGATGGAGTGAAGACACATATAAGGATAGTAGAAAGATATTCATAGCACTTTTCTATTTTACAAGGTTGCACCAAGGATCGACTCTTAGTCCGTTTTAATTTGTTGTGATGATAAATGTATTAATGTTGTGCATTCAAGGTAAGGTGCATTTCTATATGTTAATTGCTGATAATGTAGTATTAATTCACTAGACTTGGAGAGGAGTTAATGATAAGTTAGAGGTTTGGAGATAGACCATTGAGTCTAAAGGATTTAGGTTGAGCAAGACCAAGAAATATAAGTTCAATGATTTGACACATGAGACAGTCGTATTAGTGAAGCTAAATTCTCAAGCTCTTCAAAAGAGAGATGGTTTCAAGTATATTGGGTCTATGATTCAGAGGAATGAGGAGATTGACTAGGATGCCACACATCGTATAGGTGAAGAGTGGTTGAAATGGAGGCTCTCTTTGGGATTCTTGTGTGATAAGAAGGTATCTCCTAATCTTAAATATAAGATCTATAAAGTAGCATTCCGACTGAATATGTTGTATGGAGCGGAGTATTGCCGATTAAGAACTCCCACATCCAAAAGTTGAAGGTGTCAGAGATGAGGATGCTAGAATGGATGCACGGACTTACTAGGAGAGGTAGGGTTAGAAATGAGATTATTCAAGAGAAAATGGGAGTGGTTTCAGTGGAAGATAAGATGCGGAAAGTAATGTTGAGTTGGTTTGGGCATGTGATGAGGAGGTACCCTGATGCCCCAGTATAGAGGTATGACAGGCTGGCTATAGATGGTTTCATGTGAGGTAAAGGTAGGCCGAATAAATATTAGAAGAAGGTGATTAGGCATGACATAAAGCAATTGCAACTTATAGAGGACACGACCTTTGATAGAAAGGTATGGATGAGATGGATAAGAGTAGAGGTTTAGCGGGTAGGAGAGCATCTTTACTAATAGGGAGGAGTGCTTATGTGTAATTTTGCCTGTAGTCATAATGTTATGTGTGTCTTGTAGTTTCTTCTTCATAGCATTTTGGTGTCCCTGGTGATTTTAGATAGATAGTTTATAGTATTAATATTTTGGTGTCTTGTTTTATTCTATTGTGTGTTTTTAAGTGTGTTGTTTGTTATACTGGTATTGTCTTGAATCGGGGATCTATCAAAAACAACATTCTACTTCATATAAGGTAGTGGTATGAACTGCGTACACTTTACCTTATTCAGAGTTCTCTTTGTGAGAATACATATATATATATATATATATATATTGTTGTTGAAAATATTTTATTAAGAAGAATGTCAAATCATAGCATGTAAAATAAAATGATCGGAGTAGATCAGAAAAAGTGGTTGCAGTGCCAATTTAATGCATGTTTTTTTAAGTATAAATAACATAAATACCAACCTTTGGGAAGTAATTACACTCTCTCCTATTTTTTTAATGACTTTACTCTCTCTCCCTATTAATATACATAACATAGCCGATATATACATAGCATTCTGTGTCTATGTTGGAATTTTTGTAATATGTTTAGGAAGTTGAGATTTTTTGTAATATTGAAAACATAAGTTGTGTATTAATGTAATTTTTAGTTTTTTAACGCAAACATAAAATTGCATATGCATAATTACCGTGCCATTTTATAAATTTATTTATTTATTACTAATAGTTACTCCATTTGTTTTATATTAATTGATCTTACTTTATTTGCATATTAAAAATTATAAATAAGAAGATAAATTTACTAATTTACCCATTAAAATTTTTTATGACAACTTTACAAATAAGTATGAATATTTTTAAGAAAATTAATTACAAAAATAATATAAAAAAATTAATAAATATTTTTTAATTTAATTAGGTGATCAATTAATATGAAATAACTATTTTACCTTCCCTTTTATTTTTTTAATTGTTTTATGTTTCCTCTTAGTCTGCAAAATGTAGGATGAATGAGGAGAAAGGTGAAAGAAAAGGGATTCCCATAAGTTTTTCGGTGCAAATCCCAACAGGTATCATCAAAATTTAATGTACTACAGTTCAAGTTTTAGTAAGTGTTTGATCATTATTTTTTTTGAAAAATTATTTCAGTTTAATGAAAACATAAAAATAATAGTATTTAATTATAAAAATTATTTTAATTTAATAAAAATTATTTTCAAAAAAATAAAAATAAGTAAAAAATTATTTTACTTTTCTCACTTATATTTCTCTCAATTATTTTTTAAAAAAATTATAATTTATATTCATGATTAAAATAACACCCATTCTAAATCTAAAGAATTATTATTTTAATGGTCAAATGGGATCTTAGTGCTATACCAGGAATACAGAGAAAATGTTGTTTATTGGGACATGATGCATTTATTGTTTTGAAGAAAAAAAGGATTTCCATTCTTAATTTTATTTTAAAAATCAAACTCCCTCTCAGCTTTGAATAATAATTAAACTTCACCTGTTATCTTATGCAATATTTATTTTATGCTTGTTATATTAAACATATTTATGTAATACCTTTTTAGATTTTATATAATTTATTTTTTTCAACCTATGTATTTATAATTATTTACTTAAGTTCATTAACATCAGAAGTAGAATAATACTTTTATAAATTTCTCACAAAATTTAAAATGATTTTTATTATCGTTATTTTAATATTATATGCATTAAACGTGTGTATATGTATCATTATATAATATGTACATAAATGTGAGTATATTTTTGTCTTTCTCCACTTTCTTACTTCATGCGTTTCATCTTACTTGTTCTTTTTTGATATGACACCTCCTAAGAAAATTTTAATTAGAGGTATATTTTACTAAACTATCCTATTAATAATGCTTTGAAACTTTAAATTTGATAACAACTACTCTATGCAGTTATTTAATACTAAGGATAAAAATAAAAAAATATTTTAAAATTCTCTTGTTTTCATAAATAGGACAATTAATTAAAATAATTTAGTTAATATGAGGATCGAGTAATATGAAATGATGGGAGTATTCTCTATTGTCTATATAAATAAACAAGTTTTGATTATCATCAATAAAGTATTACATAAATTATAGTTTTAAATTATTTAAAATCTAAACAAATACAATCTTTAAAAAATTGACCTTAATTTAATCAATTATTTTATATCTCCTGCACTGAAATATAATTATATAGTTATTATTATCTGTTATTTTCACTTGTATAAATAAATATTATAGGTTTAATTATTATTAATAAAATTAATTTTCTCATTATGATAATTTACTTCATTACACAACATCATTATCTTATATACTTAAGTAGTATTTCTCACCTTTTTCACTCAAAAGGTAATGTTTATGTTTTTATGAAAAAATTATTACATGAATTTAATAAAATAAAAAAATCATGATTTTAAAGAAGGTAAAAAAATAATAATAATAAAGGGTATGATAGGTATTTTAAAGATTTAGTTAGGATAAAAGGGGGAGTTTGATTATTGTTCAAAATTTAAAAGAAAATTTAATTTTAAAGCAAAATTAGAGTGTGAAAGCGATTTTGAGCGAAAAAAAAGTTTAAATCAGTAGTATTATTTAAATCAGGAGTAATTTTTTCAAAAGTATAAATATAAACTTTTTGATTGATGTTTTTCAAACAAAAATTGAACTATAGTTGTAGTACATTAAATTTTGATCTCCTAAAACTTCTCTTAAACTCAAGATATTTTTCAGATAAAACAAGGGGAAGTAAAATATCTTTTATGGAGCCCACTCATTTGCACAGTTTCATATTTAAAGCTTGTACCAAACTTATATAGTACTTTTATTTTAGTATACACAAGTTTGAATATCAATAACTTGGTGTGTTTAATTGAATTTTTCCTTGTCCCCTTAGCTAAAATTGTGAAAGTAAAACTAATGCTTTAAAGGGTCTGATGGTTGAAGGTATTAGACTATATAAAACATGTATTATTCATGATATTATCTAATCTTTTACTTAATAAAGATCTTAGAAAAAGAAGGATCTATATAGAGGATCTATATAGCTTGTGTCCAGGAGACCGAATGAGTAGGTTCTAAGGCAAAGGTTATGGACGAGTATAAGTTGTGGTAATCTAGTTGGATGAGGCATAAAAATAGAGTAGGTATCTTAAAAGGTGATGAGTTTAGGAGGCAATTAGTGGAGGTTAAGCAGATCAATGGTAGGATGATAATGATTAAGTTGGTCATTGGGGATCTACAGTAAACATTATTAGTGCCTATGCTTTGCAAGCGGGCTTGGACGAGGAGGAGAAGAAGATTTTTTGGGAGATTTTGGATGAGATGGTGAGAGGCAACCCAGGCACTGAGAATCTTTTCATAGGATATGATTTCAAAGGGCATATTGGGTAATTATCAAAAGGCTATGATGATGTGTATAAAGGTTTTGGTTACATGAAAAGGAATGAAGGAGAAGCCTTAGTTTTGGATTTTGCTAGGGCATTTTGGTTGATGGTAACGAATTCAAGCTTCCTGAAGAAGGAGGGTGTAAGACCCCATAAAAATTTTGATCATTTTATTTTGCCCTACCATGTGCATAACATAAATTTCTGACTTAAATTATGTTAAGTAATTTTAAAGGAGTGTTTTGGAATTTTAGAAAAGGGTTCGGGGCCATTTTAGGATCACAAGGCAGTGAAGGTTTGCGATAATAGCGTGCCACGCCACTTAGATTCTGCACTAAGAGCGTGGCACGCAGGCTACCCACCACGATAGCGGCGTCCTACACTTTTATATTAAATTCGTCCAGTTTTGTTTTCACTAGGGGTGAGGGACTTTTTGGTTCTCTATCCCTTACACAACTTTAAAATATTTAGATGACACTTTTACTTTTAGTTATCAAGATTGAAACCTTACTTTTCCTCTTTAACTCTGAAACTAAGAAGTTTTAAGGGTTTTATAAGGAATTCACCATTCAGGCACTAAACTTTGATTTCTCTTTAATTTCTTCTATATTTCAGACATGTTTCTCTTTCCTTAACTTGAATTTTACATTGTGGCATTAATTTATTGAATATTCATGTGATTGGAATTGATGTGTGATGTGCTATAGAAAATAGCACTTTCAACGCTTATAACAAGAAAAAGATGCAGGTTTTTGAGGTTATTTTGTTAGATATGATGCTTTTTGGATATGTTTTGCAGGAAATCATGTTTTAGATGATAAGATCGTGAAAAGGATAAAAAAGGTATTTTTGGCTACTTTTTGAAGAAATTATGGATGTTTGAGATATTTTCTAGCTTGATCATGATCAAAGCATGTTCGAGAATCGAAGAAGAGCTAAAAAGCTGACTCCAGGACTTACCAAGTCAACCTACGGACCTCATGTAGGACCTACGAACCGTAGGTATGCAAAGCAAGTGCCTGAAGTCCAAAATCTCAAGAGATGAATATGCAGGAATTTTTCATCCAGTACCTGCACCCTGTACCTGCGCCCAGAGTCAGGACCGCAGGTACCACCTATACCCAGTTCCAGATCATAGGTATAGAACACATGTGGCCACCGACCCAGTTTTCTCCTAGTTCATTCGGGCCTTTGTTTTAGGCTTTCCCCATGTACTATAATACCCTTTATGTGTTTTTACTAGGAGTTACGCACTTTTGATACTCATAAACATACTTTGATTCCAAGATCCAATTTTGATCTTCGGATTCTCTTATATTGATTTTGGTTCATTAATTCAGTTACAATTATGGATTTTTACACCTCTTATCATTGTGATTTCATCTATGCTTTCAAATATGAATGTTACTGATTTCTTCACAAGAATGAGCGACTAAAACCCATAGCTAGGGTTGTGGAAACCTAGTGGATTGACGAAGTAGGGGAAGCACTTTCATTATTCTGAATTGATACCCATGCATGTATTACTTTATCTGTATTATGATAGTTTTCGTAATGAGTGTACACGTTAGGATACCTCCTAGATATTGCTACTTACACCAAATGAGTAATGACTAGGAAAAGATAAAGACAATAGTATTTTGGAGTTTAACTGTCGATCCACACTTCTAGGATTTATCTTAGTAAGATGGTTAGGTTTCATCTAATAAATAGAGACTCAAAAGGTAATAGTTAACTGGAATCAAGATAAGGGTTAGTAAGGCGACATGCTGAGACTCAAAAGGTAAAGGATGAAATCCTTCTGCTCATCCAAAAGACTACAGAAGGTACATAACTTAGCAATTCTGGATACATATATCGGGTTGGTTCAACAAAGCACGATAAGCCTACAGAGTTGAGAAGCCAGGGGAACACAATCCTAGTGCTCACCTACGACTGTTTACAACCAAAGTTAATATCATTACTTGCTCGAGATTACTACGTACAAACCCCCATTTACTTTTCTTGTTTTGTCCATTGACTACAACTGCTGAAACCTGCACTTCCACATGTTTCCTTGGGATTTGACCCCAACCTTTATTGGGTTACTATAGTTTGACAACGATCGTATCATCATCTTATAGGAGGTGTTGTTTGAACGTCATTAAAATTTTGGTGTCGTTGCTATGGAACACAATGTTGATTTGTGATTTGAAGTTGTTGCAATTTTTGGGTTTTTCTTTTTGTTTTTGTTAGTAGTTGGGTATACGTCGGTGTATTCCTAGAACATAAAGTAGAGGCAATCCCTTACTCCTAGTGTATTCGAATCCTGAGAGGATCCTACAAAGACCTAGTAGGATATCTGAGAAAAAAAGAGATGATAATTCTGAAGAGGTTCGTGATGTTATACTTTTCCCTCCTTCTGAAGGAGTATAAGATATAGCTGATCGATAGATCAGTTAGATTTTAGCTCAAGCAGAGAATGAGATAAGGGCAATGGAAGAAGCTCAACAGGTAGCTAGGGAGGCAGAATTAGCTGAGTAGAGACAAGCAGTAGACCGCCGAGCAGCACTAAGTGGGAATTAGAACAGAGCTAGAGGTTCCCATATTCAGGTAATACTAGGATATCAGTATGTGCAACCATATATAGATGATGAAGAATATTTGGGATATGTTGAGCCAGTAGATACTGGATCCATAATTCCTCCTATTTTACCCCCGTGCATCAAATTTGACATCATGAGCATACTGATCCAGCATCTAAATATAAAGGGTGTGTTTGCAGGTCTGCCTACAAATGATAAAAACTGACACCTTATCAATTTCATCAGGATCTACATATTGTATACAAATTCAGGGATGAATCAGGAATCACTCAGACTAATGTTATTCCCCTTCTCACTTATAGGAGAAGTATCTTTATGGTTAGGGGAATTACTAAGAGAATCTATCACTACATGGAATAAGTTATGCAAGCAATTCTTGAGAAGGTTCTTTCCTCTATCCAGGATGTTGCGGCTTAAGGACGAGATTTCTAATTTTAGGTAGTTGCAGTCAGAATCTATCTACCCAGCCCTGACCATTAGCTCCAGATCCATGGTAGACACCATATCTGGAGAAGCTTTTATGAGACTACATTGGGAGGCAGCTTTGGAGATGTTAGATCAAATCCGACTCACTAGTCGAGGGTGGCAAACTCGGAAGGATGAGAGAGGATTTGACACTTATGCTATTGGTTTCTCCTGGGACTAGAAAGCAGTTGATGATACAGTAGTGTAAGAGATTGCACTGCTAAGGACTGATCTTGGGTTACTAGCAAAGAAACTTACAGTAGGGAATTCTGAGAAAGTGAATGCAGTACCAACACAAGGGTCAGCTTCCAACGCTTAAGAGTCTAAATTAGAAGAGGAAGTGAATTATCTGGATCATCAGTTGAAGGGTTTTCGATCCCAAAGAAAAGAGAACCAAGGTTGAAACTACTATGACATATACAAAGACCGTAGTAGAGAACAAGATGGTGACTGGAGGGAAAAATATGACTATAGAGAGAAAAAAGATAGGTATATATCTCCTGACAGATGAGATGCAGAATCAAGAATGGAAGAGATCTTGGCAACCTGGTGAAGGGTCAGTAAAATCAAGAGATCAGCCTTAAGTAGATTAAGGTCGATATTTCAGGATTGACCTAGAGTTCTAAGTTATATGCCACTGCTATCAAGCAATTGAAGCACCAGTTCGGTCAGATTCAGCAACTCTAAACTAGAGGCAGTCAGGTACCCTTCCAAGCAACACGATGCAAAATTTTAAGAATGATGGTCATGTACTTGCTGTTACCACGAGGACTGGTATTACTACTATGGATCCCCCACGACTTTTTACAAAAAATATTGATGATGAGACACCTGCCGTTGGGTCTGAGAAGGTAACATGTGATAAAGGTAAAGTTGTTGAAGACAAAGGTAAGGGTCCAGTCATTGAGACAAAGATTAGACAAATTTCGAGACAACCCCCACCTTACCCTTAAAGATTAAGGCAAAAAAAAAGAGAAAGGTATGTTAAAGCGGTTCATTGAGATGCTACAAGAATTAGTCTTGAACATACCTCTTCTTGAGGTATTAGAACAGATGCCTGGATACTCCAGGTTTATGAAATAATTGGTCAAAAGGAATAAAGGAGTTACAATCTAGGATGTTGATGGTGTGTACCACTGCAGTTCAGACACGACTAGGTCTTTGACGCAGTAAATCCTTGTGTGATTTAGGAGCCAACATTAATTTGATACCATTGGGTATATTTAAGAAATTAGGCTTGAGCCCTCCAAAACCGAATTTGATACGACTTTTGATGGCTGACCATACAGTGAAGAAGCCTGTGGGAATATCTTTTGATGTGATTGTGAGGGTAGAAAACTTTATATTTCAGGCTGACTTTGTCATCCTGGACTATGAGGTTGACACCGAGATGCCCATTATATTAGGAAAATCATTTCTGCCCACAGGCAGAGCTATGGTTGACATGGAGAAAGGTGAGCTAAAATTTGAGTCAACAGTAAGGAGGCTACATTCAACATCCAAAAGTCAATGAAGTAGCCAAACGACATAAGGGTAGTATTGGTAATTGATTATATTGATGAACTTGGAGGATATTCCTATGGGTATCCTAATAAATTTTGAGTAGTCAAGATACTCGTGTCATGATCCGACATTAAATCAAGCGATGTATGAGAGGCAACCTATGGGTTTGTTGGTGAAGTCTGAGTAACCAACATAGCCACGTCGTGTCACGACGTTAAATTAAGTGCTAAGTGGGAGGCAACCTAATATTTTAGTGTTCACATTTTTGTTGTTTTTTCTTTTTGTAGGTTTTTAGCTCTTGGACTTACCTGGATATGGTTAAAAATTTGCTACATTCAACGATTTCAGGTAGGGAGCTATGTGATCAACTCATCATGTCACAAGTCCCACACGGTAAGTTGAGTAAAAAGCAGAAAAGTTGAAATTTTGAGGATGAAAAATGAAAAGTTAGGACTTTGGCATCTAATTTTACTTTTGGGAGCTCAAACTTAGCTAATGGGACCATAAGTATCTAGAAAAATATCGAAAAACCAAGTCCAGATTACAGGAAAGTAGGCCAAAATTTTTAATTTGGCATATGCACCTAGCACCTACTGGCCGCAGGTGGCACCTGCGCCCATAGCCTGACCGCAAGTGCAGGTCACGGGTAGCTGTCGTGTGTAGGTTGTTTATGGGCCCAATTTTTAATTCAAATTTTGGGCCCACCAACACTTATATATGAACTAAAACAGCCCTCCATCGATATTTAAACAACCTCAACCTCATTCCAACTCATTCTAACGGTCAAAACTTCACTTTTCTCTTTGAATTCAAAGTTTTCTCTTAAAACACAAACTAACCTCTTACTTAAGTAAGGCCTAAATTGGCACTTATTTGAGATACCAACTTGTTATAACACACTAAAAACATGTTCCAACTTTGGTTTGCTTGACTTTTTCATTATTCTGTCACGAATCAAACCAGGGCCTGGCCGGGGGCCTCAAGTCCTACGTGTACCGGAGATCACCCCTTCACCTAATAAAATCAACGCATCATCCTTAAATATCGGATGAATTTTGAACATATAACAAGATAGCATATGGTAAAACTAATGATAACTCATCATATGTCTATACCAACCACCAACAACTGGACAACTATCCGTCGCTAAAATAATGAACCAAACAACCCAAGTCCATAGTAATCCAACAAAGCCTCTACAAAAATTAAAATCAATAAAATATCGAGACATGCCTCCGAAAGTAGCCAAAACAGAGTCTAAATAAGGTCTAAGACATAGAAAAATAAGGACTATGAAATGAAGCCTTCCAAAGTATGAAAGCTCACCACTTCAATGTCAACTCTCAAACTAACTCAAACACCTAATCACTGCACAGGAAAAGTAGAAAAAGTTCTGGTATCTGTATCGCGTGGGGATATAGTGCCCATAAAAGGTTAGCGGTTGGAGCCCTAGCATGTAACTCATGGGTAGAGGAATAAAAATAATGCCATGACAACAGTTCCAAACCAGTACAATATCCAAAGCATGATATCATGTGTAATTCGTATACATACATACTATATATACATACATACATATATATACATACATACATATATATATACATACATACATATATAAATAACATCACATGCTGGGGTAGGGAACAAAACTTAGCATGACCTTCAAAAACCTTAACCTGGGTTGTGTAGCATAACCATAATATAACAACGCATCCATGAGATATATGGAACCATCTCTCCCCTAGCTGGAAGAACCGCAGTGCGTGTAGCTGCATGAACCAGAGAATATCCATATCCTTGTCTGCCTTTATGTAGGACTCGAACCTCCCGACATAATCAAAGTGACTTAAGCACTAATGTATAAAATATGGAGGACTCGAACCTCCCATTCATATATTCATTTGGGGGACTTGAACCTCCTGGTCATATAGACACCCACACTGGCTAGCATGGTTTCCAGTGTTAGTCCTTTGGACTCCACTTTCACGGCCCGGCTACACATCCCGCTTTAAAGCCCAATTAAAATATTCATTACATATAACATAACCATTAATCCACTTACTTACCAAAGGTATCCCATTGGTATCATCATACCAACCCCACTTGCAAGCCTACAACATGTCATAACCATTATTAATCAACTTGGGACTCGAACCCATTGTCTAAACAAAGATATTAATTCAATTCAACATTTAGGGACTCAGACCCATTTAGTATTTCAAATAAATTTATGGCCCACAAGGACTTCATAAACCATTTACCAATAATCAACATTCTTAGGCCAATGCCTTAGTTCAAAACATGATTCAACATGTGACAAGATCATTCTCATTTATAATTTCACAAATAGGTTGAGGGCATACCATTATTAAAATAAAAAACCATCAAATTTAGGGTTATAATGACCCCTTAGTTAAACCACAATTACCATGAACCCATATGTGCAAAACCATTATTAAAACATACATAATCATAAATTGAATCATGAGAAGCAATACCCAACAATATTCATTCAAACTCTCAACCTTGGTTTTCAAAACCACAATTAATAACTCATGAACAATGTTTTAAACATATGTTTTTAGTGAACTAACAATGAAGGAAGAGTCACATGCCTGAGTTAGGAAGATTCATGGAGAGAATTTGATCCTTAAGTCCTTAGATAACCACTTTGAAGAAACCCTAGCCCAATCTTTCTTGAGAGGTTTTAGAGAGTGATTAGAGAAAGTTTGATCTTGTAAAGGGTATAATGAATAACCAAAAGGTGCTATAAGATATTGGGTCTTAAGGACTTAGGGTGGGAAACATCCAAAGTACCGCCAGTTTAAAGTTGTAAAATCTCTCCTTTTGTTACAAGTCAAGCCATTGAATCGTCACCATAACTTACGAATTGTACCATTGAGTCATCACCAAGACAAAGAATTATACATCACACACTGTCCAACTTATGAATTCCTACCACTTCTCACTAGACCATACGACTCATATGGTCTATTCGTGACCAACACATAACACCAAGGGCTTAGATACTGGACAACATACGACTGGACCCTATCCACTCGTCACATTATTAAATGACTCGTGAGGAGTCTCTCATAACCAAGGTAAGACTTGGACAATAAAACACTGGTTAACTTACTACTAGGGTCACCTAACCCATAACTACACTATACGACTCATGGTGTGAGTCCTAAGAAGGGTAGAGAGCCTAAAGCTAAGGAAATTGCAAAGGCCAAAGTCTGAGGTATTTCAATCTCCCCCTTAGGATCATTCATCCTCGAATGATGGGTCAAGGAAACGCAAGTACAATTGGACTCCATATAGATAGTGACACCAGATTTTCAACGTAATCACCACGGCTAACAACTCCAAGTTATGAGTCAGATGGTTCTTCTTATGAACCTTCAACTGTCTAGAGGCATAAGCAACCACCTTACCATGCTGTATCAAAACACAACCCAAACCAACCCGAGATGTATCACAAGAAACAACGAAACCCTCCACTCCTTCAAGCAAAGTCAAAACCAGAGTTAAAGTAAACTTATCTTTCAACTTCTCAAAAATACCCTTGCAAGCATCAGACAAAAAGAACTTTACCTTTTTCTAAGTCAACTTGGTCAATAGGGTAGTAATGGGAGAGAAACTTTCCATAAATCCTCCTATAGTAACCGGCTAAACCCAAGAAGCTCCAATTATCGGTTGGAGTTATGGGTCTAGGCCACTTCTTAACCATAATACCTTTCTGAGGATCCACCATGATTCCTTCACTAAACACAACATAGCCCAGAAATGTAAAAATGTTCAACCAGAATTAACATTTAGAGAACTTAGCATACAATTGCTAATCTTTCAAGGTCTGTAACACAATGCGGAGGTACTCGGCATGATCCTCCTTACTCTTAAAGTACACTAAGATGTCATCAATGAAGACAATCACAAACAAATCTAGAAAGTGATGGAAAACCCTTTTTATGAAGTCCATAAATGTCATAAGGGCATTAGTCAAACCAAAAGACATGACCAAGAACTCAAAATTCCCATATCGGGTGCAGAAAGCTATCTTAGGGATATCCACCTCCCTAATATTTAACTGATGATACCCTTAGGCTCTAGGGAACTTCTCTTCCATTCAACAATTGGTTTATTAGGGGATTTAAACATGACTTTATGGGTCCAACAGTCTAGATAAGCATAGCATGAGTGTAATCGATCCATCCCTAATATGACGTCGAAATTAATCAAGTCTAATTCAAATAGATCTACCAAAATCTCCTGACTACCCACATATACCACACAACCCCTATAGACTATCCTGGTAACCACAAAGTCACCCACTAGGGTAGAAATTAAAAAAGGATCCAAAATAAACTAGGGACCAAAATCAAAATATACAACCATAAATGGGGTCACATAAGAGAGAGTAGACCCTGGATCAAGTAAATAGTACACATCACAGGAAAAGAGTTTCAACTTACCAGTAATGACATCGGGATATGCCTCACAGTCCTAATGAGAAATAAGAGCATATAAGCAATTTCGGCCAATTCCAGTACCAGAATTTAAAGCAGCACCCTTTGGTGTTAGAGATGATAGAGAGAAAACATAAACCTTATTGGCCCCAGAAGCAACCTTAGAAAGAGAATCACACTACATATGGCCAATATGGCCATAATTAAAATATTGATTTCTCTCTTTCTCACATTAGCCATGGTACAGCTGACCATAAAATCTGCAAGGAGAATATGATGGAGCAGACTGAGCCCAACCAGCCTAGGATTAGGAACCATTTTCCATGTACCCTCTATCATACTGAGAAAAAGGATCACCGGACGACTTCGGGCAAGGAGTACTAGCCGTAGAGAAAGAACCAGAGCTCCCCCACTTATTATTAGGCTACTTTCCCCCATCTCTACCACTACACTACTGGACTTTACCCTGATTGGAAATTTTGAATTTCTTACTGTGCCTCTCACCAATATCAGTCCACTTCTTCTTTTCTTACTCAACCTACTATATATACATGACAAGTAGAGAAATATCTATATCCTTGTTCAATCAGGCAACCTTACTCCTAGAATCAACTCACAGGACAACCTAAAAGCAAAGTAACTCACTCTAGCTCTCATGCTAGACACTACTCAGGATCATACCTAGATAACTGATAAAATTTCAAGGCATACTCCTTGACTGACATCCTACCTTGTTTTAAATTCACAAATTTCTCCACTTTCTCCTCCCTCAACTCTTAATGAAATAAACAGTCCAAAAAGGTGCTAGAGAAGTCATCCTACCATACAGAGTTAGCACTATCTCCCCTAGACTGCTCCCACTCCTCGTATAATTGGTTTGCTACATCCTTTAATTGATAGGAAGGAAATTCCACACCCTTACTAGCTGAAACATCCATAATCTGGAGGATTTTTTCTATCTCATAAATAAAATATTAAGGATTTTCCTCAACCTTAACACTAGTAAAAGTTAAGGACTCAACCTCATGAATTGGCTAACCCTAGCGGCCTCAAAAGTTGGAGTACTATGCTTGGACTAAGAATTTACCAGATGAGCCTATATATAAATAGACTGACAAAACTCAGTATTTATTATATCAGCCTGAGGAGCTCGAAGAGGGCTAGAGGGAAATAGTGAAACTCCAGGAGGGCAATCAGGAACTAGACCCCTAGACTGAGTCTGAGCTATATACGTAGGACGTGTCCCATCATAGTGTCCCCAAGTGGAACACAGGAGTTTCCATGAGCTTCAGATCATCTGGGAGGCATGATCTGAAAAAGCGAGCAAATAGGAATTAGAGGAATCCAATATTAGACTCTACAACTCAAAACAGAATAATAAGAAAGGAAAATATTCCTAAATGTTTCGTAGCCTCTTTCCTATGAGTGTGGCATGCTACACACCAATAAAGAAGACTCTACTTGACACCAGTTTTATTTTACATAGTTTTGATACCAAAAATAAATATTTAATTTTTTAATTATCTATTAGCAAATCAAAAGAATTTTATTAATTGTTTTCATACACTATCGAGATTGACTCAACAAGATTGGCTTTGTGGATACCCAATTGACCATGAACCTAGGCTCTAATACCACTTTTGTCATGACCCAAACTAGGTGGCCGTGATGGGTACCTCGTCCCATATAGACTGGAGATCACCCCCTTCACCTAATCGAACCAACACAACATCCTCAAATGTTGAATGAATTCTGAACATATTACAAGATAGCGCATAGTAAAACTAATGATAACTCATAATATGTCTATACCAACCACCAAAAACCATATAATCATTCGTCACCAAAATAATCAACCAAATGACCCAAGTCCACAGTAATCCAACAAAGTCTCTATCAAAACCAAAATCAATAAAATATCAGGACATTCCCCCAATAGTAGCCAAAAATAAGTTTAAACAAGGTCTAAGACATAGGAAAATAAGGACCATGAAATAAAGTCTTTCGAAATATGGAAGCACACCACTTCAATGTCAACTCTCAAACTAACTCAAACACATTATCACTGCGCAGAAAAAATAGATTAAGTTTTGGTGCCTGCATCGTATGGGGATACAACGTCCAAAGACGGTTAATGGTTGGAGCGCTAGTATGTAACTCAGGAATAAAGGAATATAAATAATGTCATGACAATAGTTTAAAACTAGTACAATATCAATAGCATGTATCATGTGAAATGTGTATATATATATATAACATCATATGTCGGGGTAGGGAACAAGTCTTAACATGAACTTCAAAAATCTATCCTGGGTTGTGTAGCATAACCGTCATATAATAAGCCACCCACGAGATATATAGGCTCAACTCTCCCCTAGCTGGAAGGGCCCAGTGCGTGTAGCCATATAAACCAGCGAATATCCATATATGTATGTGCCTTTATGGGGGACTCGAACCTCTGATTCATATATTCGATTGGGAGACTCGAACCTCTCAGAAAAATAGACACCCGTACTGGCTAGCACAGTTTCTAGTGTTAGTCCTTTGGACTCCACTTTCATGGCCCAACTATACATCCCACTTTAAAGCCAAATAAAAGATTCATTACACGTACACAACTATTAATCTAGTAACTTACCAAAGGCACCCAGTGGTATCATCATACCAACCTCACTTGCAAGCCTACAACATGTCATAACCATTATTAATCAACTTGGGACTCAAACCCATTGTCTAAACAAAGACATTAATTCAATTCAATATTTAGGGACTCAGACCCATTTAGTATTTCAAATAAATTTATGGCCCACAAGGCCTTCATAAACCATTTACCAATCATCAACATTCTTAGGCCAATGCCTTAGTTCAAAACATAATTCAACATGTGACAAGATCATTCTCATTTATAATTTCACAAATAGGTTGAGGACATACCATTCTCAAAACCAAAACCCATCAAATTTAGGGTTAAACATGACCCCTTAGTTAAAATATATTTCCCATTCATCCACATATGTAAAACCATTATTAAACAAACATAATCATAAATTGAATCATGAGAAGTAATACCCAATAATATTCATTCAAACCCTCTACCTTTGTGTTCAAAACCTTCATTAATGATTCATGAACAATGTTTTAAAAATATATTTTTAGTGAACTAACAATGAAGAAAGAGTCAGATGCCTGAGTTACGAAGATTCACGGACATAATTTGATCCTTAAGTCCTTAGATGACCACTTTTAAGAAACCCTAGCCCAATCTTTCTTGAGGGGTTTCAAAGAGTGTTTAGAGAGAGTTTGATATTGTAAAGGGTATAATGAATGACCAAAAGGTGTTATAAGACATGGGGTCTTAAGGGCTTAGGGTGGGAAGTATCCAAAGTACCCCCAGATTAAAGATGTAAAATCCGCCTTTGGTTACGAGTCAAGCCATTTACTCATCACGATAACTTACAACTTATACCATTGAGTAGTCACCAAGACAGAGAATTAGACATACACAATATTCAACTTACGACTTCTTAGTCCTGCTCATCGCTATACCATACGACTCATATGGTCTATTCGTGACCAACATAGAATACCAAGGGCTTGGACACTGGATATATGATTGGACCCTAACCACTCATCACATGATCATATGACTCATGAGGAGTCTCTCATAAGTAGGACAGAACTTGACCAATAACCTATTGGTTAACTTATGACTAAGGTCACCTGACCCATAACTACACCATACAACTCGTGATGTGAGCCATAAGAAGGGTGGAGAGCCTAAAGCTCAAGAAACTTTCAAAGGATAAAGTCTGTGGCATTTTATATTCTCTTTTGGTTTTTCACATAAGTGGTAACTTTTTGGGATCCTAGTGGTTATATATTGATCTATTTATTAGTTAGATAAGTTGATATGTGTATTCCATTTCAAAATATATAGAATCCATTATCCTTGTACATTGGAGCCTTGAAGTATCCTAAAATCATAATGTACGGCCTTGTTTTGAAGTGAAATCTAAAGTTAGGCCCCAACCAAAAGTTGAACTTGTATGAATTAAAGTAATACCACTAGTTAAGCATGCTTTTTGTATTTAAAAGCCGTGATTTGTGATTAGTCTGTGAACATTGGAGTTGTTGGGATTTCAAATAGATTATAGGGGTGCAAAAATTGAGAAAAAATTCAAACTTCTAATATTTTAAGTTTTCTTCAACTTTTTCTATCCCTCACTTTTTTTTGGAAACTAACAACTAGTTTTTTAGGTACATATAGAGCCTAAAGCTGTGAAGAAGATGAAGGTCGGTACTTCAAGGGTACGAGCATAGTCTCCCTAACCTAGTGGTTTAGTTGAGGAGTACCTAAGGCAGCATCGTAGAAATGTTATAATTGAGGTGATATGCAGAGTCACGAGAGGACAGACTCGCTAGGATTCTTAATCAGTTGCTGCCCGGCTGAGGATGAAGTCAGCCAGGATGTCTTCACCATACACTCATCCACCTGATAATGATGAGGAGGAGGAGATAGAGTCTGAGTCTACTTTATAGGTTATTGCTTAGGACCCCCAGTCTAAGGAGGAGTCCTAGGATTTACCCGATGAGGTAGATTAGGTGGTGCCATAAATGGGGCCTCAGTCTGAGGATGGTACCGCTACTCATGTATAGCAGAAAGAAGTACCCCAGTCTAAGTAAAGTACAAATTAGGCTACCCATGATAAGTTAGTACATCAAGAGAGAGTCTCACTCCCATATATGTCTCAGATGTACCTCCTAAGGAGGGACATCAGAGGTGGTGTATGCCAAAGATGCAAGAGATATATATTATTGACAATGTATATAGGAGGAAGATAGCCCTACGAGGAGCATTTATGAGGATCACTGGATTGACCTATTGGGGATAGATTAAATACTTCACTTACGGGTGGTATTTGATAGATATTAGTTAGAGTGGATGACTAGGCCACTCAATTCCTACATCCCAATATGGTATGGGAATTTTATGCATCCAACAAAGCTATTATTATCCTTCTTATGTGCAGATATCCACTGGTTAGAGGGGTCAGACTTGATATTTCAACAAAGACTATTCACAGAGTTATCTTTAGCCCAAATTATATTACACCTATATCTACAGCTGAGTGTGACCACAAACTAAGAATTACATATGGTCAATATTTTATACAAGAGGCTGAGCATTATCTAGAGAGGGTTGAGATGGCTAGGTGGATAGCCAGTTATATTTCACCTTTAGGTGATGTGACCCCATGGATTGAGGGGCATTCTATGAGTAAGAATTGCCTATTAATATTTGAGGATAAGTTCTGATGGTTGCTAATTAGATAAGATTGAGATAACCACTCTTTAGATAATTCATTAACATAGGAGGGAGATGTACTAGTTGCGTGATTAATGGTCGGTTGTGTTATTGATTTTTCTACTATCCTCAGTTATGAGTTACATGATAGAGCCTTTTGGGAGTTGACTAATCTACAATTCTCTTGCATAATTCAGAGGCTATGTGATGAGGCCAGTGTGCTTGAGATATTAGGTGTAAAAAAGAGGGCACTTGTGAATACGACTGCAAACTAGGACTATGAGGGATCTAACATGTCCAATCTCTTTTAGGAGATCGAGACAATAGGCAACAGTACCACGAGCCCAGACTGAGGACCTAGAAATTTCCATAGAGCTTGATGAGTACATTAAGGTGATGTGGGTGTTAGTATTGATATAGAGATAAGGTAGCATAGAGAGGCTTCAAACTCTAGTACACAGGGTGAGAGGACACCAGCTACTTTTTCTTTAGCCCAGGCTTAGACCTCAAAGCTGGTGGGTGTACCTTTAGATCCTACTCGTCCTTCTACTACACCTATTTATTTAGGTATGATCACTATATCAAGTAAGTTTTTGTAGAGATTACTGCACAGTCAGGGGGCCACAGATACTACAATGAGGTTTGTCAAGACTGAGATAACTACCCTTTACGAGCAGATGAGATAATAGGTTAGGACTAAATTTAAGCAGGCACAGGCCTGATTGGAGGCTGCACTGAGTATTGTATTTTTGTAGATACATGATGACTCCCAGACATGGCTTGATGAATTTAAGAGATGGGTTACAACCCGAGTCACAGAGATAGATACGCTGGATCTAGCCCAGATGATGGAGGAGTTTGATATATTATAGGTAGATATACGCTCTCTCATAAAGAGTTATGTTATAACCACTTCCTCAATTATATCACAAGTGGTCCATCTATCACTTTTGTGCGTACTAAAATAATTTGATTTCTTTGTAGAGAGTGATGAGGAGGTCCTAATAGTTGGGACTAAGAGTGGTCACATAGACAACTTGAAGGACCCTAATTTACCATATGACCAGGCTGTTAAAAAGGCTAGGTATGATTTGATGGTGTTTGTAGTCATCAATAGGTAGAGGCATGCATCTATTGAAGCGGGTGCATCATCTAGTAGTGCACCGCCACCATTACCGCTTTCACCAGCTGATATACCCCCATATAGGGATGCTCATGATTCAGGCACCTAGTACATCCTAGGTATGTTCTCACTTCCCTCAATTTTATTTTAGCACATTAGGGACAGTATGCAGTTTTTAGTTGGGGGTAGGCATACCGTGCTACCACGAGTTTTTATTATTATGCTTCTTTTCCAATCGGCCACAGTATGGTTGTAGAACTGATATGTCTAGGATAATTTTGTGTCATATTGTGTTTTATTTAGTATTATGTTTTGTTTTGGTATAATTAGGAGATTTGAAAGTATTTAGGGTAGTAGTCATGATTTGACTAATTTTTGATACCCCTCCAAAAATTTGTGTTTTAGAATTGTGTGAATGTATATATGTGTGAACAGTGTGGATCTTGTTATGGCATTAGAATTAGGGACATGATAATCACTATAATAAATATATGAACTTAATAGGTAGTAGTTGGTAATATTGATTCTGTGCTACGTGTGAGTGAGATACTAGGCCTTTTTTTATTTTAGTACACTTTTAGCCTATAGAAATATAGCACTTTCGATGCTTAAAACAAGAAAAATATGCAGGTTTCTGAGGTTATTTTGTTAGATGTGATTCTTTTTGGGTATGTTTTGCAGGAAATCATATTTTGGATGATAAGTTCATGAAAAAGGTGAAAGGTGTGTTTTTGGCTACTTTTTGGAGCAATTATAGACTTTCGGGATATTTTTCAGCTTGATCATGATCAAAGCATGTTCAAGAATCAAAGAAGAGCTGAAAAGATGACTCCCCGAACTTACCAAGTCAACCAACAGACTGCATGTAGGACTACAAACCACAGGTAGGCAAAGAAGGTGCCAGAAGTTGAAAATCCTGAGAGCTGAACTTGCAAAAATTATTCATCCAATACCTATGCCCTGCCCCTGATCTCAGAGTCAGGACTTCAAGTACCACCTGCTCCCAGTGCCAGACAAACCCAATTTTCTCCTAGTTCATTCAGGTTTTTGTTTTTGGGTTTCCTCATGTACTATAAATACCCTTTGTTTGTATTTTAGTAGGAGTTACGTACTTTTGATACTCATAAACATATTGTGATTCCAAGATTCAATTTTGATCTTGGGATTCTCTTGTATTGACTTTGGTTCATTAATTCAGTTACGGTTGACGGTTTCTACACTACTTATCATTGTGATTTCATTTATTGTAAGACCCCATAAAATCCTAAGCTTAATTCAGTCCTTTAAAGCTTGTTAAGGAGTCACAGACTTAGAAAATTTTAGCTAAGTATTCATACTTAGAGTTATTTTAGCCTTCATAGTTGGCGATCTTAATTTCTGACCCATACGACCATTAAATATCAATCTTTAAGCAGATTCATGATCAAGAATGTCAGTAGGGCTTCTCAGGCGAGTTTTAGATTTTTTTGAACATCGTTTGAAGCATGTTTGGGAGTCCAAACCAGTGTATCAATGCGGTGTCGATGCACCGTGTCGCCTATAGTGTCGATGAATATTTTTCCCCAGCTCCCAGTGTCAAATTCTAGTGAGCCGACATGTACTCGGCGCGATGCATTATCCATAGCGTCGACCTTATCGATGCAGCGCACCAGCTTGTGTGTCACTGGGCACGGTTTTCACTCATAAAAACTGCATCTAGAGGGGAAATTGGGTAATTTTCCCACCCCAATTCATCCCCTAAAACATGAAATTAATCATTTCTAGGGCAAAACACCCATTATTTTCTCTTAAATTACTCAAGAACAAACCCTAGGGAATCTACTTTTACGGCTCAATCTTCAAGAACACTCCACCAGTCTTCATTAATTCAAGTACCAAGGTATGTGAAGTGTTCATCCAAGGGTTTCTTCCACCCTTGGAGTCAAATAACACCCTTGGAGTCAAATAAACTCTTTTAAACTTCAAGTAGATTGATTTCATGATTTTCATGATTGGATTTAAGTGTATTCATGATTAAAATGTTAATTGGGTTTCTAATCTAGGGTTTATTACAAGATTCAAGTGGAATTGATTATCATGTGTGTAGTATCATGTGAATTCATGTTAAAGCCATTGAATTAGTGAATTTGGGAATTTATGTTATGATGCCTACATGTTGTTTTAGAATCATATGCATAGTTATGCTCCCCAAGTATTTGTTAAAATGCTCATGTGAATTAGATGGGGAAAAATCATGAAATGCTAGTATATGTGTAAACTTTTGCCTTATAAGTGTTTGATAAAATGTCCCTATGGATGAGTTATGAACAAGTGCACAGTGTTTTGCTTTTCAAGTTTACTCTACGCTTTACTTTTCATGCTATCGAGTCCTGGGGGTATTCATTACCTAAAAATTTAGCTGTTTACCTAGAGCTATAGTGGTTATAGAACAATCTCAGTAGTGTTATGAATAGTAGTACTCAGTAATCAATCAAAGTCTTAGTTCAGTATTCAGTTCAGAATTTAGTGAACTCAGTCAGTTAACAGATTTAGTAGTACTCCATCAGTTAGCGAAACCCAGTGAAATCAGTTTAGTTTAATAGTATGATCAGTAAAAGTTCAGTCAAGCCTAGTATAGACTAGAAATCAATTCAGTGTCTACTCAGTTGGGAGTAGGATTCAACATCGAGCGAACCCAGGGATGAGGGCATTCCTGCCAGCATAGGGTTTGACTCTTAGTAGTAATATCGATGTTACAGAACTACGTTGCCAGCGTAGGCTGAGATATCTTCCTGACAGACTAGGGTTGATACATCTCATACGAGTTTTTCTGCCAGCGAGGGTTAACAAAAGAGCTTCTTGTCAGAGAGGGTTAACTCACAGCTTGTCTTTACCTATGGCATAGTACTGATACCCTTCTAAATACGGTTACAGGTTAGACCCCAATCCATTTAGAGAGGGGCATATTGGTTAGATGATTCCCTCCCACAGTTTTAAATTCAATTTCACACTCAGTATAGAATTTAGTTCAATTCTACACAATCAGGAGTGCCAAATACAGTCACCCTACTTAGTATAGAATTCAATTCAGTTCTACAAAATCAGGACTATCAGAAATATTCACCCAGTTATCAATTAGGACTGCTAGAAATAGTCACTCAGTTATTAGTATTACAGTATTAGTAAACTCAGATATCAGTTAATCAGTATCCAGAACTTAGTAACCAGTGTTAATAGGATCTCAGTTACAATTTATGTATTCATGCATGTTCTTTCATTCAGTTATGTTCATGTTACTCAGTCAGTTATTGTTCGTGCATATGAACCCATGCATATCAACCTACCTCATTTAGCATACCAGTACATTCAAAGTACTAACGTATATTTTTCTTTTGTGCTATGATATCTTATATCATAGGTTCAGATGCACGGGCTCCTGATCGTACTTAGCAGCCCAGCCTATCAACAGCATACTTAGTGGTGAGTCCTCATAGTTTGAGTATAGAATATTATTTCAGTATTTCAGTATAGTTTTCAGTAGTTGGAGTTAGTTGGGGGCTTGTCCCATCAACTCCATAATTCACACAGTTAGAGGCTTTCAGACTAGAGTATTTCAGATAAATATTTCAGCATTCAGTTTTCAATATTCAGTATTTGTTTTCATTTATGAACCTTATGGAAATTTTAGCCTACCTTCCGTATTTATTTTAGTAATATCAGTATTACAGTTTCATTATTATTTAGTGCTCACAGCTGGTACCAGTCATGAGTTAGCTAGTGGTTCTCCGTGGTCACTAGCACCGTGTAGCATCTGGGGTACAAACTCAGGGCGTTACAAACATGGTATCAGATCCTAAGGTTTAATAGTGTCCTAGAAAGTCTAAAAGCCACATCTAGCAGAGTATTCTACATAGGTGTGTAGCACGCCACACTTATGGACAGGAGGCTATGAGATGTTTTAGGAAAAGTTTCCCTTCTTTTAGTATTCATGTCCAGCGAGTGAGCATAAACTCATAATAAACTCTCAGTCTAATCCTTTCCCCTTCTATTTACAGAATATATCTCCAAAAAGGACTAAGGGAAGAGGAACGGGAGACCAGCTATTATCTTAGCCCATTCAGCCAGATCCTCTAGAAGAGCATGTATCCTATGTAGAATTCAAAGAATATTCACCACCATACCTCATTCTGTGGTAGCCCAGAGTGAATGCCCAGCTACCATCCCGGCCAACCCAGTGGCCAATACTACTGTAGCTAGGATTCGACACTTCACTTAAATGAACCCTCCTTCTTTTATCGAGTTGAAGTCAGATGAGGACCCACATGAATTTATTGATCAGGTGCAAAAGGTTAAAAATATTATGGGGCTGACTACTAGTGACACTGCTGATTTGGTCGCATATTAGTTACAGGATGTGGCTCACTCGTAGTTCAAACAGTAGAAAGTCGAGAGGGTCACAGATGCAGGGCCCATAGAATGGGAGGAGTTTACCATTGCTTTTATGGATAGGTTATTCCCAATAGAGTTGAAAAAAGTGAAGGTTTTAGAGTTTATTAATCTGAAATAGGGCAACATAACAGTATAAGAGTATTCTCCCAAGTTTACTCAGTTAGCTAGATATGCCCCTCATATGGTAGCAGATAGCAGATCTAAGATGAGTAAGTTTGTGTCTGGTATGTCTAATAGTGTGGTTAAGAAGTGTAGGACCATAATACTGATTAAGAAAATAGACATATCCAGGCTCATGGTCTAATTCAGCAGATAGAAGAGGCTAAGAATAAAGAGAAGGAGAGGGAGAATAAGAGACCTAGAATAACTAGCTTCAACTTTACCCAACCTAAGTTAGATAGTGGTAATCATTCACATTTTTACCAAAAATCTTTAGTCCCAGCTCCGTCCTCAGTCAGTGCTCCAGTTTCAAAATTTAGAGACGGCAATAGAGATAGGACGCCAAGCCCTAAACTACAGGGTAGTGTTAGCAGTGCCCAAAAAAAATCCTCTCTGCCAAAAGTATGGTAGAAACCATCAAGGTATCTGTATAGCATGGCAGTGATGTATGGTTCAGATGTGGCAATCCAAGCCACAGGGTCAGAGAGTGTCCTCAGGTGGGTTTGAAGAGTCAGCATAATTGTCCCCCACCTCAGTCCGATCGCTCGAATTAGCAGGGTACTACTTCCAGTGCCCTCAGTGGGAAACACCCAAATAGAATCTATGCACTTCAGTCCCGATAGCATCAAGAGAGTTCTCCTAATATGGTCACTAGTACGTTACAAGTTTAGCATTTGCATGTTTATGCTTTGCCAGATCCAAGAACTTCTTTGACCTTTGTAACTCCTTATATAGCGGTTGACTTCAGAGTCAGACCTGAAATTCTAGTAGAATCTTTCACAGTCTCTACCCTAGTGGGTAAATCAATCATAGTCCAGCGGGTATACAGGAACTGTCCAATTATGGTATCTCAGAAAGTCACTTCAGCAGACTTAGTAGAATTAGAGATGACAGATTTTGATGTCATTATCAACATGGATTGACTTCATTAATGCTATCCCTCAGTTGAATGTAGAAACAAAATTGTCCAATTTTAATTTTTGAATGAACCTGTCCTAGAATGGAGGGGTAGTACCTCAGCACTCAAGGGTCAGCTTATTTCTTACCTAAGGGCGAGAAAAATGATATCTAAGGGATGTGTCTATCAACTCATTTGAGTTAAGGATTCTAGTTCTGATACTCCCAGTCTTGAGTCAGTTTTAGTAGCATGTGAATTCCCAGATATATTTTTCAAAGATCTTTTTGGAGTTCCTCTCGAGAGGGAAATTAACTTTGAAATAAACCTTCTTATAGATACTCAACCAATATCTATTCTGCCATACAGAATGGCCCCAGCAGAACTCAAAAAATTAAAAGAACAGTTGAACGATCTCCTAGAAAAGGGATTAATCAGACCCAAAATATTCTCTTGGGGTGCACCAGTTCTATTCATGCGTAAAAAGATAGTTCTCTTAGAATGTGTATAATCTACCATTAGCTGAACAAAGTCATAGTCAAGAATAAATACCCACTTCCCAGAATTGATGACTTGTTTGGCCAACTTCTGGGAGCCAGTTACTTTTCTAAGATAGACCTCAGATCATGCTATTATCAACTCAGAAGTAGAGAATATGACATTCGAAAAATAGCTTTCCAAACCCGGTATGGTCACTTCGAGTTTCTAGTCATGTCCTTTGGTCTTACAAATGCCCCAGCAGCTTTCATGGACTTAATGAATTATGTGTTCATGCAGTACATGGATATGTTTGTTATAGTCTTCATTGATGACATTCTTGTCTATTCTCGTAGTGAGAATGATCATACAGATCATCTCAAAATCATACTTCATACTCTCATAACTCATCAGTTGTTCGCCAATTCAGTAAGTATGAATTTTGGCTAAGGTCAGAAGCATTCCTTGGTCATATTATTTCTGGTGATGGGATTAGAGTTGATCCTCAAAATATCAAAACGATGAGAAACTGGCCTAGACCAATTTCTCCATCAGATATTAGGATCTTCTTGGGTTTAGATGGCTATTATCTTCGGTTTGTTGAAGGGTTCTCATCTATTGCATCCCTCATGTCCAGATTGACTCAGAAGAAAGTTAAGTTTCAGTGGTTAGATTCCTGCGTGAAGAGTTTTTCGGAGTTGAAGACTCGACTCACCTCAGCCCCATTTTTGACTCTACCAGATGGTTTAGATGGGTTTGTTGTGTACTGTGATGCATCCAAAGTAGGTTTGGGTTGTGTCCTCAGGCAGAGAGGTATAGTCATAGCCTACGCCTCTAGACAGCTTAAGCCCTATGAGAAGAATTACCCTACCCATGATCTTGAGTTAGCAGCTGTAGTGTTTGACTTAAAGATTTGGAGGTATTACTTGTAAGGGGTACATGTTGATGTGTACATAGATCACAAAATCTTTCAGTATGTCTTTTCTCAGAAATATTTGAATTTACCTCAGAGAAGATGGTTAGAATTGTGAAAGATTATGACATAAGTATTCTGTACCATCCGGGAAAGGCCAATGTAGTGGCTGATGCTCTCAGTAGATTGTCTATGAGTGGTGTTGCTCATGCTGAGAATGATAAGAAAAAGTTAGCTCAGGAAGTTCATTAGCTTTTCCGACTAGGTGTTCTCTTAGTCAATTCAGCAGAAGGTAGTGTGTGGGTTTAGAATAGTTCAGAATCATCTCTAGTTTCTGAAGTAAAGGAAAAGTAGGACAGAGATCCCAATCTAGTTAAGCTGAAAGAGTCAGTCAGAGATCAGAAAGTAGAGGTTTTCTCCTAAGGGGGAGATGGTGTGTTGCGTTGCTGGGGTGTTAATGTGTGCCAGGTATAGATGACTTGAGCAATGAATTCTTGCAAAAGTGCATGGTGCGCGATACTCTATTTATCCAGGGCAACTAAGATATACCACGATTTGTGGGAGATCTATTGGTGGAGTGGGATGAAAAGGGATATCATAGAGTTTGTAGCTAAGTGCTCTACATGTCATCATATTAAGATTGAGCACAAAAAGCCGAGTGGGTCCATGCAAGAGTTTAGTATTCCCACATGGAAAAGGGAAGAAGTGAACATGGACTTTGTGATGGGTTTGCCTTGTACTCGTCATCAGTATGATTTGATTTGGGTTATCATAGATAGGATGAGCAAATATACTCATTTCTTGCAAATTCATACCTCTTATTCTGCCAAGGACTATGCCAAACTCTATATTAGATAATTGGCCAGGTTACACAGAGTCTCAATGTCTATCATCTTAGATAGAGGTATCCAATTTACCTTTTATTTCTAGAAAGCATTCCAAAAGGGTCTTAGTACCCAAGTTAACCTTAGTACAACTTTCTACCCTCAGATAGATGGTCAAGCAGAAAGGACCATTCAGACTATAGAAGATATGCTGAGAGCATGCATTGTTGATTTTAAAGGTAGTTGGGATGACCACTTGCCTTTGATTGAATTCACATATAATAACAACTATCATTCTACTATTCAGATAGCTCTGTTGAGGCTCTCTATGGTAGGAGATATAGATCTCCAATTGGTTGGTTCGAGGTAGGTGAAGCAGCAGTAGTAGGGCCTGACTTAGTGTCTGATGTCATAGAGAAGGTTCAGCTGATCAGGGAAAAGCTTAGGGTAGCCCAGAGCAGACAAAATTCATATGCAGATGTGAGGAGAAAAGATCTCAAGTTTGAGATCGGTGACCTAGTGTTCTTGAAAATCTCTTCCATAAAGGAGTGAAGAGGTTCAGAAAAAAAGGAAAGCTCAGTCCCCGATATGTCGGTCCTCACAGAATTTTCAGTTATTTTGGAAAGGTAGCTTACGATCTTGAGTTTCCTTCAGATCTAGCTTCTGTGCACCCAGTGTGTCATGTCTCCTTACTGAAGAAATGCATTGGCGACCCTGTATTCATAGTTCCTTTAGAGGGCTTAGATATTCAGAATGATCTGTTATTCGAAGAGGTTTCAGTTCAAATCCTTGACCATCAGATTCACAGACTGGGGAACAAAAAAGTTCCCTTACTCAAAGTTCTTTGGCGGAATCAGTCCATTGAGGAAGCTAATTAGGAAATAGAAGCAGATATGTGGACCAAGTATCCTTACCTTTTCTCCGCAGACCCAAATTCAACTTAAGGTAACAGTCTTTCTTAGATTTGATTAGTTCCATGTTCAGTTACAGTTACAAATTTGGTATTCTTTACCATCACATATCATCTTCATGACAATCATGCATTCATGAATCAGTTCAGCCATGTACCTATGCCTTAGATATGCATGTTCAGCATGAAAACTCAGCTTATCAGTAGTTTCAGTCATGTATTCCATGCGTTAGATATGCATGGTCAGTGTGTAAACTCAGTCTATCATTGTTTCTTAGCTTATTCAGTCTCATTTGAGGACAAATGTTCTCAAGGGGGAGATATTGTAATACCCTGTATTTTCCTAGCCTAATTTAACTCTTAGTACAGGAGTTATCCTAAATAATTTTTTTTAAAATACTCAGTATTTTTCAGTTTAGAGCATACCATTACGTAGGAAATTTAGTCAGCTTTCCAACGATATAAAATTCGACCAAATCCAACACTCGGGTGAGAAGTTATAGCATACTTTGTAAAACAATGTGCCAAATTGGAAACAAACGCGTCACGGAGCTAGACCAAATGGAAATTTTCAAATCTAGTGAGACTACGCTATCATGGTGCATCGCACCAAGGCTAATTTTCATATTTTCCTTTTTTTAGTAAAGCTACGCGATTTCACCACGTCGTGCCATCAGAACAGTTCACAATTGTCATTTTCCAGTAAAACGGCGTGATAGCGCCGCGTCGCACCAAGGGCCCTTGTCGGAAAATTTTAATGAAAATTAAAAGTTTCATCCAGGGTTAAACTATTCTTTTTTTATGATTTTCATACGCTCAGATATGGGATTTAATCCCTAAAAACATTTTAAACTCATTCTTTATTAACTTTTCCCAAAATCAACAAGCTCTCTCTCAATTAGAAAACCCTAAACTTCAAGCAATCAAAGAGCATTCCTCAGGAAAATCATTAAGAACTTCAAGAATTAAAATATCCAGGTATGTCAGATGTTCATTCATGGGTTCCTTTCAATCATGAAATCCAAGAATCCATTTTTAAAACTGCAAGTTTATAGAATTATTAATTCCATGCTTGAAATTGATTGTATGCATGTTCATGATATTAATTGGGTTTTAAATCCATAATTATTATAAGATTCATGAAATCAGAATAGTATTTATGAGAAGTTAATTTAATTGCATGCTAAACCCTTGAATTTGCAATTGAGTATTATATTCATGAAGTTCATGTGTTGACCATTATCATGTGAAATAATCCATGCTCCCCAAGCATTTGCTAAAATGCCTATGTGAAGTAAATAGTGGAATCATGACAGGTCATTATGTGGTCTCAATTATGTACAAGCTTCTGCCCTACCAGTGTTTGATAAAATGCTTCTATGAATGAATTATGAACAAATGTACATTGTTATGCTTTTCAAGATCATGCAATGCTTTACTTTTCATGCTATCAAGTCCTAAGGGTATCCAATACCCGACAATCTATATATTTACCTAGACCTCCAGTAGTTACAAAATAGTCTCAATAGTGTTATGATCAGTAGCACTCTTGTCAGTTATAGAACTCAGTAAACTCAGTCAGTTACTGTTCATGCATATGAACCCTTGCATTTATCCTTACCTCATGCATATGAACCCTTGTATCCATTCTTATAGAACTCAATGAAATGCAGTATCAGTCTAGTTTAGCTCAATATAATTAATTTAGTGTCTATTCAGTTGGAAGTAGGATTCAGCACCAAGTGAACCCAAGGATGGAGGCTAACTTGCCAGTAGAGGGTGTGATCCTTAGAAGCAGTCCTTGCATTCTAGAACTACATAGCCAGTGTAGGTTAAGACATTAACCTTCCAGTTGAGGGTTGATGAGGTGTTTCAACCTGACTGTTGAGGGTTCCACCATTCTCATTAGAGTACCTGCCAGATGAGGGTAACTCTTCAGCTTGTCTTTACCCGTGGAATGGTACTGACACCCTTCCAACTGAGGTTATAGGTTGGACCTCAGTTATCTTATTTGGGGTATG
>JAPEIP010000007.1:159821564-159839519 GCA_026120095.1 Capsicum chinense
GATACTCATTTTTGAGATATTAATCGTGCCTTTGAATGATGGTTCTTGGAGTTCTTGAACTAGGAACTTGGAATCTTGAATAAATTTGCAAAATTAATAGTGAACTTTGGAGGTTCTTGAAGTTGGATGTAGGAGCTTAGGGTTTTTTTTTTTAAGGAATTTGATGAAATATAACATATAATGCTTCTAATAGGTTTTAATATAGGGTTTAAATAGATTTTGGGTGAGGGGGAATGACCAAAATGCCCCTAAAAATTAAATAATTCTTGAATCTGTCCTTTGGTGGACTGTTTTGATAGTTTGAAGTAGATCAACCTTAACGTTTTACTTCGATATCCAAATTGGATAAAACTAATTTCATTAGAAAGAGGACTCTCATATATTTCCTTTAATATATAGTATCTCACCCAGATCATTGTGTACGAGGAGTTATGATCGTTTGAAGTTGACCCAAAAATTCACTTTTGATAGGCTGAAGTAGATCGATCATAACTTTTTGCTTCGATAGACTAATTAAATGAAACCAATTTCATTGGAAAGAGGACTCACAGATCTTTCTGTTGATATATAGTAAATCACCTAGATCATTATGTACAAGGATTTATGATTGTTTAAAGTTTGAGCAAAAATACGCCAGGCCTCAGTACTTTTTCCTGCACGTTTTACTGTTCACTACTATTCACAGTTCGATCGGAATGTTCATAACTTGTTGCTCAGGTATCTATTTTGGATGATCCACATATCGTTGGAAACATTATTCAATACTCTACGCAATGGTGGGTCATAATCTAAGATATTCCGCACAGAAAATTTATAATTCATTTTAGAAGATAGAACCCAGCACATTTATGCACAAAATTTCAACGAAAAATTTCTCGGGGTATTACAGTAATATATGGACATGAGAGAAAAGGGTACATAAGAATCCCCATCCCCTGTAATATCTCTGGTTCATGCCGCTATACATACTAGGGCCCGTTCATGGGGTAACACTGGACCCACATAGCCCATGGCTAGTTTTAGGACAGTCAAGCTACACAGCCCAAGTTAAAGTTTTAAATGCATGTTAAACCTGATTCCCTTTCTCGGCTTGGTAAATATGTATGTGATTGCATATGTTTCTTTACTTTGGTTTTGAATAATGGAATTATTTTATCCTTATTCCTGAGTACATGCTATCGTTCACCTGCCAACTCATATTCGGGCGTTGTATCCCCATGCAATGTAGGAACCGGTCATACTATTCCTCCTACTCAGTGACTTAGATTCGAGGACAACATTTATGTTAGACTGAAGTGGTGAGATTTCATACACCAGAAGACTTCATTTCATGCTATAGATATCTTTTCATACTTTTATTTATTTCTTGGACTTTGTTTTTAGCTATAGTCAGGGGCATGTCCTGATTGGATGTTCTTTGTTTTTGGTTAGAGGCTTTCTATGACTACTATGGTCATGGGTGGTGTCAACATTGGTGTCAGCCTTCGTATTGGTATTGGTATTTGGGCTAACACAGGTTGGATATTTGGATGGTTATGGTTATAGATTTTATTATGTCCTTGATTTCTTATTGTTCCATCTTGTTATATGTTCAAAATTCATCTGACATAGGGTACAAGTAGTTATGGTTTGATATTGGGGGTGGTCTCCGTTCTTGGTTAGTCTTGAGAAAAATGACACAACTAGGCCCTAGTTCTGGTTGTCTCAACTGAGCTTCCCTTTCTTCTAAAACTACATCACTCCCTTCATAGGAAAAACTTTCTAGAATATCCCATCATTAGCTGTAAACTCTAACTCCATTCGCCTCACATCCGCATAGGACTTCTTGTGACTTTAGGTAGTCTTAAGCCTATCTCTAATTAGCTTTACCTTTTCGATGGCTTAGTGAACCAAGTCAGGAATAAGCAACTTAGTCTTACCAACCTCAAACCACCCAATAGAAGACCAATACCTCCTACCATAAAGAGCCTCAAAACGAGCCATATGAATTATTAAATTATAACTATTTTTATATGCGAACTCAATGATAGGTAAGTGATCAACCCAACTACCTCAAAAATCAATCACACAAGCCCTTAACATATCCTCCAAAGTCTAATAGTCTATTTTTCTTGTCCATCCATCTGAGGGTGGAAAATGGTGCTAAGGTTCACCTTAGTCCCCAAACCTTTCTAAAATGAATGCCAAAAGTAAGAAGTAAATTATGTACCTCATTCTAAAAAGATGGAAATTGGCGCTCCATGCAACTTGACAATTTCTTGGATAAATAACTTAGAATACTCCATTCCAAAGTAGTTAGTCCTCATAGGTAAGAAGTGAGCTGACTTAGTCATCCCATCCATAATGATCTAAATTGAATCATACTGGTTGCAAGTCCTTGGAAGACCTATAATGAAATCTATGTTGATCATCTCACACTTTCACACAAGAAACTCTATCTCTTGAGACATCCCTCCAGGACTCAAGTGTTCAACCTTCACTTGCTGTATATAAACCATAAGTCTGTAGATATCTATGTCATTATTAGCATTGTAGCCTTACACTCCAACACTAAGTCACCGAACAACCAAGAAGTAAATTTTCTAATCTTTGACCTCATGAAAGACACCAACTACAGAGCATAACGATACAATTATTAAAATTTTAGTGCATACTCCTTAACACTCATCTTGCCCTACTTTAGATTCACAAACTCTTCTTTCTTAGCTTCCCCCATCTACTAAGGAAGGAAATGATCAAAAAAGGTACCTAAAAAATCATCCCATAAAGTTGGATCCACATCATCACCTCTCAACTGCTCCTACTCCTCATATTGCTTATTAGCTATATCTTTTAACTGCTATGCAACAAACTCTATACCCTTAGAATCGGTATCATGCATCACCCTGAATATCTTCTCCATATCATCCACAAATCCTTGAGGATCCTCCTCAACCTTAGAGCCTATAAAGGTTGGGGGATTCAATATCATAAACTATCCAACTCTAGTGACCTCATAAAAAAGAGCAGTAGGACCAACACAATCTGACTAATGAGACTGAGAGATCACCTACTTAGTAAGAAAATGAATAGTCTGACAAAACTCTATATTAGAGATGTCACCCTAAGGTGATGGGGCAAGAGTATCATCACTCCAGAAAGCTCAAAGAGTACTAGTAGGAATTGGTGGAACTTACAAGGGGCATTATAATTAGGAGCAGGGACCCTAGATAGGGTCTACACTCCATAAGAAGGTCTAGTTCCATCAACATTGTCCTCAGTAAGACGGAAGGTTCGGCAGTGTTTCTATGAACATCAGATCTTTGAGGAGGCATCATCTGAAACATAAGTAAACCCAAGTTAGGGAAATTCAAGACACCAGACTATATAGCCCAAAATAGAACACAAGAAAGGGAAATATTCCTAAATTTCATGTAGCCTCTCCTTTCTATGTATAGCATGCTATACACCAATATAAGAAATTCTACTGGGCACATCTTTGTGAAAACCCAACAACCCTGAACCTAGATCTGATACCAAGCTTGTCATGACACAACCCCAAGCCTAGTTGCAACGGGTATCTCAAGTCCACCGAGGACTGGAGACCACCCCCTTATCCTAGCCAACCAAAACATAATACGATAAAAAGTAGAAGACAACCAGAATATAAAGATAAGATAATTAATGTACTCAAATAGAACTAAGAGAAAATAAGCACTAATCAACCCACTATCTATCCATAAAGCCTCTACAATACCAGAATACCAAATTAAGTTGGCACATGCCCCGACCATAGCCATAAGACAATCAAAAAGTATAAAAAGAAACTGATGGGATTTTGATTTTCATAAATAAAGAAATTAAATGTCTGACCTTCTAGAAGATTGGGGCTCATCACTTCAATGCATTCTAACCGACGAACCAAAATCACCTAACTCTGCACAAGGAAACCAAAGAACCCCTAGGACTCTACATCATGAAATAATGTAGCATCTGGGGATGAGTAATGGGGTGAGCGCTAGCATGTAACTCAGGATAAGGGATAATATAATATCATTTTCTAGAAAAAAATAAACTCAATGTACATGTTCACATACGTGTATATTCATATATATATATATATATATATATATAGAAGATATTGGGATAAGGTACAAAGTTAAAGCATCAAATTTAAAGACATTAACCTGGACTATGTAGCTCTAACCATCCTAAAAATACCTATGGGTTATATGGGTCTAGCCCCCTTCACCAAAAGGGCCTCAATATATGTTAGCCGTACGAACTAGAGAAGTCAAAGGAAAGGCCATGGAATCCACGACCCTACGCCAATTTAAGGTATATATATCAAGTGTGAACTATGCACATGGTCATGAAGACAACCACATCAGTAAACATGGTTTTCAATATCAGTCCCCCTGGGACCTCTACCTTCTACGGCGAGCTATATAACCCCTTTTAAGCCTAATTAAAAAACTTGCACATAAACCCATCCATTTAACCAAAGATACATTTATCAAGGCATTAACAATTTAATATTATAATACCAATTATACTTGTAAGTTAATCCGTGTAAGATGGGGGAATCTATGATCCCCAATCGTCCCTCTAAGTTAGGTAATCCACAATCTCTTTTTGATTCCCAAGTTATAATTTAAAATCAATCCATGGCCTCTGAGGTCTTTCAAAATCATTTATGTTCCATTATCCTATCATGCAATGCAAGGTTTCAAAAGTGGGTTAAATCATGTATATCTATGTTCCAAAAGTAATTTCAAACCATTAAATTATAAAATTGGGAGAATCCATGACCCCTTTAATTTATCAAATCAAGTTGGGGGATCTATGACCCCATCCCATCCACCATTCCCATGCACATATTAATATCAAAACCTTGAGATAAAACATGAATAACGATTCTAAAACCATGAGAAAACCAACCAAGTAGTGATCATACAAAACCCTCAACCCATCATTCAAAACCCAATAATTAAATTCTAATAAACCATGATTAAACACATATTTTTGAGACTTATATTAATCATATGACTAACCATACATTTTGTATGATGTGGTATGGGTCAGGTAAACCAAATCATAAGTTGTCTAGTATGGTATGGTTGGGTTACTGTTGTAGCTACAACTTGCTTGTGTGTACGAGTGGCTTACTAAGAGCCATGAGGTAGGGTATGAGTAGTATAGTGGAGCTGAACATTGTCCAGTGTCCAACCCCTTTGATTCTATCTTAGATACGACTTATGGCTACAACTCGTATATTATGGGTATGAGTGTGGAAAAAGGATCCATATGGTGGATAGTATATAGATATCTAACCTTCTATTCTAGGTACAACTTGAGAGTACCACCTGTATGATGTGAGTACAAGTGGAGGGGTTCAACCATACCCACCTGCGGGAATTTATACAGTTTAAGTTTGGGGTATTCTAGATATTTCCCCTATTAAAACACTCTTGGTAATTCACCAACATACTATTCCCAAGTCAAACACTCTAAATTTTCTCTCAAAACCCTTAGTTCAAAAAGGAGGCTAAGGTTTCTTCAAGGTGGTCAATTAAGGCTCGCAGGGGTGGTTTCTCTCAATCTTCTTTGGTATCTAAGGCATGTTACTCCTCTCTCATTATTATTTAAAAATAAAAGCATGTTTTACTTAATAGTTTTCATGGCATTTTATGGGTTTGTGTTGGTTTTGAAATATGTGTTTGGGTTGTTTGGTTACTAATGGTTGGATGATGTTTCCCATGTTCTTTTTTATGTTATAATATTGGTTTGAACATGTTTAATGCCTATGAGAATATTTTTGTCACATAGTTTAACTTTTATTAAAAACTGTGTATTGCATAATATGTTAATTGAACCCTAAATAGTTTAATTAAATTAAATAATTTGGAAAGTCCTTGGTGGCCATTATTTTGATTGATTGGAAATCCTATGGGATACATGGGAATCCCCTAAGTATTGGCTAACGACATTGCTTGCAAGATATAGTTTGTATGATGATACCACTTCATAATGCCTTGGTAATTAACTCTGGAATTGATGATTTAGTTATGTGCTAAAGGTTTTTAATAGGTCAATAATGATAGGTTGTGATAGTTAACTATGAAGGTGTGAGTCCGATGGACGGACACTGGAAACTCATGTTTTCCAACATAAGGGTTGGTCATGGTGACCATATACTTGTGGGGTACATGAGAATACCCTAAGTTTATACTTCTATATATGTATCATAGAGGATAAAGGGTACACGGGAATCTCCGAACCTTATGTGCTAAAGGTTTTTAATAGGGCAATAATGGCAGGTTATGATAGTTAACTACGAAGGTGTGAGTCCGATGGACGGACACTGGAAACTTATGTTTTCCAACATAAGGGTTGGTCATGGTGACCATATACTTGTGGGGTACATGAGAATCCCCTAAGTTTATACTTCTATATATGTATCATGGAGGACAAAGGGTACACGAGAATCTCCGACCCTTATATTATCTCAGATTCGTGTGGCTATATGTATTGGGGCCCATTTATGGGGTAACATTGAACCCATATAGACCATGGATGGTTTTAGGATGATCAAGCTACACAGCCCAAGTTAAAGTTTTAAATGCATGTTAAACCCGGTTCCCTTTCCCAGCATGGTAAATATGTATATATGTATGTGCTTTCATATGTTTATTTACTTTGGTTTTGAATAATGGCAATATCTTATCCTTATTCTCGAGTATATGCTAGCATTCACCTGCTAACATATTTTTGAGTGTTGTATCCCTACGTGATGTCTGAACCGACCATACTACTTTTACTCAGTGACTTAGATTTAGGGACAACATTTGCATCAGACTAAAGTGGTGAGCTTCCATACTCTGAAAGACTCCATTTCATGCTATGGATATCTTTTCATACTTTTATTTATTTCTTAGACTTTGGTTTTTTCTAAGGTCGAGGGAATGTCCCAACTAGATATTCTTTGTTTTTGGTTAGAGGCTTTGCATGACTACTATATGCATGGGCAATATTGGTATTAGTCTCATCCTTGGTATTGGGGATGACACCACTTGGATATTTGGTTGGATTTTTGGATGGTTATGGTTATGGATTTTATTATAGTCTTTGATTTCTTATTTTTCTATCTTATTATAAGTTTGAAATTCATCTGACATAGGGTACTAGGCAATTATGGTTGGGTATTGGGGGTGGTCTCTGGTCCTGGTTGGGCTTGAGGCTCCCAACACGACTAGGTCATTGTTTGGATCGTATTAGATTGGTATTAGAGTACTAGGGTCCTGTTCACTTGGGAGTCCATTAGCCATGTTGAGTATAGTCTCTTTTAAGAATGTGTAGCATGCCACGCTTTTAAGGGAGAGGCTACCAGGCATCTAGGACTGCTTCTCTTTCTTGTGTTCTATTTTTAAGCTGTAGAGTCTAAAGTCTAAAATTCTCCTCTAATTCTTTTTTGTTTGCTTTTTAGATCATGCCTCCTCAATGATCTTAAACTAACGAAAACTTCTCTGTCCCAACTGGGGATAATGCTGATAGGGCCCATTCTACTCATGGGATCCATACTTAGTCTAGGGGTCTAGTTTCAAATTATTTTGGAGTTCCACCGGTTTTCTCTAGTCTATCTCAAATTCCTCAAGCTGAAGTGATGAACCCTAAGTTTTATTAGTCTATTCATATTTTGGCATAGTTGGTAGTTTCTTAGTCTAAGCGTGGTGTTCCTGTTAATCCATATTTTAAGGATATAAGGGTTGGCTAGTTCATAAGGTTGAACCCTCTAACCTTTACTAATGTTAAGATGGAGAAGGATCCTCAGGGTTTTATGCATGAAATGGAAAGGATTTTCTAATTTATGTATGCCACTAATGTGGAGGGCGTGGATTTTGTCATCTATCAACTGAAAGATGTGGCATACAAATGGTATGAGAAATAAGATCAGAAAAGGGGTGATAATGTTGAGTCATCTCTGTGGGAGGATTTTTCTAATGCTTTCCTAGATTGCTTCTTTCCTCAGGAGTTAAGGGAATAAAAGACAAAAGAGTTTATTAATCTAAAGCAAGGTAAGATGTCTGTCAAAAAGTATGCCTTAAAGTTTCACCAGTTATCTCAGTATGCTTCAGAGGTGGTTTCAAGCATGAGAGCTAAAATGAGGAAGTTCACTTTTGGGTTGTCTAGAGAATTGATATTGGAGAGTAAGGCTACCTAATTGATCAAGGATATGGATATCTCTAGGTTGGTTGTATACATACAATAGGTAGAGGATGAGAAGAAGAAGCAAGCTGAGATATGGGAGAGGCAGGGCAAGAAATTTAGGTTTTCTAAGTAGGGTGGTGGCCAGTAGCAGAGTGGTAGGAATGGTGGGAAATGGCCCAAAAAGAAATGGGGAAACTCTGGATCTTACTCAATGGCTAGTGCTCTTTACCCAAAGTCATCGGGTGATAGGCGTTTCCATGGTGGCGATAACTTTAGGGCAAAGGGTTCCTAATCTCAAGCTAGTGTGTCCCAGTCAGCTCCATCATATCCTCTCTGTAGGTTTTATGGTAAATTGTATTAGGGTTTCTGTGATAAGAGGAGGGATAAGTGCTTCAACTCTATTTAATTAGGGCATATGCTTAAAAACTGTCTTGTTGGTAAGGTCTCTTTGGGAGAAAATAAGGTTCCAGTTGCTTCACCATCAACTTCGGCACCAGAGGGTAAACCATCTAGTTATGGAATTGGTCGAAACTGTATTTATTCTCTCATCACTCGACAAGAGTCTGAGGCATTGCCTGATGTCGTGACTGGTACGTTGAAACTCTTTTCCTATAATATGTACTATTTACTTGATTCGGGGTCCACTCTTCTTATGTGACACCCTTTGTGGCTGTGTATTTTGATTCGGTCCCGAGTATATTTCGAACCCTTTTTCTATCTCTACCCCGGTAGGTAAATCTATGATATTTAGCAGAGTCTATAAGGGGTGTGTAGATCTGTTGGTAGTAAAGAAACTATGGTGGATCTGTTTGAATTAGATATAGTGGATTTCGAAGACATATTGGGGATGGAATTATTCATGTAATGCTTCTCTAGACTGTCAAACCCATAAGGTCGTCTTTAAAGTCCCTAATGAGCCGGTTATTAAATGGTAGGGTGGTTCCCTAACTCCTAAGAGGAAGTTCATATCATATCTTAGAGCTTGGAGATTGATCTCCAAGAGATATTTCTATCATCTAGTTTAGGTTATAGATTTTAACTGGGATGGTCCTTGTTTGCATTCCATCCAGATGGTGAATGAATTTACTGAGGTCTTCACTGAAGACCTTCCTGGTGTTCCTCCTGATAGGGAGATTAAGTTTGGGATTGATCTTGTTCTGTACACTCGTCTAATCTTTATTCCTCTGTATAGAATGGCTCCAGCTGAGTTAAAGGATATTAAAGAGCAACTCACAGATCTTTTAGACAAGGGTTTCATTCGATCTACTGTGTCCCCATAGGGTGAACCTATATTATTCATGCTTTTGAAGAATGGTTTCCTTCGGATGTGCATTGATTACCGACAGTTAAACAAGGTAATCGTAAAGAATAAGTATCTTGTTCCAAGGATAGATAATTTGTTTGATCAGTTGTAGGGTGCTAAGTTTTTCTACAAAATTGATCTTTGATTCAGGTTTCATCAGTTAAATATTAGAGAGGTTGATATCCCTAAGACTGCCTTCTGTACTCGGTATGGGCACTTTGAGTTTTTAGTTATATCTTTTGAGTTGACCAATGCCCCGACGGCATTCATGGATTTGATGAATAGGGTCTTCCATCAAATTTTTGGATCTATTTTTATTATTTTTATAGATGATATTTTTTGTATTTGAAGAGCGAGGTGAATCGTGGAAATAAGCTCCGTATTGTATTACAGACCTTGAAGAAGCAACAGTTGTAAGCTAAATTTTCAAAATGCGAATTCTAGTTGACCGCTGTCACTTTTTTGGGTCGTATCATTTCTAGTAAAGGTATCACAGTGGATCCACAGAAAGTTGCAGTGGTGATGAAGTGGCCTAGACCCATGACTCCAACCGATATATGAAGCTTCTTGGGTTTAACTGGTTACTAAATAAGGTTATGGAGAGTTTTTTTACTATAGTTGCCCCGTTGACTAAGTTGACTCAGAAAAGGGTACAGTTCTTGTAGCCTGATGCTTAGGAAGGGAGTTTTGAGAAGCTGAAGGATAAGCTAACTTTGTCTCCAGTTTTGACTTTTCCTGAAGGCACTGATAGGTTTATGGTCTACTATGATGCATCCTATATGGGACTGGGTTATAGCATGGCAAGGTGATAACTTATGACATTAGACAGTTGAAGGTGCACGAGAGGAATTATCTGGCTCATGACTTGGAAATATTAGCTGTGGTATTTGTGTTGAAAATCTAGTGTCACTATTTATATTAGGTGCATGTGGATATCTTTTTTAATCATAAAAGCCTGCAATACATGTTTACTCAAAAAGAGCTTAACCTCAGAAAAAAGAGATGGTTTGAGCTTCTCAAGGATTATGACATGAGTCTTTACCTCCCAGGTAAAGCTAATATAGTTGTTGATGCTCTTAGCAAGTTATCTATGGGGAGTCTATTCATATGTATAAAGGAAAACGGGAGTTGGTGAAGGACATTCACCATTTGGATAACCTTCTAGTTTGCCTCTTAGACTCTGAGGGTGGTGGTGTATTTGTGCAGGAAGTGATGTAGTTGTCTCTTGGTGCTAAAATCAAGGAGAAGTAGCTGGTTGATTCTATTTTGATAAAGATTAAGGCAATGTAGATGGACAAAAAGTGATGGCCTTTGAGATAAGTAGCGATGGTACTTTGTGGTACCAAGGGAGGTTATATAATCCTGATGTAGTTGGTTTTTGTGAGAGGATCTTGGATGAGGTGCATGAGTCACGCTATGTTGTTCATTCTGATTCGATAAAAATGTATCATGACCTCAAAGAGATGTATTGGTGGAACAATATGAAGAGGGATGTGGCTAATTTTGTTGCCAAGTGCATTATGTACCAACAAGTAAAAGTTGAGCACATGAGGCCTGGAGAATTGTATCAAGAAATTAAGTTGCTTGAATGGAAGTAGGAAGTAATCAACATGGATTTTGTCACCATTCTTCCTTGATGTCAAAATCAAATTGATTTTGTTTGGTTCATCGTGTAAAGGATAACAAATTTGTCTCACTTTTTGCCAGTGATGACTAATTTCTTGACTAAGGATTATGCAAGGTTGTACCTCTAAGAGATTGTAAAATTGAATGGGGTACCTGTTTCTATCATCTCAAATCATAGTATGCATTTTTCATTGTATTTTTAGTGGTCATTTTAGAAAAGGTTAGGGATAAGGTTAGTGTGAGTAATGCTTTTCACCCGCAGTTAGACGGGCAAGTAGAGAGAACTATTCAGACATTGGAGAATATGCTTAGAGCTTGCATGATTGACTATGGTGGTAGTTGGGTTGAGCACTTACCTCTTGTAAAGTTTGCTTACAATAATAACTACCACTTTAGCATTGGGATGGCTCCGTTTGAAGCATTATATGGTAGGATATGTAGGTCTCATATTGGGTGGTTTGATCTTGGTGAGGCGGATATATTTGGCCCAGACTTGGTTCACCAGGCTATGAAAAAGGTGAAGATGATTCGGGATAGGCTTAAGGCTACCTAAAGTCGCTAAAAGTCTTATGCAAACATAAGGTGAAGGGACTTATAGTTTGAGGTTGGAGATAGGGTGTTCCTAAAGGTGTCTCCCATGAAGGGAGTGATACAATTTTTAAAGAAGGGGAAGCTCAGTCCCCAATATATGGGTCCTTATATAATTTTGAGGAGGGTTGGTAATGTTGCATATAAGTTGGAATTGCTTCTAGTTTGAGTTCCATTCACCCTGTATTCCATGTCTCTATGTTGAGGAAGTGCATTGGTGAGTCGTCGCAAATTATGCCTGTCAATTATATTGGTATTTAGAATCCCAATATTATGAAGAGATCCTAGTTGAGATCTTGGATCATCAAGTTCGTCAGTTGCGGACCAACGATGCACCCTTGGTAAAGGTTCTATGGTGGAACCACAAGGTGGAAGGGGCCATATGGGAAGCTGAAGATGACATAAAGTCCAAGTATCCATTCCTATTTTCTAATTTAAAAATTTGTGCGGAAGGTATGTGTTCTTCACAACGTCTTTGTTATCAAACTTTGTTAAAAGAAAGATTGACTTCCTTAGTATCTTTGTTTTTTAACTTGGTTAAAAGTAAGGGTAGAGATGTTTAGGGGTTTAATCGTGCTTGTATTGCCTTGTCCCATTATTTGAGGATGAATGATCTAAGTGGGAGGGATTTGAAACACCTTGTGTTCTGGCCCTTGCAAAATTTCCTGAGTTTGAGACTTCTGTTGATCATACAACTCACTATTTGTATGGGTACGGGTCAGGTTACACAACTCATAAGTTATCCAATGTGTAGTGGTTGGGTTTATTTTCTAGCTATGACTTGGTGGGTATAACTTGGTGATGATTCACTGGTTTGGTCCTTCACTTAATTTGAAACTTGGTAACTTGACTTGGCTCTGAGTACGAGTGGCTCACTAAGAGCCATGAGGATAGAGTACGAGTGGTATAATGGAGTCATACGTTGTCCAGTATCCAACCCCTTTGATTATATCTTGGATACGACTTATGGATACAACTCGTATGTAATAGGTACGAGTGGGGAAATAGGAGTCGTATGGTGTATAGTGTGTGGATGTCCAACCTTTAATTCTAGGTATGACTGGATGGTAACACTCGTATGATATAGGTACGAGTGGAGGGGTCCAAACGTACCCACCTGTGGGAATTTTTACAATTTATTTTGGGGTATTTTGGACATTTCCTCTCTTAACTACTTTTGATCCCACGACTTAAAACACTCTTGGGAATTCATCAACCTACTATTCCCAAATCAAACACTATAAAATCTCTCTCAAAACTCTTAGTTCAAAAAGGAGGCTAGGGTTTCTTCAAGGTGGTCAATTTAGGCTCTCAAGGGTGGTTTCTCTCCATCTTCTATGGTATCTAAGGCATGTTACTCCTCTCTCATTGTTAGTACAAACTAAAAGCATGTTTTACTTAATGTTTTTCATGGTATTATTGTGGGTTTGTTTTGGTTTTTAAATATGTGTTGGGATTTTTTTGGTTACTAATGGTTGTATAATGTTTGCCATGTTCTACTTATGGTTTTTCATGTTATAATGTTGGTTTGAACATGTGGTTGTAGGGGAATGGTTAATTGGTTCTTGGTTTTCGTTTTAGTTTTGGTTTTGGAAACTATATGCCCTCATTATGTTTGTTAAAATGCCAATGAGAATGTTTTTGTCATATAGTTTGACTTTTATTGAAAATCTTGCATTGCATAATATGGTAACCGAACCCTAAATTGTTTAATTGAACTAAATGATTTGGAAAGGCCTTGGATGCCATGGTTTTTATTAATTGGAAATCATATGGGGTACATGGGAATCCCTAAGTATTGGCTAGTGACATTGCTTGCAAGCTATAGTCGGTATGACGATATCACTTCATAATACCTTGGTAATTAACTCTGGAATTGGTGGTTTGGTTATGTGCTAAAGGTTTTTAATCGGGCAATAATGGCGAGTTGTGATAGCTAATCGTGAAGGTGTGAGTCTAATGGATGGACACTGGAAACTCATCCTTGCCGACATAAAAGTTGGTCATGGTGACCATATTCTTTTGCAGTACACGAGAATCCCTTTAGTTTATACTTGTATATATGTATAATGAAGGGAAAAGGGTACACAGGAATCCCAAGCCCCTATGATATCTTTAGGGGGTAACACTAGACCCACATAGCTCGTGGCTGATTTTAGGACGATCAAGCTACACAACCCAGGTTAAAGTTTTAAATGCATGTTAAACCTGATTATCTTTCTCAGCTTGGTAAAGATGTATATATGTATGTGATTGCATATGTTTATTTACTTTGGTTTTGAATAATGGATTTATTTTATCTTTATTCCTGAGTACATGCTAGCGTTCACTCGCTAACCCATCTCCAGGCATTGTATCCCCATGCAATACAGGAAACAACAATATTACTCCTCCTATTCAATGACTTAGATTCGAGGACAATATTTGTGTCAGACTGAAGTAGTGAACTTCGATACTCCGGAAGACTCCATTTAATGCTATAGATATCTTTTCAAACTTTTTTTTATTTCTTGAACTTTGATTTTAGCTATGGTCGGGGGCTTGTCCTAATTGGATGTTCTTTGTTTTTGGTTAGAGGCTTTGTGTGACTACTATGGTCATGGGTGGTGTCGGTATTGGTGTCATCCTTGTCATTGGTATGGTATTAGGGCTGACAACGGTTGGATGTATGGATGGTTATGGTTATGGTTATGGATTTTATTATTGTCTTTGATTTCTTATTATTCTATCTTGCTATATGTTCAGAATTCATCTGACATAGGGTATAGGGTAGTTAAGGTTTGATATTACGGGTGGTCTCCGGTCCCAGTTGGTTTTGAGGCCCCGACACAACTAGGACCTGGTTTAGGCCATGTCAACTATGTTTCCCTTCTTCCCAAACTGCATCACTCCCTTTATAGGAGAAACTTTCAAGAACACCCCATCATTAGCTGCAAACTCTAACTCTTTTCGCCTCACATCCGCATAGGACTTCTGGCGACTTTGGGCAGCCTTAAGCCTATCCCTAATCAGCTTCACCTTTTCCATGGCTTGGTGAACCAATTAAGTACTAAATAACTTAGCCTCACCAACCTCAAACCACCTAAAAAGGACCTAAACCTCCTACCATAAAGCGCCTCAAAAGGAGCCATATGAATACTTAAATTATAACTATTATTATATGTGAACTCAATGATAGGTAAGTGATCAACCCAACTACCTCAAAAATCAATCACACAAGCCCTTAGCATATACTCCAAAGTCTGAATAGTTTGTTTCGCTTGTCCATCCATCTAAGGGTGGAAAATGGTTCTAAGGTTCACCTTCGTCTTCAAACCTCTCTGAAACGAATGCCAAAAGTGAGAAATGAATTATGTACCTCAGTTTGAAATAATGGAAATTGGCGCTACATGCGACTTAACGATTTCCTTGATAAATAACTTAGCATGGTCCTCTCTATAGTAGTTAGTCCTCACACGCAAGAAGTGAGCAGACTTAGTCATCCTATCTACAATGACCAAAATCGAATCATACTGATTGTGAGAACTCAGAAGACCTATAATGAAATCTATGTTGATCATCTCCCACTTCCACATAGGAAACTCTATCTTTTGAGAAATCACTCCCGGCCTCAAGTGTTAAACCTTCACTTGCTGCATATAAACCATAAGTCTGTAGATGTCCATGTCTTTATTTAGCATTATAGCCTTACATTCCAATACTAAGTCACCGGACAACTCAAATCAAATTTTCTCATCTTCGCCCTCATAGAAGACACCAACTCCAGAGAATAACGAGACAACTGTTGAAATTTTAGGGCATACTCGTTCACACTCATCTTGCCTTGCTTCAAATTTGTAAACTCTTCTGCCTTAGCTTCCCCTAGCTCTTAAGAAAGGAAATGATCACGAAAGGCCCCCAAAAAATCATCCCATAAAGCTGGCTCCATATCATAACCTCTCAACTGCTCCTACTCTTAATATCACTGATATGCTACATCTTTCAACTGTTATGCACCAAACTCCATACCCTCAGAATGGGTATCATGAATCACCCTGAATATATTTTTTATATCATCCACAAAACCTTGAGGATCCTCCTCAACCTTAGAGCCAGTAGAAGTTGGGGAATTCAAAATCATAAACCGTCCAACTCTAGTGACCTCATAAGAAAGAGCAATAGTCTGACTAATGAGAATAAGAGGTCACCAACCTCATAATTGTGGGACATTTTCTGATTGCAGGTGTTGTGCCCTTAGTGTTTATTTTATATGCTTTATTTTCTACTTTTCTCGATCGTTCTATGATACTTACTGAGTAAAAGTGGACTGTACTCACTCCTACTTCACCCTTTTGCTCTAGCTTCAGGTTTGGGTGTGCCTCAGACTGATTGACTTCGATGCCTTCAGATTACTCAAGGTAACGATTGGACATCTATAAGTCCGGAGTTTACTCTATCTTTCTATATCAATTATGTTTTTATTAGTATTTGGAGACATATTATTTCTTTGTGGTTATTTTTCTGATGTATTTGACTCCGATATAGTATTAGTAGTTCTTACACCTTTGACACCAAGTTTTGGGAGTTATAGTTGCATGTGTTGATTTATTCTTTCCTCTTTTATTATATCTATGTGGTTCGGCTTTATTCTAAAAGTCTTACCTTGGGGTATTTCTATCCTTTTTTTCTTTTTTGTATCAGTTTGGGTGATAGGCTTACTTGTCAAGGTAAGCCACGACAAATGCCATCATGACCCTCGTTTTTGGGTCGTGACAAGGAGAAGTAATACATAGTAGTGTAGTACGTAGTAGTTACAATAGCAATTATAATAAAAGTAATAATTAATACAGTTAAAATTATCAATAATTTTAATTGGACTCTTATTATTGTCCAACTAATCTTATAAAATATTATTTATTTTATCATTCTTTTTAAATTTAAATTGGATATACCATATCTTCTTAAAAACTTAGAAATTTCAAAAAGAAAAATTATTAGTTTTGTTAAATCAATAATGCACGCTACACGATTTGTTGCTGCACAAAATGGATAGAACCATTATTATCAAAAGAGTTATATTTTAATCAAACACATTTTTTAAAAAGTATATAATTGAAACATAAAGATTTAAAATTGAATTAAAATAATAATAGTCGTGATATTTTAAATCCTATCTTTCTAACAAATTGATATCACTATCAATTTTGAAATTGAACTCTTAAAAATTTCATAATAATAATAATAATAATAATAATAATTTATAAATAAATAATGATATAAAATATAGTTGAATTCATTTCATTTATATATGAAATGAGAGATAGAAAATTATTATCATTAATAATAATATAATAATTAAAAATAAATTGTAGTAGCGGGTAGTACATAGTTATAGTGATAGAAGGAATAAGAAAAGAAAACATGGAATTTTTTTAAAAAAAAATATGTAGATTAATCTTATTGATTTCAAATATTTCTCTTAATTCAAATATACATTATAAGCTAAGTATGTATTGTATGTGAAATATGTATAAAGAAAAATAAGTAATTGATCTTCTTTTAACAAATAGATATTATATTTGAATTTAAATTTAAATTTAAATTGGAATAGAGTTCTATTTTCTTAATTTCTTATATATATACACACACAAAAAAAAAAAAATCATTAGTAGTAGTGACAGAAGCAGTAGTACATAGTACATAGAAGTAGGATAATAGTTTCTTTTAAATATAATCACCTAAATTGATATAATATTTGAATTTCAAATTCAAATAAAATTTGAGTTGGACTAGAGCTCTAACTTCCTAACCTCTCTCTATATTTTTGCAATAATATATAACACTAAACTCTCTCCCCCACCTCCCCTCTTTTTAGAGATCATTAACTTTATTCATGAATTTGATTGTTGCATTCTTCATATTATTCATTTTCTTAAAATATTTTTGATTTAAAATCTTTACTTTTAAATGTAGATGAGTGATGATCATATTATAGGTTTTTTTTAATCATATACGGGCCTGAATTCAAGTAAGTAATTTTTCATTTTAATATTGTTCATTTGATTTTTGATAAAAGTAAATACATTCGATTATATAAATGAAAAATAAAATCACCTTTTGTTAAGATTTTGAGTCACATATTTAGCTTTTTAAATGATAAATTTGGCTAGCATTTTTACAATATTATTATATTAAAATAAATGTTCATATTTTTATAATTGTATATGATACTAGAATGTTAAGTATCACACAACATTTTATCATATGATTTT
>JAPEIP010000007.1:159839619-159852812 GCA_026120095.1 Capsicum chinense
TATAATTGAAAGATAAAGTTTAATTGATATTTAAAATACATGTTTTTCTTTATTACAAGGTTTTTGAACTTGAAGAATAATAAAAGAAAAGAAAAAGCATAAAAGTTTAGTTTGTACCGTAAAAATATATATGTATAAATTCAATAAAATTTAATTTTATTTATCTATCCATTAGATAACATATTAATTTTCAAATTTAAAATTTCAAACAGATTAACTCTTTATTAGATAAACTTAAAATTCAATCAATTTGGTTGTATTATTATTTGAACTCTTAAATTTTGAAAACAAAAATGAAATTGAACTCATAAATAAATTAACGTTCAAATAAATTGAAGAAACCTTTATAAAGTACTTCAAACGATTCAAAATAGGAAAATCGTCCAAGGTTTGAAGATTCTTAGTAAGCGGTTTCTACTAACATTTTAGGAAGGTGTTAGGCACCAAAAACGTCTGCTAACTTGCGGTTATCCGTACTGTTTGAAAATTATCTTTGAATAACTTCTAAAAGATTAATTTATTGAAAAGTAGCCGATTAGGAAAAAGTTTTTGCAAAATTAGTTTTTTAGCGACTTAGTTAGGGATTCAACTAGGTTTGCAAAACACATAAGGCAAACAAGCACAAAGAAAAGGAGGAAGGGAAGGAAGGAAGGGATTTAGACCATTAGGCCCAAATCAATAAGACTTGTCCTAGTCTAATTGGGTTTTCGACCCATTTCACCTGTCCTAGTCTATTTTTGTGTCGTTGGCTCAAGTCTCACTCCATCTGTATTAAATTTACAACTTTGGCTTCGAGGTCCCAAAATAAATAATTGAAGAAATAAATAAATAAATAAATAAATAAATAAATAAGACGACCATAAATAAATAATGAAAAGAAATAAATAAATAGAAATGAGGCTCGGGTCTCATCGCCGCTTCAAGAATGGGACTTTAACTTGTTTTCCTTCTTACGACTCCTTGTATCCATATGCTATATGATTGTCTTCTTATGGTTTTCAAAATCGACTCAAGAAGGATAGGCCTCAGTGGCCCATATCAATAATGCAAAGAATAGGGAGAGTCCATTTAGGACCCAAATGTATCCACATGCAAAGAAAAAAAATAACAATTAATACATGTTCAAATATGGATATTTAGCTTATAAGAAATTCCCAAAGTATTGATATGAAGGAAAGAACCGTACTTACATCAAAAATTAGGAAATAATCGACTAACACAAAATTCTTTTTTTAATTAATTTTTATTATATATTTTTTTGAAGCTAAACGTATTTAGCTAGAAAATCAAGCCGGTTAGTGGAAAAAAAAGTATTCACATTCTGTAGACAGCATAACTCTCAAGATGGCAAGATATCATTATAGAGACCCAAGGAAACACCATAAACCAAGGAGAATTACCAAATGCAATAGTTTGTTCATTAGGTCATCACCAGAATTCAAGTTGTTTGTATGTATACTGACTAGTACACTTTAACTTGCATAATTTCAGGTTATAGTAATCATATTTTCAAGTCAAATGCACCAAAATACTTTCATTTCTACCACATGGTCTCAAGAAATCATCTAAAGCAGCTTTCTTTACAGTGATAAACACTGAAATTAAGTACACAAAAAGACTAACCAAACAGCAAGAACCAAGGAAAGAAAATTAAAGGGGAGGCAAAGGGAAGAAAATAACCATCAGTTTCAAGGCAAAAGAAAATATGTTTTAGACGAAACATCAAAGTCACAATCTTTTATTGTATAGTAAGCAGATTCAATACTGGAATGAGAGAAATCAACAGCAATCTTTTGAAAATACTGCAAAGAACCTATAGCAAAATTCAATCGCAATAAAATTCTACTAACAACAAACCCTCATCAACATTGAGTAAATATAGAAAACAAAGTAGAAACGAAAACCTAGAAACTAACAAAACAACTACTGTGACCATCAGAATCTAATATACTAAGGCCATCTTTGGTAGCAAACAACTCTTGCACGACTACGATTAAGCGATTATGACATTATTAACATGAAAACAGTGAAATCATTCGAAAGTAGTTGAATTGAACCTCAACACAATTATCGGTTCAATAGAACAACAAACTGTAACAAGCTAATCACACGGCTTTCATAGCCATCCCAGCAAACAAATGCAAGAATCAAAATCCTATCAAAGCTAAACACTATCACGATAGTATAATAAAAGGGAATGAAAAACTAACCGGCTTTTGGGAAGCAAAATGGGACAACGAACTGTTACGGAGATCACTACCACCAGGAAACTTCTTCACAGTCAATCGAAACTCTAATTAGCCGATGAACAAGAATAGAATTTCTACTCGAGACTGAATTTTTTCAAAAATTTTCTTTCTCTCCTCTCTCTCTAATTTTTGTTTTTTTTCTCCAAGAAGATTCCTCGACCCCCTCTATTTGAACCAAAAGAAATTTTCTAAACCTAATTTTCTTAATTAATTTCAAAACCCTAGAATTTCTAGCCTCCAAAAAAACCCTAGAAGCTCAAAAGCCAGCTCTTTATATCGAGGACCATTGAGGGTATTTTAGGGATTCTTTTTCCAAAGGGAATTCAAAATCTTCACTCCCAATTGGATTCCCCCCAACAAATTATACCGATTTTGAAATTAGTGGACCACTAAGATTTACGCAAAATGAATTCCCTGAGAACCAATAGAAATCTACCAAATATGTACGAATTTGTACCATTGTTATCGAGATTTGTAGAATTGATCCGTTAGGGGAGACCCTGGACTCATTCTAGAAGATTCTCGAGCTTTCTTCATACGAACTCATGTGATAGCTAAGTGACACGTAAAAGAGGGGAAAGCGGGATGGTTAGAGATTAATTTTGGGTCTAAAATTGCGTCTGGAATAGGTTTGGGTCGACTGACGGGTTGACGATATGGGTTGCAAACGAGTTGGTTCATGGATTATGGGTCATTAGATTTGCGTTAATTTGGATGAATTTTGGTCGGATTTTAGGGATCTCAGGTTAGAATTATTATTTTCGTTGTTAGATATATTGTTGATATGCGACGATACCCATTTCTGATATTGCTGAAGAAGTGAGTTAAAGAGAAAGAGGAGAAATTAGGTTGGGTTAGCTTATTTATGGTCCTGGGGAGGGGGCTAATGTTATTTTATTTTGGGTTGGCGAAATTTTATAGGGGAGATGGGTAAATCAGGCTATTTTGGCTATTAATTAAATAGCCAAATGGAAATTTTATCCAATTACATTTAAAATATAACCTAATTGAAACTCAATCGACCAATTGAATTGCAATTACAGCCAAATTAATTTCAATTAAGGTCCAAATTTAAATAGATTGACTAAATTCAATGAAAATTAGATACAAATTAATCCCTTGTTCAATCCCGAGCTTCTTGGTTTAATAAAATCAAACAAGTATTTCTCCAAATAAATTATTTGTAAGAATAAATTATATTTAAATCAAGATTTAATTATTTAAATTTATTTTTCTAATATTTCTTAATTAAAATCTGATATTCCATAGCATGAATATTTAAGTAATCAAATTATATAATTCCGTATAATTGAACACGACAATATATAATTGCTACTTAAAATGACAAAAATTGCGTACAAGAAATATTTTGAAAAGTTTTCATTCAGATGAAATGAATATTTTGATGTCATAAAAAATCGAAGAAACTCGAGATTAAATTTAGTCGTGGAGGACAAAAATTAGGCGTCAACAACTGTCCCCTCCCTTTGGGTAGGGTGGATGCAAGTAACCCTGGGCAAAGGGAGATTGACGTCCCTAATTTTTGTCCGACCATAAAATTTGAATCTGAAAGAGGTCAATTTTTGCATGAGTTTCATGGAGTTATGGCCGAACCTCGGTATCAGGTTTACTACATATCTCAGGTTTCATGAGAATTCAAGCCACTTGTAGTTCATATAACTTGATTTTAAGTACGATTTTCAAGAAAATTCTCCAACTATCATGGTCTTAGAGTTTTTGTTTAAACCAAGAAGCTGGAAATAAAGGGATTTGGGGGGAGATTGGAATACAGTCGAGTTTTCTACATAGATCCCAGCCTACATATCTCCAAGACTCAGGGAATCAGACTACTTGTAGTTCGACTCAATTGATAGAAATATAGTCGTTTATTCCAGATGATCTTTGACTCAAGATGAGTGACAAGTTGATCGAGTTACGGAAAAGAGGCTTGTAACCTCTTAACCATGAATCTGGATCTCTCTACATCCATAGGTAAGAATTTACCTGGGCATAATTTCTAAAACTCTAGGAGTCTTATCACTCAAATTTAAAAGAAAGAGAAAGTTACCCTCGGCATGAGTTAAGAAATATCCCAAAGTTGAAGATGAGACTTAGAACATCCCAAAATACCCGCATGCCTTCTAACAGGGGTGTGGTTGGATGGTGGTGGCGATCATCCTTTAGCTCACGTCTAAAGAGTTTGACGTCCCTCTCTAGACTATGTCCCGTTTTACTACTAAGAAAGAGTTTCACGTTGTGCTGTGTCCTATCTGAAGTCGTCCACACCTGTGGTTTTGATTTGATATTTTCATCCTCTCGGATTCTCTCAACAATGCTTCATGCAAAAAGTGTTAGTACTAAACATAATTCACGAAAGAGGTATGTAGTCTTTTACCATATCTCCATATGAGTTGTGGCCTAAAAATTGGAGTCATCTCTTCATGTACCTATTTGGAATTAAATAACTGGAAAAAACAAATGCAACACCCTTTTGGTTTTTTCATAACTAACTCATTTGTTCGAGTGAATATGTCTTCAAAGTGGGGTGACCATTTGGACACCAACGATACTTTATGTAGAATGGTCCCTGCAACCATTTAATTATATACTGATGCGCCAACCTCTTTGGTTACCTATAATACTTGTAACATGTGGAATGATAACCTTTTCGGTCATTGACAATAATTCTTTACACATGCTCTCGGGTAAATCTTGCGAATCTTTGTATCGATACGACTTATAGCTTTTCCTTAAATTGACCATCTGTGGATAATCTTGCATATTATTTGATGTTGTATACGAGGTGAATTATAGATATACTTTGAATTACTAACCTTTAGGTAATCTTGCACATTGTCCGTCCTTGGATAAGAGATGACTTACAGACATCCCTCCAATCATTAGCTCTCTAGTATTCCTGCACATCATCCGACCTTAGATATAATATGACTTACAAATATATCTCAAATTGCTAGTCTTTGGGTAATCCTGCACATAACCGATCTTGGATATGACGAGGCTTATAGAGAAACCTTGGAAATTATCAATTTGATAATCTTACATATTCTTCGGTAAGGATTTAGTTGCGACTTACGGATAACCTTTGAACTATAGATTTTTGAGTGAGCTTGCACACTATCCAGTTAGGATGTTGTTGTGGCTTACGGATGACCTATAGGCTATCAATTCATAGATGATCTTGTACACTATCCTATTTCAAATAATATGACTTATAGATGACCCCCAAATTATCAATTTCTAAGAAATCCCATATATCGCTTGTCTTCAGATAACGACTTAAAGGCGTCCCTTCAAATCACGTGTTATTGATGCATTTAGATGTTGATTCATAAAAAGATGAGATATCCTTGATGCCAGCATTTGTGTCTAGCGTGTCAACAGATATTAAATGATAATGATATCCTCGACGCCAGTGTTTATGTCCTGCATGTCAATAGATATTGAATGGCCCTCTTGGCAATAATATGCAATGGCCCTCTTAGTGATGATATGAATGGCCCTCTTAAAAATGATATAAAATGGCCCTCTTGGCAATGATATGAAATGGCCCTCTTGGAAATAATATGAAATGGCCTTCTTGGCAATAATATAAAATAGCCCTCTTGGGAATGATATGAAATGACCCTTTTGGCAATGATATGAATGACCCTCTTGGCAATGATATGCAATGGCCCTCTTGGAAATGATATGAATGGCCCTCTTGGCGATTTGAAAATAGTTTTACCTGAGTTCGTTTGTCTACGTCTTGATTTCTACATATACCTATACTCAAGATAAACAATTAGTAGAAATAAAGTTGCTTTTGCTAGCGACCATCTTTTGAGAAAAATTCTAAATACAATGTTTGTAAAGAAAAGAAGACACCTTTGTTTGTCCTCCATGATCTCAAGAAATGAGATGGACAATTTAAAAGGTCATTGATAAATGGGTGTTGAGCCCCTTTATGGGCTACCAAAAGTACCATTCTAAATCATTATATGGTCTGGTATGGCTCCCGACTTTCTTGGGGATTTTTTGAAAGAAACGCTCATTTTGTGTATCGATCCCTGTATCCACAGAGAAATGATTAGCTTGAATAAAACTACTCCGTGTTGACCTTCTTCGATCCTTGATTTGGTCCTCGCCATCTTTCAGATGCCCCATCATATTGGTACCTCCACCCTAGGTCCCTGCTCCCATAGACGCCTAGGCAATCACTAAGTAAAAGATTTGTAAAGATTTTTTATTTTTTTTTCAAAAGTAGTCTTATTTTTAGCAAATAGTTTCAAAAGTATCTGTAAAAGCTTTAGAAAATCTCTGTCAGTCATGTCATGTACTAGCTCAACGAACATCTTCCTCGTGGCTTTAACTATATTTGACGGATGATTTCCAGAACTCATGATCATTGTCGGAGGGTTCTTCAAATAGTTCTGTCATAGCCAGAAATTGGGTCTACCTAGACATTGTTCAAAAGCTTAGCTTTAACCTCTGGTGCCGGAGAATTTGAAATATATTCCAGTACTTGGTGGAAATTTTGAGGCCTCCCTCAAAATTTCTGCCCCAGTTTAAAGTAGTCTAAGACGATATCATCTCGAGTAGGTCTGAAGTCTTTACTGATCTTCATTCTCTTTGTTGGATGTTGATCTTATCTTGTGAATTTTTGAGATTCCTTCTCAAAAATTCTACCCCAGTTTCCATTTCCTGGGTTTATATGACCGATCCGTTGGGGTGCCTACGTATCCTAGCAGAAATCATGTCAAACATAGTTCAGAATTATGCTAGGGATATACAGAAAGAAATTAATGGGTTGACTGAAGCCGACATAGGCCGCCTACTTATCCCATTCTTGGGAATTCAAGTCAAATATAGTTCGTACATAAAAGGAAAGGATAAAATTTCCTAATGGGTTGACCGAAGCCGACATAGGCTGCCTACGTATCCCTTTTTTGGGAATTCAGGTCAAACGAAGTTCGTACATAAAAGAAAAAGGGTTCTAGGTAATTACACACTAGAAAACAACATTATTACAAAGGTGATTAGAAGTAAACTAAGGAAACACAAAAACTATAACATATTTCAAGCACAATATCTCTTTAGCGCATCAGAATTAATTGGTTTGGTCCACTCTTGACCATCCATCTTAGGTAGGATTAGGGCTCCTCCAGGTTAGGCTTCTTTTGAATTTCACATTTCTCTATACCTTCAACTAATTGTTCCTCATCACCTTTTTCTGTTCACCATTATTTCCTTTGTTTTGTTTGTCTAACCCTTGACATGACATGATATTGGCAGGTTTTTAAATTATTGCTACCAAAATAAACCATGATAGATAATCATATTTAAAAATTAACTTCTTAAATAAAGAAAAGGCTTTTGGAAAATAAATAAAAACTATGGCTCATGACCCACACAAATGTGGGCCCATGCCTTTTTGAAAGTTGTAAAACACGAAATAAAAGTTTGAGACATAAAACGGTAGATCACGGGGCCTTCTCCAGATCATTACCAATTTTAAAAACTATTAGTAATTTTCCTTTCATCTACCACGATGGGTGATGGGTTATAAGTGGAGTGGAGGTCCAGTTTTGCGAGGCCTCCCCTGGTGCAATCTTCTTCACCCCACCGAAATTTGGGAAATTATCTAGTAGAGCATTGTATTCTTCAAACATATCTCCTATCCCATCCCCAAGACCATCATCATTTAATATCTCATGTACGGGAAATGACTGGTACAAGAGCGGCAAAGGCCTAAACAGACTTTCCTTTGAATTATTTTTGATCTCATCTTTCTTTCTTGGTTTGTACTCTATTCCATGCTTAAATACTTTTTCTGGGACCATAACAAGCTCAATAATTCCTTCCAAATCCTTACTCAAGGCGGCCACAACTTTCTCTATCTTCTCCAGCTCTTTCAGCTAATGGAGTGAATTTTCTAGGAGGCTTCTTTTCAAGGTTTACACGTGGGTGGTTATACTGATTTTGATTAGTAGGAGGAGGTACTTGATGATAGTTTGGAGACGTTTGGACATTTATTTGGTTATTTGGAAGAGTAGCTTGTGTATGAGGCTGATAATTTGGCTGTGGAACTTGGCACAGGGGTAAAATATTTGGAATTGGATCTTGACATTGGGGTTGAGTGTAGAATACAGGCAGAAAACTTGATGACAATGATGAGGAAAAAACATTCCTAGGCTTGAATTTTCTCTTTAACTTATCAACAAAATTAGTAGAGACCGTAGTCGCATCCTCTCTTCTATTTTTTGAGAATGCAGAAGATTCAGATGATGTTGGGGTTTTGGCAATTTTTCCTATTCAGATGCCTTCCTCTAACGATTCCCCAATATTTACTAAATCTGTGAAAGTTGCTCGGACCGTGAATATCATCCTGGTATAAAATTATCCTTTTTGTGCACGAGAGAAAACCGATACCATTTCTTCCTCAAACATGGGAGGTTGTACTTTAAAAGCTTCTTTTCTCCAACGAAAGGCGTAGTCTCGAAAACACTTATTATTCTTCTGTTTGATCCGATCTAGTAAGTATTGGTCAGGGACTATCTTAATGTTAAACGCAAACCTGTCAAGGAAACCCTTGGCCAATGCTCTCCAACCAGTCCATCTTTTCAGTTCCTGAGACATGAACCATTCTAAGGCTTCTCCACTTAAACTCCGGCTGAAAAAACGCATCAATAATGCTTCATTTTTTCCTACCCCCACCATTTTATCACAATACCTTCTCAGATGGTCCATTATATTTCCAGTACCATCGAACACTTTAAATTTAGGGACCTTATACACTTCTGCTAGATCTACTCTCGGGTGAGCACATAAATCATCGTAACCTAACCCGTCGTTGTTTTCCACTCCATGATATTCCTTGATCCTTATGATCTCTTCATTCATAAATAGCAACTTCAGTTTATGCTCGGTACTCCACTCTTTCTTCTTCTCCTCATAATGGTCCACCTCGGGATTAGAAAAGAAATTACAGATGTCAGGAAATATAATGGCATAAGGAGGATTTGGAATGGAGGCTTGATATGTGGATGATAGGAAGTCGGTTGGTAGGTGGGGAGGACATTTTGGAAATTGGAAAGGTTCTGTTGAATTTGCGAGTAGTTTGGTGGAATCTGAGAAAGATTTTGCAGATTTGGAAACGAATTTGGTGGATTCGGGGATAGATTTGATGATGGATTTTGTGGATTTTGGAGTGAATTTTGTTAATTCGAAAATGGGTTCTGGGAATTTGGGAATGGATTCGGCGATGGTTTTTTGGGGGTTAGAGATGGATTTGTGGATGGTAAATATTTGGGTTATTTTCGCGATTGGTATTTTGGAAAATTTAAGGAGCGGAGACGGACGATATGTTATTTAAATTATCCTCGAGAATAGGCGTACTAAGGGGAGAAATTTGGAGTGAAGTCCCGTGTCTTCCTGGAGTGGGAGCATTGACAGTGATGGCCAGGTTAGCCAAATCTTGAGTACGATTTATTTACTCCTGAAGCATTTTTAACTTTCTTGCGAGTTTCGTAATCATCTTACTTTGTTCTGCTATTATATTATCCTTGATGGTCAATGAGTTTTCTTCGTCATTTCCAGTTATTTTTGAATGGTGGTCGAAGGATGGGATTTTGTGCGCTTTTGACCGGGTGAAGTAGGGATGTTCTGCCAGCTTATTTCAACACGGAGTAGTTTTCTATTATCTATAAAATAAAACAATTCAAAGACAAATGTGTTAGTGTCCACATGTGATAAGAAATGCAAAATACTTGACAAGAAATAGCCACGTAGAGTTATCTGTGTCATAGTCGAATTCATCCATAGGAGCATAGCGGATAAACTTGCCTTTGATCCAAACAAACGCACATAAACACATAAGACAGTTATATCACATAAAAATATTATAATAATGCATATCCTCACTGGGGTGACCCTTTTGAGCCAAGGGTTTGGGCCTAATGATTTTTGAAGAAAAATATATGCCTTTTTAAAGATAATCCATTATCCCCAAAAACCTTCATAGGTATACCTAAATGACATAAATGTCTACAAAAGTTGCACAAAAGGGGTACAATCTTTAGGGAAAGAGAATAATGTCCCACGCAGGGGATACTAACTACTGAATGCTTCTTCTATCGGCCTTCGCGCTCTTAGCTTGATCCATTTTTTATATTGGTGACTTTCATTGACGTTCAAACTGTGCCTTAGATATGACCTCCCAAATTGATCAATTTCTTGATTAACTTGCTTCAATTCTTCTTACAAAAGTAAGCAAATCAAGCTTTTTCCCAACCCCCAAAGGATAATGGATTGAATTAGACAGGCATACATTTTCTTCAACACATAAATATAATTTTTCTATAATTGACTCGGGGTGAATAGACGCAGGTCAGGTTTTCTAATGGGCACAATACCCCGCTCGGGTATTGGGTTATCCTGGGCTCATGCCTAAAATAGGGTTTTGGTTTCGTTCTATCCTAGGTGTCTAGAGTGGGTTTGAACACTGGTTCTCAAGCGGATAACTTGAGTTTGAAAATAAGAACAGCCATTAGATGACTAACGTGCTAATAAGCTGTTTGTATTTCCAACACATTTTTGGAATTGAACAACAGGGGTCGGGACTCTACGAAACCCCAAAACAGTTTAAATAATGTAGGAATATGCCATGAGATGCAAAAGTTAAACATTACAGAATCAAAACATATAAACAGATAAACAGTTAATCAAAATACGAAATCAAACATTTGGTTAGAACCTAGTTAAAAATCCCAGCAGAGTCACCATTTCTGTTTTGCTGAAATTTTGACTTTAAGAAGAGTCGTCACTTAATTTTGACAAGGAATTACGAAACCTTTATAAAGTACTTCAAACGATTCAAAATAGAAAAATCGTTCAAGTCTTGAATATTCTGAGTAAGCGGTTCCTATTAACGTTTTAGGAAGGTGTTAGGCACCTAAAATGTCCGCTAACTTGCGGTTATTCAGACTGTTTGAAAATCGTCTTTGACTAACTTCTAAAATATTAATTTGTTGAAAAGTAGTTGATTAGGAAAAAGTTTTTACAAAATCAGTTTTTTAGCGACTTAGTTAGAGATTCAACTAGCTTCGCAAAATACATAAGGTAAACAAGCACAAACTAAAGGGGGAAGGGAAGGAAGTAAGGAATTTAGACCATTAGGCCCAAATCAATAAGACTTGTCCTAGTCTAATTGGGATTTCGACCCATTTCACTTGTCCTAGTCTAGTTTTCGTGTCGTTGGCTCGAGTCTCGCTCCACCTGTATTAAATTTACAACTTTGGCTTCGAGGCCCCAAAATAAATAATTAAAGAAATAAATACATAAATAAATAAGACGACCATAAATAAATAACGACAAGAAATAAATAAATAAATAGAAATGAGGCTCGGGTCTAGTTGTCGCTTCAAGAATGGGATTTTAACCCACTTTCTTTCTTACAAATCCTTGTATCCATATGCTATATGATTGTCTTCTTATGGTTTTCAAAATCGACTCAAGAACGACAGGCCTCAGTGGCCCATATCAATAATGCAAAGAATGGGGAGAGTCCATTTAGGACCCAAATGTATCCACATGCAAAGGGAAAAAAATAACAATTAATACATGTTCAAATATGGATATTTAGCTTATAAGCAATTCCCAAAGTATTGATATAAAAGAAAGAACCATACTGACATTAAAAATTAGGAAATAATCGACTAACACAAAAAAAAATTAATTAATTTTTATTATATATTTTTTTGAAGCCAAACGATTTATCTAGAAAATCAAGCCGGGTAGTGGAAAAAAAATTATTCACATTCTGTAGACAGCATAACTCTCAAGATGGCAAGATATCATTATAGAGGCCCAAGGAAATACCATAAACCAAGGAGAATTACCAAATGCAATAGTTTGGTCATTAGGACATCACCAGAATTCAAGTTGTTTGTATGTATACTGACTAGTACACTTTAACTTGCATAATTTCAGGTTATAGTAATCATATTTTCAATTCAAATGCACCAAAATACTTTCATTTCTACCACATGGTCTCAAGAAATCATCTAAAGCAGCTTTCTTTACAGTTACAAACACTAAAATTATGTACACAAAAAGACGAAACACCAAGAACCAAGGAAAGGAAATTAAAGGGGGGCAAAAGGAAGAAAATAACCATCAATTTCAAGGCAAAAGAAAATATGTTTTAGACGAAACATCAAAGTCATAATATTTTACTATATAGTAAGCAGATTCAATGCTAGAATGAGAGAAATCAATAGCAGTCTTCCTAAAATACTACAAAGAACCTATAGCTAAATTCAATCGCAATCAAATTCTACTAACAACAAACCCTCATCAACATTGAGTAAATATAGAAAACAAATCAGAAACGAAAACCCAAAAACTAACAAAACAACTACTGTGACCATCAAAATCTAATATACTAAGGCCATCTTTGGTAGCAAACAATTCTCACACAATTATGTTTAAGCGATTGTGCTACTATTAACATGAAAACAGTAAAATCGTTCAAAAGTAGTCGAATTGAACCTCAACACAATTATCGATTCAATAGAACAACAACTTGTAACAAGCTAATCACACGGCTTTCATAGCCATCCCAGCAAACAAATGCAAGAATCAAAATCCTATCACAACAGTATAATAAAAAGGAATAAAAAACTAACCAACTTTTGGGCAGCAAAACGGGACAACGTATTGGCAGTCAACCAAAACTCTAATCTAGCCGATGAACAAGAATAGAATAACCACTCAAGACTGAATTTTCTCAAAATTTTCTTTTTCTCCTCTCTCTATAATTTTTGTTTCTTTTCTCCAAGAAGATTCCTCGACCCCCTCTTTTTGAACCAAAAGAAATTTTCTCAACCTAGTTTACTCAATTAATTTCCAAACCCTAGAATTTGCAGCCTTCATAGAACCCCCCCC
>JAPEIP010000007.1:159852912-159877688 GCA_026120095.1 Capsicum chinense
CCCCCCCCCCCCCCCTAAAAGCTTAACAGCTAACTCTTTATATAGAGGACCATTGAGGGTATTTTAGGGATTCTTTTTCCAAAGGGAATTCATAATCTTCACTCCCAATCAGATTCCCCCCAACAAATTATACCAATTTCAAAATTAGTGGACTACTAAGATTTAGGCCAAATGAATTCCCTCGAGAACCAATATAAATCTACCAAATATGTATGAAATTGTACCATTGTTACAGAGATTTGTAGAATTGATCCATTGGGGGAGACACCTAAACTCATTCTAGATGATTCTCGAGCTTTCTTCGTACGTACTCATGTGAGAGCCCAGTGACACGTAAAAGGGGGGAAAAGAGGATGGTTTGAGATCGATTTTGGGTATAAAATCACGTTGTAATGGGTTCGGGTCAAGTGACGGGTTGACGATATAGGTTGCGAGCTAGTTGGTTCTTGGATTGTGGAATCGGATTCACATCGATTTAGATGAATTTTTGTAAAATTTTAGGGATCTCGGGTTGGAATTATTGTTGTCATTGTTGGATGTGTTGTTGATATATGATAATACCCATTTTTGATGTTGCTGAAGAAGTGAGTTAAAGGAAGAGAGGAGAAATTGGGCTGGGTTAGCTGATTTATGGGCCTGGGAAGGGGGCTGATGTTGTTTTGTTTTGGGCTGGCAAAATTTTAAAGGGGAGATGGGTAAATCAGGCTATTTTGGCTATTTATTAAATAGCCAAATGGAAATTTTATACAATTACATTTAAAATATAGCCTAATTGAAACTCAATCGACCGATTGAATTGCAATTACTGCCAAATTAATTTCAATTAAGGTCTAAATTTAAATAGATTGACTAAATTCAATTGAAATTGGATACGAATTAATCTCTTGTTCAATCCCGAGCTTCTTGGTTTAATAAAACCAAACAAGTATTTCTCCAAATAAATTATTTGTAAGAATAAATTATATTTAAATCAAGATTTAATTATTTAAATTTATTTTCCTAATATTCCTTAATTAAAATCTGATATTCCATAGCATGAATATTTAAGTAATCAAACTATATAATCTCGTATAATTGAACACGACAATATATAATCGCCACTTAAAATGACAAAAATACGTACAAGAAATATTTTGAAAAGTTTTTATTTAGATTAAATGAATATTTTGATTTCATTACAAATCGAAGAAACTTGGGATTAAATTTAGTTGTGGAGGGCAAAAATTAGGTGTCAACATTGAGTCTGCCAGAGGGTATTGATGATTTTGTTGTGATTTGTGATGCATCCTGTGTGGGACTGGATTGTGTTTTGATACTGCATGGTAAGATTGTGGCCTACGCTTATAGGCAGCTTAAGATTCATGAGAAGAATTATTCGACTCATGACTTAGAGTTAGCGATTGTGGTTTTTTCTTTGAAAATTTGGTGTCATTATTTGTATGAGGTGCATGTAGACATCTATTAAAACTATAAGAGCTTGCATTATGTGTTTACGAAGAAAGAATTGAATCTCAAGCAGAGGCAGTGGCTTGAATTGCTCAAGGATTACGACATGAGCTTGCACTACCATCCAGGTAAAGTTAATGTTATTGATGAGAAGAAAAATTTTTGGTAAAGGATATTCATAGGTTGGCTAACTTGGGACTTCATCTTTTGGACTCAGGGGATGGGGATTGCTTGTTCATAAAGTAGTCAAATCATCTCTTGGTGTTAAGGTGAAGGAGAAGGAAGTTTTAGATACTATACTTATGCAGATTAAGGATGATGTGGGTCAGCAAAATATTATGGCTTTTGAGATTGAAGGATATGACATCTTGAGGTATCAAGGTAGGTTGTATGTTTCTGATGTTGATGGCTACGGGAAAGGATTTCGACTGAGGCTCATAAGTGTAGGTATATAGTTCATCCGGTTTAACTAAGAAGTACCACATCTTGAAGGAAATCTACTGGTGGAACAACATAAAAAGGGATGTGGCAAATTTTGTTATTAAGTGTATGGTTTATCAATAAGTTAAAGTCGAGCATTTGTGTACAACCCAAGACTACCCCCTAGTTGTTACACGTTGCTTATGGTCTCGAGAGAACACAAGCTAACCCATGAGCTGGTACTTGCTGTGAGCGCTGAATAATATAATCATGAATGCAGAAGAATAATTAAAGTGACATAAGGTTTTAAATATCTGAATTCAAACTAAAAAATAAATCTAGAAAAATGACGCTCTGAATCTGATAAAGTATTGATAAACTGAACAACTAACTAACTGTAATGTCTAAAACACCTCTAAGACTGACTAACTAAGAGTTGATGGGATAAGCCCCAACTAACTCTACTGACTACTGAAATAAAGACATGAAAAAAGATAGACTGTCCTCGGGTGAGGAGGACTTACCACTGCTACTGTACTACTGAGAATCTGAGGGACTAAGTGTGATCCGGGAACTGAGTGTTAGCACCTATGATATGAAACATCATAGCGCAAAAGAAAGGTATGCGATCAGTACTTTGAATGTACTGGTAAGCTAAACGAGGTAGGCTAACCTGCAAGGTTTCATGAATAGGAGTAATGATCTATCTGAATATACATGTAAAGAATGTAATATTGAATAGAGAACATGAAATATATAGATACTGAACATGCATGAAAGTTTATAAAATACTAAAAATACATGAAAATCTATAGACACTGGGGATACATGACCAATCATATGACATGAACTGGATGAAATATGCAAACTAAAATACTAAAATTAACTGAAATCTGTACACTTTGGTCAAGAAATACCAGGACTAAAGAACTGAACTGAAACTGTAACTGAGACTATATCTGAAATTGTGGGAGGTATCATCTAACCGATATTCCCCAATTTGAGCTAATCGGGGTCCAACCTGTAACCCCAGTTGGAAGGGTATTAATACCATGCCACGAGTACTAACGCTGGCTGTGTGGATCCGCTAAACTGATTCATGTCCAAAGGACTAAAGGTGTCAAGCCTAAACTGCTGGGTGACCCTTGCGATATAGTCAAGCCTAATCTGTCGGGTGACTACTCATATCCTACGCTGGCTACGTAGTTCTGGAGTATAGGGACTCCTACTAACAACTCTGCCTATCTGACGGGGAAGCCGCCATCCCTACACTTGCTCGGTGCTAAATTCTACTCCCAACTGAATGACACCGAAATGCTAGACTATTCTGAGTTTAACTGATTGTTCTGATAATGCTCATGATATAATCTGAAGTTGTTCTGAAGATACTAAGACAACATTAAGTAAACAGCTACAGTTTCAAGTATTCAACACCCCCAGGACTCAAAACAAAAGCAGTAGTATGACACTAAAACATTGAAGGGCATAGCATGAAGACTCTTATTAAATCAATTGCTCTTGTAGGCATTTTATCAAACACTTATGGTTCATGGTTTAAAACAATCATAGAATTACTAAATGAACTGCATAATTGACATAAAATTATCATGGAAAACACTAAGTCATGATTTAATTCAACAAATGATAAAACTAAAACATGAGGAATCGAATAACAACAATAACTTTATTAAAACATGGTATTAAATCAAAGTTCATGGAGATTAATGGATGAAACATGGTTTAAAATCAAATAACTTAAATAGATCATAACTTTATAATTAAAAAGGTTACTTGAGCTCCATGGATGAAAGGAATCCATGGATGAACATCTAACATACCTAAGATAATAAATTTGGGAGGATTGATGGAGAGTTCTTGAGATTTGACCTTGATTCTTGAGAGCTAGGGTTTCTTGTTCTTAAAAGAGGGGATTTTTAATTTGAGAGAAAGTGAATAATGATGAGTATTTAGGTCAATTAGGGGTTAAATTTCGTGTTTAGGATGAGTTTAGGACTTAGAAAAAAGACCCAAATACCCTTAAACGAATTTAAAAACATAAGCTGGAAACCGAAATCTCGATTTTTGGACTTGGCGCGATGCGCCACTATCACACCAAGCCACTAGAAAAGGAACAATTGGGACATGGATAAACGTCACGATGCGGTGCCATCGCGGTAAATCCTAAATGCCATTTTGGCCACCTCCGCGATGCACCAGCATCGTGAAAACCTTTTGGAAATTGACAAACGAGAATTTGGCCTGCTCAACAATGCACCAGGATCATGGAGACACACTAGAAATTGACAATTGTCATTTGGGCTTCCTACACGACGCGCTGAGGGTTAAAACGACGGTGTTTAATGGCTGAAACTTAAAATCGCCATAACTTCTTACCCGATTATCAGATTTGGACGAATTTTATATCGTTGGAAAGATAACTGAATTTCCTATGCAATGGCAGGCTCTAAACTAAAAAATAATGAGTGTTTCAGAAATTTTGTATATGAATACTCATGCACTGGAACATAGATTATGCTAGGGAAATACGACGTATTATAATATCTCTCTCTTGGGATCACTCATCCCCGAATGAAACTGGTTAAGCTGAGGAAACTGATGGACTGAGCTTACACACTAAATATGCATGCATGATGCATGGAATGCATAACTGAACTGATTCATGAATGCACGACTGACATGAACATGATGTGCAGCTGAAACTGAGCATGATAGATAAAAATCTTAAAAAGATTTGGTACTTTATACTGAATTTGGATTTGCAGAGAAAAGATGAGGGTACTTGGTCCGCATATCTGCCTCTGCTTCTCAAGTGGCTCCCTCAATGGACTCATTCCGCCAAAGGACTTTGACTAGTGGAACTTCTTTGTTCCTTAGTCTACGAACTTGATGATGAAGAATTTCGACTAGAACTTCCTCAAAGGAAAGACTGTTCTAAATATCTACACTTTCTAATGGAATAACTATGGCTGGATCACCAATAAATTTTTCAAGAATGATACATGGAACACTGGGTGTACTGAGGCAAAATCTGAAGGCAACTCTGGCTCGTAAGCTACCTTTTTGAAATGACTGAGGATTTTGAAGGGACCGATATATCAAGGAATTAGTTTTCCTTTCTTTTCAAATCTCTTCACTCCCGTCATAAGAGAGATTTTTAAGAACACAAGATCACCGACCTTAAACTTGAGATCCTTTCTCCTCACATCTACATACGATTTCTGTCATCTTTGGGCAGGCCTAAGCCTTTCTCTGATCAAATGAACCTTCTCTAATGCATCAAACATCAAGTCAGGCCCTACTACTATGTCCTCACCTACTTCAAACCAACCAATTGGAGATCTACATCTCCTACCATAGAGAGCCTCAAATAGAGCCATACGGATACTGGAATGATTGTTGTTATTGTATGCGAATTCAATCAAAGAAAAATGGTCATCCCAACTACCCTTGAAATCAACAACGCATGCTCTCAGCATATCCTCAAGAGTCTGAATGGTCCATTTTGCTTGACCGTTTTTCTGAAGGTAGAAGGCTGTGCTGAGGTGGAATTGGGTACCCAGACCCTTTTGGAATACTTTCTAGAAGTGAGAGGTAAACTAAGTACGTCTATCTGAGATGATAGATAAGGGAACACCATACAACCTAACAAACTCTCTGAGATAAAGATTGGCTTAGTCCTCGGCTGAGTAAGAGGTATGGACTGGTAAGAAATAAGCTGATTTGGTCATCCTGTCTCTGATAACCCAAATAGAGTTATGCTGACGATGGGTATGAGGCAAATCTATCACAAAATCTATGTTCACTTCCTCCCATTTCCACATAGGAATACTAAACTCCTGCATGGACCCACTAGGCTTCTCGTGCTCAATATTAACTTTTTGGCATGTAGAGCACTTAGCTACAAACTCTGTAATATCTCTCTTCATCCCACTCCACCAATAAATCTCGCACAAATCACGGTACATCTTAGTGGCCCCTAGATAAATAGAGTAACGCGCACCATGCACTTCTGCAAGAATTCATTAATTCAACTCATCTACACCAGGCACACATAATCTACCCTAACAACGCAAAACACAATCTCCTCCTTAGGAGAAAACCTCCACTTTTTTATCTCTGACTGAATCTTTCAATTTAACTAGACTAGGATCTCTATCCTACTTTTTCTTCACCACAGAAACTAGAGATGAATCTGAGCTACTCTACACCCATACACTACCTTTTTCTGAATCGAGTAAACGGATACCTAGTCGGGCAAGCTGATGAACTTCCTAAGCTAACTTCTTCTTACCATCCTCAACATGAGCAACACTACCTATAGAAAACCTACTGAGAGCTTCAGCCACTACATTGGCCTTGCTCAAATGATATAGGACATTTACGTCATGATCTTTCAATAACTCTAACCACTTTCTCTGATGCAAATTCAAATATTTTTTAGAGAACGCATACTGAAGTCTTTTATGATCTGTGAACACATCCATATGCACCTCATACAAGTAATACCTCTAAATCTTTAAGGCGAATACTACTGCTGCTAGCTTAAGATCATGAGTCGGATAACTCTTCTTATGATGCTTGAGCTATTTGGAGGTGTAGTCTATGACCTTACCTCTCTACATAAGGACACAATCCAAACCTACTTTGAATGCGTCACAGTACACAACAAAACCATCTGAACCATCTGGTAGAGTAAGAACTGGGGCTGAGTTGAGTCAAGTCTTCAACTCCTGAAAACTTTTCTCGCATGAATCTGACCACTGAAACTTAACTTTCTTCTGAGTCAATCTAGACATAGGGGATACAATAGAAGAAAAACATCAACAAACTGACGGTAATAGCTAGCTAAACCCAAGAAACTCCTGATATTTGATGGAGAGATGGGTCTAGGCCAATTTCTCACCTCTTTGGTATTTTGAGGATCAACTCTAATGCCATCACCAGAATAATATAGCCAAGGAAAGCTACTGATCTTAGCCAGAATTCACACTTACTAAATTTAGCAAACAACTGATGATCTCTAAGAGTCTGAAACACTACTCTGAGGTGGTCTGCATGCTCATTTTTGCTACGAGAGTAAACAAGGATTTCATCAATGAAGACTATGATGAATATGTCTAAGTACTGCTTAAACACTCAATTCATCAAGTCCATGAAGTCTACTTGGGCATTTGTAAGACCAAAGGACATGACTAAAAATTTGAAGTGACCATATCGAGTTCAGAAAGTTGTTTTCAAAATATCACATTCTCTGACTCTAAGTTGATGATATCCTGATCTGAGGTCTATCTTGGAAAAGTAACTGGCACCCTAAAGTTGGTCAAATAAGTCATCGATTCTAGGAAGTGGATAATTATTCTTAACTGTGACCTTGTTCAACTGATGGTAGTCTATGCACATTCTAAGAGAATCGTCTTTCTTACTCACGAATTGAACAAGTGCGCCCACAGGGAGATGATGGGTCTGATGAATCCCTTCTCTAGGAGATATTTTAATTATTTTTTAAGTTTTTTGAGTTCAGCTAGAGCCATTCTGTATGGCCGAATAGATATAGGCTGAGTATCTGAGAAAAGGTCTATTCCGAAGTCGATTTCTCTTTCGAGAGAAACTTCAGGAAATACATCTGAGAATTCTTTTACTATTAGGACTGACTCAAGAGTAGGAGTTTTTGAGTTAGAGTCTTTGACTCGCATAAGATAGTAAATACACCCCTTCGACATCATCTTTCTGGCTCTAAGGTACGAAATCAACTAACCTCTAAGACATGTAGTACTACCCCTCTATTCAAGGACTGGTTCATTTTAAAATTAAAAATGAACTATTCTATTTCTATAATCAACTGAGGCATAGCATGAGTGGAGCTAATCCATGCCAATAATGATGTCAAAATCCGTCATCTCTAACTCCACGAGATCAATGAGATAACTTTTTGAGATATTAGTATACCTGCCTGGCTACTATGGAAACACCTACTGGGGTAGACACTAAAAAGGGCTCTACTAGAGTTTCAGGACTGACTCTAAAATTGACAGCTATATATGGAGTTACAAAAGAAAGAAAAGCTCCAGGGTCTAGTAAAGCATAAATATATAAGTGAAAGACCTGCAACATTCAAGTAACTACATTAGGAAAATTTTATTGATCTTGGCGGGACTGAAGAGCATATAATCTATTCGAACGTTGACCACTGGTAGCACTGAAAGTGGCACCCTACTGAGTTGGGCGGCCGGATTGAACTGATGACTGATAGAATGGCCCTGTTGACGTACATCCCTATCTTTTTGAGCAACTACCCTGACACTCCCAAATCTGATGGCCTGTCTTGACACACCTGAAGAACACATCACTACCCGCGTTATACTCACCCTGACGGTGTCTGCCACACTTCTGACATAAAGGATTGGTACGAGAACTACTAACACTAACCTAGGACTTAGATCCTGGTGCCTTATCCCTATTATCATTTCTGAATTTGGGTATTGGGGCACTGGCTGAAGAAGGTACTAGAGATGAAGACCTCTGATTAAAATAAGGATGGTTACCTCCTTGTGACTTTAACTGATTGAAATTAAAACTATCCATCCTAGCTCTCTTGTTTCCTCTCTCCTTCTCCTTAACCTTGTGCTCCTTTATCTGTTGAGCATGTACCATTAGCCTAGAAAAATCCATCTCACTAATCAGCATTACAGTCCTACACTCTTTGAGCACACTATCAGACACGCCAGATACAGACTTACTCATTTGGACCTACTGTCAGCCACCACATGAAAAGCATATCTAGCTAATTAAGTGAACTTGAGAGAATACTCCCTCACACTCATATTGCCTTACCTCAGATTAATAAATTTTAACACTTTGGCCTCTCTCAACTCTAATGGAAAGAATCTGTCCAAGAAAGTCATGGCAAACTCTTCCCATTTTATAGGCCCTGCATCAACACCCCTATCAACTTTTCACTGCTTAAACCAAGTATGGGCTACATTCTATAATTGATATGCAGCCAACTCAGAACTCTGACTAGACATCACCCCCATAGCATCCGTGACCTTCTAAATTATATGTAAGAATTCCTGTGGATCCTCTTTAGAATTAAATCTCATGAAAGAAAGAGGATTCATTCGGGTGAAATCCAAAATTCTAGTTGCAACAGTATTGGCCACTACGTTGGCCGGAACAACAGCTGATAGTTCATTCTGTGATGTTACAGAGTTTGCTAGAGTAGTGAACGCAGCCCTAAATTTTGTGTGAGAGACATGCTCATCCAGAGGATCTTTTTGGATGGGCTGAGGGGCTGGTTGAGTTCCTGTTCTTCTTCAGTTCTTCTTGGGAGGCATGTTCTACAAACAGAAAGAGAAAATAGATTAGAATGAGAGTTTAACTTGAGCTCATGCTCCATCGCATGACATGAATACTAAAAGAAGGGAAAAATTTTCCTAAACGCCTTGTAGCTTCTCATCCACAAGTCTGGTGTGCTACACACCCATGCATAAGACTCTACTCGACGCATCTTTCAAACTTCCTAGGACACTTTAAGACCTTAGGCTTTGATACCAAGTTTGTAACAATCCAAGACTACCCCCTAGTCTATACACGGTGCTTACGATCCCGAGAGACCACAAGCTAACCCATGAGCTGGTACCTGCTATGATTATTGAATAATACAATAATGAATGTGGAAGAATAACTGAAGTGCCATAAGGTTTAAATATCTTAACTCAAACTGAAATATAAATCCAGCAAAATAACTATCTAAATCAGATAAAGTACTGATAAATTGAACAACTAACAGACTGTAATATTTAAAAAACCTCTAAGACTGAATAAATGAGAGTTGATGGGACAATCCCCCAACTAACTCTACTGACTACTGAAATAAAGACATGAAATAAGATAGCCTGTCCTCGGGTGATGAGGACTCATCACTGCTATTGTACTGTTGAGAATTTGAGGGACTAAGTGTGATCCGGGAATTGAGCGTCAGCACCTCTGATATAAGACATCAAGCACAAAAGAAAGGTATGTGATCAATACTTTGAATGTACTGGTATGCTAAATGAGGTAGGCTAACATGCAAGGTTTCATTAATAGGAGTAATGCTCTATCTGAATATACATGTAAAGCATAGAATACTGAATATTGAACATGAAATTTGTAGATACTGAACATGTATGAATGTCTATAAAATACTAAAAATACATCAAAATCTGTAGACATTGAGGATACATGACCAATCATATGACATGAACTGGATGAAATCTGCAAATTGAAATACTGAAATTAACAGAAATCTGTGCACTTTGGTCAAGCAATACTAGGACTGAAAAACTAAACTGGAACTATAACTGAGACTATGTCTGAGACTGTGGGAGGTATCATCTAACCGATATTCCCCAATTTGAGCTAATCGGGGTCCAACTTGTAACCCCAGTTGAAAGGGTGTTAATACCATGCCATGGGTACTAACACTGGCTATGTGGATCCAATACCATGTCCAAAGGACTAAGGGTGTCAAGTCTGAAATGACGGGTGACCCCAGTGAGATAGTCAATCCTAATATGATGAGTGACTACTCATATCCAACGCTGGCTATGTAGTTCTCGAGTATAGGGACTGCTACTAATGACTTTCCCTATCTGACGGGGAAGCCTCCATCCCTACACTCGCTCGGTGCTAAATCCTACTCCCAACTGAATGAAACTGAAATGCTAGACTGATAATGCTCAAATTACACTCTTGAATGGGTGCAATCAATCATTATCAATATAAAACCCAACTAGGTTGGCATCGAATCCCACAGGGAATAGGGTGTGAACTTTGATTTATTTACGAAAGATTTTACAGTTAGTTTACTGTTTCCAAAAGATAGGAGTTTAAGTTCACGGTGTGTTAAATATCACTTTCAATACTTCAGTGCTTGTAATCAAGATAAATGGGAAACCAGAGCTATGTTCACCAAGGGTTTCAAAAATTGACAGATACTAGGTAATGCTAGAGATTCTCGAAATGAGTAGAATAGCAGAATATCCCTGACGATTATACTATCTGACTTATCTCTCGACCTCACCAGACAATTTATTATATAATTCTCTCAAACTTATATAAATTATGTATTTCTAATAGGATCTTATCTTAGGTAGATTAATCCAGTTACAGCATTAATCATTAAATAGAAGGTTGGTAGCTTCAGAGTCCCTGTTGATAATTCACGTCCTATAGTCTATTTCTTCGTTAGAAGAAAATAAAACCTAAGTAATAACCTAATGTTTACAACCACTAGATAAAACAACAGAATTTCAAGATGTTTTGCTACTCTTTGAATCCGTTAAACACCTAGTATCATATCAAACCCTAATCCATGGATCTCATAACTCCAGCTAATGAAATTAGCCGCTCATGATTTGATGAACGAAATAACAATTTGAATTCATGATTATAATGATAAACTTATGAATGGATAGAAAACAATAAGTAGTTCCTCCAATTTAATCACAAGGTAGAAACCCCAAAAATAGTTGATAGGAAAACACAAGAATATTTTATGAAAGAGAGCAAAAATATTATCTCTTTTCTTAGAGTTGATGTCTGATAGATGAATTATCAATAAATCAAAAACCCTAAATTATGCTATTTATACTAAAGCCTAATTAAGGAAATAAAATAACAAAATTAATAAAATTGTTTGGAATAGGTGACGCCCAGTCTGACGCCACGTCAAGAAGTTGACGCCCTATCACGGATGGCGTCAGAGAGGCTTCAGTTGCCTTTAGGTTCTATCTTAGCCTGATGATGTGGCTGATGCTACATCTGGGATCTGACGGCGTATCACCAACGTCGTCAGATGTCTTATTCCCATGCTAACTTTCTGCTTAAGGCTGATGCCATTCTTGATGCCTTATCACGACTTTGACGCCACATCACCGGAGTCGTCAGAACTGCTCCTCAAACTTCAACTCCCTGGTTAAGGCTGACGCCAATGCTGATAGGCTATCATGAGACTGACAATTTATCATGGAGGTCGTCAGCCATTTTTTCTTTTATTTTGCTCAGATTTTCAACTTTTTTCCTCCATTATTATTTATTCTCATTTCTTCAGCCTTTTTTTTGTAATATCATGAGCAAACACATCAAAACAACAAGAGTTACTTTAGAATTCACAACTATTTTGAGCTGAAAAGCATTAAATGTGTTAGATTTTTTTTACACATCAACACCCTCAACTTAAAACAATTACTTGTCCTCAAGCAATAACTAACTAAGAGAATACAACGAACATTTAGCAGTCAACAACCAATTTAGCTCAAAACTCAGTTTACCATCTCCAAGGTCAACCAACTCAAAATTACTGTGCAATTTATTGAAAAGCAACAATGTAACACAAAGGCTTCCACCCATGGCATCAACTAAGTACCGACAATCATGCATGTATCAAGGTACACTACCCAAATAAGTAACTTAGAAAGATACTAGTGTGCCCTCACAACAAAGAAATTCCCCTCTTTTTCTCATGTCAGACATCAAAAATATAAACACGGGGATCATCACAAAAACACTCACTCTCAGAATGAAGTACAAACTAGTGTATGCCAAATACCATATTCTTGCCCTTATCGTCATTACCAAGGTTTCCAGATAGGTACACTAGGATCACTATAGGTCTTTCTTCGACTTGTAACGTAGGCTAGGGATGGTATGATATTATACGGCATTTAGAGTGACTAACCTCCTTGTCACTACCTTAACTTGTGGGGTTCATTTATTAACCTCTTTTTCTCTCTTTTTCTTTTCTTTTCTTTTTCTCTTTTTCTCCTTTTTTTCATTTTTTCTATTTTCTTGATCACACTTTTACGATGGGTGCACTTCTTTTTATTCAAGCAGAGTTTCTTTTATTTCTCTTTTTCACCAACACCCAACCTTTTATTCTTTTTCTTTGATTCTTTCTCTTCTACTCTACCCTTCTGCATACCCAACTTATATCACGCACCCCTATGATAGCCACTCTTAACTTAGGCTGTTTGCCTACATTAAGGTGCACAGTGTCCAAGGAGGGTCAGGGCCAAAATAGGTTTATTATGATTTAAAAAGGGAAGGTGATAGGTATCATAGAAAGAAAAATGGTCAATTAAGGCTCAAATCGAGATCAATGGATATCATGCATTAGAGGAAGGTCATTTAGGCTATAGTGACTTAAATTCAAAAATGAACTATGATCCTTCCCTAACCCCTATCTTTCAACTATGGAAAGACAAACCGAGCAAGTTCTAGATTTGAAACTACAAAGAGAACTCGGCATAGTCTCACACATACATGGCACACAAGTAATATCACTGGCTACTACCTATCTGGTTCATGCAATTGTTCAGTAATGATGATCAGGTAACTACACTAATGCCATGATGAGATACACAGTGGTCACACTAAGGTGCAATTCATACAGTCATGCAAAACAAACCTTTGAAGAGGTGTTCAAAATCACAAAATCAGTTAACTACCTACAAAACTTGCACTACTCCTATTTATTTACAGAGTATGCTACAACAACATGCTACCCTACACCCTCAACTTAAAATCAAAACCAACTGAAACTAAGGGTTAGGGCATACTTGGAGTCAATCAAGTCTCAAATCATGGGTTCTCGACCCTGCAGCAATGTTATCCTCATCAAGAGATTCTCTTTGCTCCGGTTCAGCTATTCTGCTAGATCAGGCTCCTATAGCCCTTGCTCACAGTGCTTCTTCCCATTTCTAGTTGTTCTCTTGGGACGCTTGTGTTGCCCTTTTTAGATCCACTTTCTCCTGTTCTATCAAATCATCATCTGCCTGCAGTGTCTTCTCTGCCTTCTTCTTCTTCTTTACCTTTTTCTCGGCCTTGCTCTCATTCTCATCATCTTCTTCTCTCTTTTTTTTTACCTTTTTTAGCTTCTTTATTTTATTTTTTTTTCTTTTTCACTGGCTCCACAATAAGATCAAAAATTGGAGGTTCATCCTCAGATTCCTTAGTTGTCTGCCCTGCAAGCATCATAAACTGGTATTTTTATACTACCACCATCTCAGCTTTTACCTTTTCTAGGGCCACTCTAAATTTAGCAAGCTCTGCTTCAGTCATCTCTTGTACCCTTGCAACAAAATGGTTCTCCAGATCTACGACCCGTGAAGGTAAAGTAGCAAAGGGCTCAAGATCAACCCTAATTCTTTTATCTACAGCAGCAGCAAACTGCTCAGCAAAGAAACGTAGCTGCGTTTCACACCATCTGGCCTATTTGGCAATTTTTTTGATATCAATAGGCTGGGATACAGCTTTTGCTGGTGCTATAGGAACTGATGGACCTGGATCATCATCATGAACTAAGCCTGCTTGAGCAGCCTTAGAAGCTTGTACCTCAACTTTAGGTACTGAACTAGGGCCTGCAACTGATAGGTTCACCTCAACCCTCACCCCTCTATCAAGTGTCAGCCTTGGCTGATTTTTCTCATAGCTAATAGGGTTGTGGGTCTTGGCGGCATACAAAGTCTCATCAATCCCACCAATATGTGGTACCTCTGCCTCTGTGCATAGCCTAGTAATCAGACAAGGGAATGGATAAGCAGTGTCAGACCTCGTTAGCCAAATTTTGATCTCTTCAGCAATAATCTCCCCAAAATTTAGCTTAAGGTTGGCCACAAGACATGCGACCAATATTGCTCGATCATCAACCAGAATATTATCTCCGTTGGTTGGCATCAAATTGGTGCACACAACACCCAACCAAAATTTATCAAAGAAGCCTTATAAATACACTCACTGGGTCGGTTCAGCCATAAAGGATCTCTCTCAGCTCTAAGTGTAGCTAACCAAGGACGCTGGTCCTCCTTACTCTTCAGACGATGGTAGAATGTAGGATTTGTGACCTGAAGAGTGAAATTAGGTCCATGTAGAAATTTGTTGATACTCATATTAGAAATATCTATATTTACCCCACGAACTGTAACTCTGGTCAGCAAAGGCTGGTCTGTTGTGGTCTCTCCACTCTTGCACATGCTCTCTAATCTAGACTGGTAGTTCGCGTAGAACTCTTGGACTACTGTAGGATGAAACAGGTTACCTCCCTTAGTAGTACATCCCAGCCTATAATCTCTGAACTTCTTCTCAACTGCCCAGGCAATCCCATGATAATGACTCTCTTCTCTGGAAATAGCGGACATCTGGTAGATCTTCTTTTTGTTCTAATCAACCCTTTGAGAAATATGTCTTCTGCTTTAGGGATCTACCATCTAGCACTCTCTTGAACCTCCAGATTCTTGCATTTTATCAAAGTTCCCCGAATTGAGGGTTTTCTCTTAGCTTGATTTTCAGTCAAGGGAGTTCCAGAGGATGGTTCCTCAGAATTAGATTTTTCAGACTCTGCATTTTGTACCTTCAGCTCTTCAGATTAGCCTTCTCATACTCAAGCTGAGTAGATTCAATTTGCTTAGAACCCTCCTGCTCCGAAGACTCACTCTCAGCTGGGGTGGTAGTCTTAGTATCATCACTATCCTCTACCATAATGGGTTTAGGTGGAGAAGGTGCCTTTGGGCTGGGTTTCTTTCTTCTCCACCTAAGCAGTGGTTATTCATCTTTGTAATTAGAGTCTTCATTAATAAGCTTACGAACCACCTTAGGCTTGGCAACTTTCTTGGGAATGTTAGGATTCTTACTTTTAAGTGCCATTAGAATGTTCCTAAACCATAAGCCAAACACAAGTTAATGATCGAGGTATAACAGTCAAAACATGTTATTCAAGATTACTTAGAATTATCATCTAACTTGTGACAACATGGCTGATAAGGCGTCACATTTGTGATAACCTATCAGCTATGTCGTCAGCCTTAAATAGAACTGGCATACTTTTTTCAAACTTGTGACGACATTCCTGAGAAGGCGTCACAGTTGTGATAGCCTATTAGGTAGGTCATCAGCCTTAAATAGTGAATGCTTTCTTTTTCAAAGTTGCTGATGATGTAGCTGATAAGGTATCACGCTTGTGATATCCTATCAGCAACGTCGTCAGCTCAGAATTTTGCCCCCACTCAATTTGCATTCATAATTTTGGGACCAAATTCTTCGTATAATCACATGGTATTTTTATTTTTGTACTTAAGGTTTTCAAATTCTTGCAATTTAGGCATAACTCAACCCTAATTTCTGATTTCTATGCTATTACAACTTGAACTCAAGTTTCTTCCTTCAGAGCATTATGTTTTCAACAACTTTACCACTTCAATGATAGGAGAACAAAGTTATGAGCATACCTGATGAGTTGACTACACTTGATTACGCGAGAGAGAGAAAAAGATGAGAGATAGACTCTGATTTTCCTTACAATCCCACAACTATTAGGAAGGAGGTTTCCTTGTATACTTAGGAGTGTTTTGAAATGAAGTAAATATCCTACTAAGGAAATAAAATAATACTTAAAGAAGGAAAAAAATAAAGCGGGAATCTGAAGGGTTTGGATCTGGGCCGGGTCAAATTCGGGTCAATTTGGGCCCAGATTTTCAAAAACAAAATGATGGTTGATGACAACTTGTGATAAGCCGTCACAAATATGATAGCCTATCACGGAGGTCATCAGCCTTAACAAAGAAGTCTCCATTGCTGGTCTTTCTTACTACATTAGTGATAAGACGTCACAGTTGTGATAGCCTATCATGAATGTCATCAAGACCACTTGGCTTGCATTCTTCAGTTTTTACCTTGACCTTTTTGTACCTCATCAGTTCCTTCCTATTACTACCTAAATGAATAAAAACAAAATGCATAAAAATAAAATTTTGGGTTGCCTCCCAATAGCGCCTAATTTAGTGTCGCAGCACGACTTGGTTATCTTGACTTCTCAGACTTCATCAAGATGTCATATCACTACCTCATTACCAAATTCCTGGATTATATCCACAACCGAGAAGATATTCATCTCCTTCAACTGCTTCATAGGAGGTTATATTTTGAATCTAGCCTCCTTTTTTCCATACCTGAATTTGAGCTCATTAAGCTCCATATCAACCAATACTCTTCCCGTGGATAATAATGGTCTACCCAAAATGATGGGTACCTCAAAATCAACATCACAATCCAATATCACCAAATTTGCAGGCAAAATAAAGTCATCCACTTTTACAGGCACATCATGCAGTACACCTACAAGTCGTTTCACCGATCTATCTGCCATACCAAGACGCATCATTATAGGGGTAGGCTCTCCCAATCCAAGATTTTTGTAGATATCAAGCAGCATCAGATTTATACTTGCTCCTAAGTCACATAAAGCTTTGGTAAACTTCATGGACCCAACTGTGCACGATATAGTAAATGCTCCAGGGTCAGGCTTTTTCTGTACTAAGGTTTGAAAAGAAACGGCACTACAGTGATGGATGTTGTCCACCGGCTCATATCTTACCTTCCACTTCTTTGTTAGCAATTCCTTCATAAATTTAGCATAGTTTGGCAATTGCTCAAGTGCCTCCATCAGTGGCACGGTCACTGTCAATTGTTTCAGTATCGCCATGAACTTACTAAATTTTTCATTATCTTCTTTCTTTTTCAATCTTTGAGGAAATGGAGGTGATGGTCTTGGTATTTGTTTCAATACCATTTACCCTTTCTTTTCTTATTCTTTCTCTAAAATATCAACAACGCCATCCAGCTTCTCAGACTCCACTGGATTGCATCCTTCTATTTCATCAACACTTACCTCCTTCTCCACAGCTTTGCCCGTAGAAGGGATAGATAATATCTTACCACTACGAGTGGTAATCGCCATACAAGATCTATCAGTTCACGGGTTCTGAACTATATCACTAGGTAAAGTGCCAGTTTTTCTCTGATTTAGAGTAGCCGACAGTTGGCTCATCTGCTGCTCCAACTGCTTAATAGAAGCTGAGTGTGATCTAACCAACTGACTGAGGGTAGAAAACACACTTTTCATATTAGTTACCCCTGAGTTGGTTGCCTCCACTCCCTTTAATAGTTTTTTCTTCATGTCCTCCATGGACATCTTGCCTGAACTAGTTGTTGCAGCATCCCGACTTCTAGGAGGAATATACAAACCATTCCTGTCATTATTGTTTCTGCAATGTCCCTACTTTCTATCTTTATAATCAGGCTTGTCATAGTCCAACCTTGGTTCCCTTGGTTATTTCCTTGGAAACCCCCCTGATTACTCACATAGTTTTTCTCAACATCAGCACCTGTAGATACAGTACCCTGAGAATCCACAACCCTGACCATTTCAGTCTTGCTAGATAGCAAGTGCTTAGCCAGCAAGTCTATTTGCGTCTTTGAATGGGCCATGTCCTGATCTCGCTCCTCATCCCTTCTACGCTTCTCTGTAGTAATACCACCAGCAATTGTAGGGCTAGCCACTACAGAATCCCTAGTGTGCCAAGCCTGATTTGCTTGGTCATTCTATTCAGCATATCAGAAGCATCCAAAAAAGAGAGGTCAATGAACGAACCACCTGCAGCGTTGTCGATAATTGGCCACAGAGTTGAAAGCTCTGTACAAAGTCTCCATCAAGTGCAAGTTTGTCATATTGTGGTTCGAACATTGTGCAAGTTTTTCTTAAACCTTTCCCAAGTCTCATGCAGTGCTTCAATCAAAAGTTATCTGAAGTTGCTAATCTCGTCCCTCAACTGTACCCTTCTGGAGGGTGGAAAGAACCGTTCTAGGAATGCATCTTTCAACTGTCTCCAGTTAGTTATAGAGTCAGGCTCTAACTCATTCAATTACATTGTTGCCTCTCCAGACAGAGACAATGGAAATAACCTCAACCTGATCGTATTCTAGCTCACTCTTGGATTGTCAAAGGATTTACAGATGGTGATGAAGTTCACCAAATATATGTTCGAATCATCACCAGGCAAGCCTCCAAATAACCCTTTCAGATTCAGGAGTTGGATCATGGTACTTGCTATGCCGAACTTTGCACCTGGTGCCAACGGTGGTGGAATGATAGCACCTATTACACCAGCTCCGTCCATTCTTTCATCATCTTTATCAGTCTCATACTGCATAGGGTGTTGACCATATTTACCTCAGACTGGACAATTTCTGTTGACGTTTCACTACAGTGGTGCAGTAACTTGCTCCGCTCTCCTTGGGTTTTGAGGATTCAGCAATTCCTCATCGCCCAAGTCCTCATCATTAGGGTTTTGGTGACGAACTTGTTGACCCAAATTTTTCACATTCACCTGAGCCCTGGCTAAAGCAGCTAGTCTTTCTTCTTCCTATTGTTCAGCCATTCTTCCAATTAGCTGAGGTTCTGAATTGATTAGTAATAGTGGTGCTCCAAAACTTCTCGTGCTTGGTATAAACAACACGGTACCTACAATAAACAAAAACAACAAATAAATGTAAATCAAGGAAACTTAACTATCAGCAAAATTTCGCGCACAAAATTTTCAATCTACAACCGTATTCCCCGGAAACGGTGGCATTTTTTATCACGCTCAAATTACACTCTTGAATGGGTGTAAGCGATCTTTGTCAATATAAAACCCAACTAGGTTGGGGTCGAATCTCACAGGGAATAGGGTGTGAACTTTGATTTGTTGGCGAAAGATTTTACTGGTAGTTTACTGTTTCCAAAAGATGGGGGTTTAAGTTCACCGTGTGTTAAATATCACTTTCAATACTTCAGTGTTTATAATCAACATAAATGGGAAACCAGAGTTATGTTCACCAAGGGTTTCGGAAATTGACAAATACTAGGTGATGCTAGAGATTCTCGAAATGAGTAGAATAATATAATATCCCTGACGATTATACTATCTGACTTATCTCTCGACCTCACCAGATAATTTATTATCTAATTCTCTCAAACTTAGATTACTTATCTATTCATAATAGGATGTTATCTCCGGTAGATTAATCCAGTTACGGCATTAATCATTAAACAGAAGGTTAGAAGCTTCAGAGTCCCTGTTGATAATTCACGTCCTCTAGTCTATTTCTCCGTTAGAAGAAAATAAAACCTAAGGAATAACCTAATGTTTACAACCACTAGATTATAGTTAAAATAGTAGAATTTCAAGATGTTTTACTACTCTTTGAATCCGTTAAACACCTAGTATCATATCAAACCCTAATCCAAGGATCCCATAACTCCGGCTAATGAAATTAGCCACTCATGATTTGATGAACAAAATAACAAGTTGAATTCATGATTATAATGATAAACTTACGAATGGATAGAAAACAACAAGTAGTTCCTCTGATTTAATCACAAGGTAGAAACCCCAAAAATAGCTGATACGAAAACACAAGAATATTTTATGAAAGAGAGAAAATATATTGTCTCTCTTCTTTGAGTTGATGTCTGATAGATGAATTATCAATGAATCAAAAACCCTAAAAGATGGTATTTATACTTAAGCCAAATTAAGGAAATAAAATAACAAAATTAATAAATTTATTTGGAATAGGTGACACCCAGTCTGAAGCTGCGTCAAGAAGTTGACGCCCTATCACGGATGGCATCAGAGAGGCTTCAGTTGCCTTCAGGTTCTATCTTAGGCCGACGATATGGCTAACGTCACTTCAGGGATCTGACGGCGTATCACCAACGTCGTTAGATATCTTTTTCCCTTGCTAATTTTCTGCTTAAGGCTGACGCCATTCTTGATGTCTTATCATGACTTTGACGCCACTTCACCGGCATCGTCAGAACTGCTTCTCAAACTGTAACTCCCTAGTTAAGGCTGACACCAATGCTAATAGGCAATCACGAGGCTGACGACTTATCACAGAGGTTGTCAGCTATGTTTTCTTCTATTTTGCTCAAATTTTAAACTCTTTTTCTCCATTATTGTTTATTCTCATTTCTTCAGCCTTTTTCTGTAATATCATGAGCAAGCACATCAAAACAAGAGTTGCTTCAGAATTCACAATTATTTTGGGCTAAAAAATATTAAATATGTTAGCTTTTGCTCACACATCATAGACTATTCTGATTTTAACTGACTATTCTAATAATGCTCATGATATAATCTGAAGTTATTTTGTAGATACTGAGACAACATTAAGTAAATATCTACGGTTTTGGGTATTCAATACCCCCAGGACTCAAAACAATAGTAGTAGCATGACACTAAAATATTGAAGGGCATAGCATGAAGACTCTTATTAAATCAATGCTCTTATAGGCTTTTTATCAAACACTTATAGTTCATGGTTTAAAACAATCATAGAATTACTAAAGGAACGACACAATTGACATGAAATTATCATGGAAAATACTAAGTCATGATTTAATTCAACAAATGATAACACTAAACATGAGGAATCGAATAACAACAATAACTTTATTAAAACATGGTATTAAATCAAAGTTCATAGAGATTAATGGATGAAATCATGATTTAAAATTAAATAACTTAAAAAGATCATAACATTTATAATTAAAAAGGTTACTTGAGCTCCATGGATGAAAGGAATCTATAGATGAACATCTAACATACCTGGGATAATGAATTTGGGAGGATTGATGGAAAGTTCTTGAGATTTGACCTTGATTCTTGAGAGCTAGGGTTTCTTGTTCTTGAAAGAGGAGATTTTTAATTTGAGAGAAAGTGAATAATGATGAGTATTTAGGTCAATTAGGGGTTAAATTTCATGTTTAGGGAGAGTTTAGGACTTTGGAAAAAGACCCAAATACCCTTAAACAAATTCAAAACATAAGTTAAAAATTGAAATCTCGATTTTTGGCCTTGGCATGACGCGCCACTATTATGCCAATCCACTGGAAAAGGGACAACTGGGACCTGAATAAACGTCGCGATGCGGTTCCATCATGGTAAAGCTTTGAATGCCATTTTGTCCACGGCGCATCGCGAAAACCCACTGGAAATTGAAAAACAGGAATTTAGCCTATTCTGCGATGTGCCATAATTGTGGAGTCATATTAGAAATTGACAATTGTCATTTAGGCTGCCTACGCGATGTACTGAGGGTTAAAATGACTGTGTTTAACGTCTAAAACTTAAAACTTCTTATCCGGTTATCAGATTTTGGCGAATTTTATATCATTGGAAAGGTAATTGAATTCTCTACGCAATGGCAGGCTCTAAACTGAAAAATAATGAGTGTTTCAAAAATTTTATATACAAATACTCATGCACTAGGACTTAGATTATGCTAGGAAAATACAGGGTGTTACAATTTAAGGCCTGGAGGCATATCTCAAGAGATAAAGTTACCTATATGGAAGTGGGAGATGAGAAAATATGGATTTTATTATGGGTTTTCTGTGGTCTCGCAAATAGTATAATTTGATTTGGCTCATTATGGATAAGATGACTAAGTCTGCTCACTTCTTGCCTATGAGTACTAATTACTCAGGAGAGGATTTTACTAAGTTGTTCATTTAGGAGATTATGAAGTTGCACGGTGTGCCAGTGTTCATTATTTTGGACTGAGGTACGCAGCTTTGATCTCACTTCTGGTGTTCACTTCAAAAATATTTAGGTACACAAGTGAACCTAAGCACCACTTTCCACCTTCAGACAAATGGAAAAGCGGAGCATACTATTCAGACTTTGAAGGATATTCTAAGGGCCTATGCGATTGACTTTAGGGGTAGTTGGGTTGATCATTTAACCTTTAATTGAGTTTGCGTATAATAATAGTTATCACTCGAGCATTCAGATGGCTCATTTTGAGGATCTTTATGGTAGGAGGTGTAGGTCTCCTATTGGATGGTTTGAGGTTGGTAAGACTAGATTTTTTTGGTCCTGACTTTGTTCACCAATTCTTGGAGAAGGTAAAAGTCATTAGAGAAAGACTTAAGACTGCTCAAAGTTGTCAAAAGTCTTATGCAGACGTGAGACAAAGAGTATTGGAGTTTGAAATATATGATTGGGTATTCTTCAAGGTATCTCGAATGAAAGGTGTCATGAGGTTTGGGGAAAAAAAGAAGCTCAGTTCCCGTTATGTTGGACTGTATTAGATTTTAAGGAGATTTGGAAATGTTACTTATGAGTTGGATTTGCTTGTGATTTTGGGTTCTATTCACCCTGTGTTTCCTGTGTCTATGCTGAAAAAGTGTGTGGGTGATCCTTCCTTGATAGTGTCTGTTGAGAATGTTGGCGTCACAGATTCATTATCATATGAAGAAGTCCCAAATGAGATATTGGATAGACAAGTTTGTAGGTTGAGGACGAAGGATGCAACTTCGGTGGAAGTCCTTTGGAGAAATCAGAAGGTAGAAAATACTACATGGGTAGCTGAGAAAGATATGAAGGAAAAGTACCCATTCTTGTTCCTCGGGTTGGATAAAACTACTTAAGGTATGAGTTTCATTTTCCTCCTATCATTTTATGAGTTGTCATTTTATTCTGGTGTATTCTTGCTATTTTCATGCCAAAAATATCCTAACTCATCATTCAGGGATGAATGATCCTAAAGGGGGGGATAATGTAAGACCCCTTAAAATTTTAATTATTTTATTTTTGACCTTTCCATGTGTGTAATGTCAATTTTTGACTTAAATTGTGTTTAGGGATGTTAAAATGGCGTTTGGGGAAAGTTTCAGAATTTTTGAAAAGGACTTGGAGTTGTTTTTGGACCCTGAGGAAGTTAGGGTCCATTATAAGATCGTGTCATGGAGGTTAATGTTCGCGATATTGGTGTGGAATGGAGACTAACCTCCACGATATTGGCGTACCATGCCAGTATGTTAATTTCATCTAGTTTTATTTTTTTCACTTGAGGTGAGGAGATTTTGATCTTTCTACCCCTTGTACGACCGTTAAATTTAAAATAAGCCTCTTTTCTTCAGTTTTCAAAGATCAAAATCATTCATTCTCTCTTAAAACTCAAAATCTAAGAACATTCAAGGGTTTTACAGAGAATTTATCATCTGGGCTTCACACTTTAAATCGATTTCAATTTCTTATGTATCTCAGACATGTTTCCCTTCCCTAAACTTTAATCTTATATGTAGCATTAATTGAATGGATTTTCATGTGATTTAAATTGTGGATTTTGAAATTGGGTTGAGAGGTTTTGGTTGTTATTGATTGAATTACTTGTCCTATCTTTTAAATTGATTATTTATATTTTAAATTATTGTTTTAGGACTGAACTGGTATATAGTTTAAATGGTTGAAATGGGAGACATGGATTTTTCTAAATTGGATGAATTTTGACTTGGAATTGGCATTAACCTTAACCCATTTTATAATCTTGTTTTGAATATGGACAAATTGCATGGTTTAACTTACTTTTGAACAAAATCATAGCATTCACCTTGGTGTCATGGTGCCTTGATGCCATGGTGCCTTGGTGCCTTGGTGTCATGGGGCCTTAGTGCCTTAATATCCAACTTGACAAAGACACCACCATGGTAGGCCACTATATGTCCATCGGTGTTTGTCATTGGACGTGTCTCTAGCATTGCACTTGACGGTCATGAAAATAATATTTAAAAAAAAATATTTTCTTAATTAAAATTATCATTTACAAATTACGTAACTCTTTTGTGAGTGCATAGGCTCTATCTTACATCAAAACGTGCAGTTCTGGTAAATGTTTTCATGACCGTTAAATGCAAACCTAGAGACACGTCTAATGACAAACGCCGACGGACATATAGTGGCGCAATTTAGGCTTGCTCGAAGTCGATTTCCTATGTTGCATACCTAATGCCCAGGCATTATCAAGTTTTATTGATTGCCTTTCGCCCCTCGCATTTCGTACAAGTGTACAGACCAAACTGTCAAGTCAAACTGAACCGACGAACCAAACCAAACTGAGAAAAAAACCGACTTATGGTTTGGTTTGGTTGGTTTGGAGTTAAAAAAAAAATGATCATTCTTGATTTGATTTGGTGTTGACCAAAAAAAAGTCAAACCGAATCCGAATCAAACCGACATAATATA
>JAPEIP010000007.1:159912923-159934114 GCA_026120095.1 Capsicum chinense
TTTATTTATAATCTGAAACTTTACAAAAGTTTTCCTTCCTTATTTTACACGTTTCTAAAACTTTACAAAAAGTCTTCAAAAATTATCTACATCTACCTAACCTCATTTACTATACTTTACAAATGTCTTCTAAAAAGACAAAAATTAATTAAAGCCTATACTAATAATAGTCAAAAACCTATACAATTCTAATAATTTATGTAAAGAAAATTGTGAAAGTTTGTTACATGTCGCTTTCATAATTTAATAGCTTGTCTTTTATCTCCATCATTGTTTCCGCTGATATCTTCTTCTTGTCGTATCTGCTGCTTTTTTATCTTCTTTCCAGCTGGAATGCTTATCTTCTTGATTTTTTATTTTATTCTAGCCGAACTTAACATCCAATATACACACTAGACAGCTTACTCTTAAAAATTTTCCATAAATAATATTTTTCAATTGAAAAAAAACAATATTTATCATTGAAAATTAAATATTAAAAAATTTAAGTAATAATTTAAATCTTAAAAAATGCCACACAGAACACCAATAAACATATTAGATAACTTAAAAGATAATTTTTTTGTAAACAATATTTAATCATTTGAAAAAAATCAGTTTTTATCATATTTATAAAAATAGTATTTATCATTAAAAATAAAATATTAAATATATAAATAATAATTTAAATATCTAAAACTGTCACACAGACACACACACACTAAAATATTTATCATTTGAAAAGAACAATATTTATTATTTGTAAAAAAATAGTATTTATCTTTAAAAATTAAATCTAAAAAATTGTCAAACACAAACACACGATACACACTACAGGTTTTTCACTACACTCCCACTTCTTAAAAACACATGAGACACACTACAAGTTTTTCACTACACTCCCACTACTTAAAAACTGTATTTCATTTACGACTCTTTTATATATCTAAACTTTTTGTAGATTGATTTATTTTTCTTCCAAAAAACCTACTGAATAGAACCATAAAATTATGACTTTACAATTTCATAATATCTCACAAATTACAAGCAATTTCATGCAATGAAATTTGAAAGTAAGAGTTGTTTGACTGTGGCAAATGACGGATAAATTCAAACCTGAGATATCCTATTCAATGGATATGATTTTACAGGATGCAAAGGTACTTATTATTTTCTTTTAAATTTACTTTTTTCACTTTGTTTTCATTATGAATCATCCTTTTAAATGTTGTGAATGAATTCAAGCATAGTAATTTTTATTGTTAATTTAGGGCATCATATACATGCTTCAATTGACAAGTATGATATTAAGTTTTTTAGGACCAAGATAGAGGAACTCGAGTTATATTGCATGAACTACTTTATTGTTACATCAAATTTTAAAAAATTCAAGACTACGACATACAAACATAGGTTGATTTTCATAAAAATGACTTTTGTTGAGAAAATACTGATCCTTCATTTGATATGTACATATTTAATTTGCATCCATTTAAAACTGACAATTCAACATAACGTTGATGACACTAAACTATTTGGTAATGATTCTCTTCCAAGTCACTTTAATAACGATTAATAATATGCATTTTTTATTCTTAATAACCTTTATATTTGTAGATGTCGTAGGTTAGGTTGTGACATATGAACCAGTTCAAACCTGCAATCAAGGAGACAATAATAGTGTATTTATAAATATTTTCTTAGAAGATAATAAGTTTTTTTTTGCATTTCACAATGCAAGTTGCCAGATACAAATAAAATTTCAGTCAAAAAATAAAATATCCTTTACTCACTAATTGCATTAACTATTATACAAGGAGGAATAGGCTTTCAACAACTTTATGTGGGAAGCTTGTATATCAAATTCAATCTCATTTGACTGCATCTATAGATGAACCTTTGATTGTGGTTCTTCAATGTCATGATCTGATCCTGAACCTGGCCGTGACGGGTATCTCAAGACCACTATAGACCGGAGACTACCCCCTTAGCGTTACCTCAAGAGTACAACAATAATAAACAACAGAAGATAATCAAGACAACAAAATAAATATCGATAAACCAAATGAAATCTAAGATTCAAAACAAATATCCAACCCACATTTGTCCACAAAAGCCTCTAAAGCTAGAATACCAACTAAGTCGGGATATTGTGAGACTCCGTAAAATTTTAATGATTTTATTTTTGACCCTTCACGTGCGTAATGTCAATTTTTAGCTTGAATTATGTTTAGGAATGTTAAAAGGGTGTTTTGGGAAAGTTTCAGAATTTTTGAAATGAATTTGGGGTCATTTTGGGAACTTAAGACAGTGAGGATCCGTGATATTAGCGTGCCACGAAGGTTAGCCTCTGCGATAAGGGTATGGCACGTAGGCTACCCTCTGCAATAGCACTATGCCACGCCTCTATGTTAAATTCATCCAGTTTTATTTTTTTCACTTGGGGTGAGGACTTTTGGTCTTTTTACTCCTTGCACGACTTATCCACATAAAATAACCCTTTCCTTTTAGCTTTTAAAGATCAACAACCTATTCATTCTCTCTTAAAATCAAAACCCAAGAAATCTTAAGGGTTTTTCAAGAAATCAGTATTCCAGACTCCAAACTTCGAATTGTCTTCAATTTCTTGTATATTTTCAGACATGTTGCTCATCTCTAACTTGTAGTTTTACTTTATGACATTAATTGATAGGATGTTTATGTGATTTAAATTATGGAATTTGAAATTAGGTTGAGGGGCTTTGGTTGTTACTGATTGAATTACTTGTCCCATATTTTAAATTGATTATTCAGGCTTTAAATTAATATTTTTGGGAATGAATTGGTGCATTGTTTAACTAGTTGGAATGGGGAACATGAGTTTCCCTAAATTGGTAAAATTGGGATTTGATGATGAAATTAACCTCAATCCACTTTTTAAACTTAGTTTCGAATATGGATAATTGCATGATTAAATTAGCTTATAAACCCATTTCATTGCATTAAAGAACTAATGGAAAATAATGTATTTTGGATGGCTTTGGTGGCCATGGATTGGATTTTAAATTGAAACTTGAGAGCCTATTTGATTATACAGATTGGTTTAGCATGATTAAATTAGCTTGCAAGCATATTGGTATGACGATAACAAGTGGTAAATGCTTTAATGAATGACTCCTGGGTTAACAGTTGGTTATATGTAAATTATTTCAATTGGGCTTAGAGAAATTTTGTAGATCATTGTGAAGGTGTAGATACCAGGAGGATTGACACTGAAAACCACACGTAAAGCCCTATATCGATCATTTTACTTTTGACCCATCCACGTGCATAATGTCAATTTTTGAATTAAATTGTATTTAAGAATGTTAAAAGGGTGTTTTGGGGAAGTTTTAAACTCTTTAGAAGGGGTTTAAGGGTTATTTTGGGACCCTGAGGTATTGAGGGTCTGCGATAAGGTCATGTCATGGAATTTAACCTCCGCGATATTAGCGTGGCTTGGAGGCTAACTTTCATGACCTGAACCAAGGCCTGACCTTGATGAGTATCTCAAGTCTATCAAGGACTAGAGACCACCCTTGTTGCCTAGTCAAACAATACATAACACACCTAGCAGTGGCTGAAATATGAACATATAACAAGATAGGATATAAAAACTCAAAAGAATCTAAGACAAGTTAATCTCCAGCAGCCGATGTTGATAACGAATATCAACACCAATACCCATGTCCATAGTAATATCCACTAAACTTCTAACAAAATCATCTAATCTAAGTCAGGATGCCCCCGACTCTGACAATGACAATGACAAGGATAATAAAAAATGTAATTGTGAAATCTTTAATTTCAATCTATGGAGGGAAATCGATGAAATAACCAAGTCTAGCAGAGGGTAAACCTCACCACTTCACCACAATCGACCGACGAATCGAGTCGATCCACCTAACTCTGCACAGAAAAATTAAAAGTATCTTTGATGCCTGCATCGCGTAGGGATACAGTGTCTAGAGATGGTTAGTGGGTTGACGACTAGCATGTAACTCGGGGATAAGAGTAAAATAATGCCATGATCCACATTTCAAAATCATTCAAAACCAATGCACATAATCATATATATATATATATATAAGTATATCATACCGGGAGAGGGAATAAGGCTTAGCATGAAGTAAAATTTATCCTGGACTATGAAGCTCAACCATCATAAATAGGAACCTACGGGCTATATGGATTCAGCTCCCCCTGTTGAAAGGGCCCAGTGGTTAGCCATAAGAACCGGAGGTATCACTGAAGACCAGGGAATGCCCCGACCCTACGTTAATCCAAGATACAAATATATCAATAGTGTTAACTATGCACACAGGTCATCAAGACCAAACCTCACATCGGCAAACATGAATTTCCAGTATAAGTCATCTAAGTCCCATACCTTCATGGCTTCGCTATATAACCCCCATTAAGCCCAATTTAAAGCAAGTTTCACATAACCCATTTATTAACCAATGAACCACCGTTAAGGCGCATTATTGGTATCGTCATACCTATGTACTTGCAAGCTTATTTCTATGCCCTAACAATTATATTAACATGGGGGAATGCCTCGACCCCCTTTTGTTCATTAATCTAAACATAGCCAACAAGGCCTTCAAAACCATGTTCATTGTTTAACTTTTTATGCAATGCAATAACATAGGTGAGTAGGTCAAACCAAGTGACAATTTCATAATTCAAAGCTATTTAGACAAATGGGTTGAGGGAACACAACTATTTAAAACCAATTCAGAATTTTAAAACACCAATATGGGGAAAACCATGCCCCCTTAGTTTATTCACCTTCTCCATGCACCCTAAAAGTTTAAAACCATTAATAAAGCATAAATAATGCATTATAAATCCTGAGAGAACAATTTAAGAATCAACCATGTCAAAACCCCCAACCACATCAAAACCTATATTCAAAACCATTCAACAAAACCATTTAAATACATGTTTTTCATAAAATAATAATTGGGGAAAAGTAACATGCCTGCAATACCAAAATTTATGGAGAGAAATCAACCTTTGAACCCTTAGATAACAACTTCTTAGAAACTCTAAGTATCTTGACCATGGAGAGTTTTGAGAGAAGAGAGTGTGTTTGATTGTGCTATGAATGAGAAATAACCCCCTTGAGTGCTTTATGGACGTGGGGTCTAAGCAAGGGAAAAGTGGAATTGACCAGAATGTCCTGAATGAAAAATTAAAATTTGACTGCCCAGTTGCTACAAGGGACTTGCGACCGTAGGGTCACCTTACGACTCGTAACGTCCCACTCATAGTTTGGATAGTGTCCACGATCACCAAAAGTGACTTGGCTACGAGTCGTACCATACGACTTATACTCAGTCATTATGACTCACATGGTCTAGGCGTTGCAAAAGCAAAAACAATTAGGCATCACTTTGGTTAGGCTACAAAAGACACCATACAATTTGTTTTGAGTCTTTACGACTCGTATCCCCTAGTTATAGTCATAGCAGAAACTCTAGACCAACATACTGGTCAGGCTATGATTGGGTCTTTAAGACCCTTCAAGACTCCCTACGACTCGTATGGATAGTCATAGTCTGGGCAGTAAGGATAAAATTTCAAAAATCTTCCAGGGACCAAAATCCGGGGTGTTATATTCTTCCCCCTTAGGATCATTCATCCCCGAATAAAGAGATAAGGCCTTTATTAGCATGATTTAACACAAAGCACATCCACACTTACCTTTAACAAAGACAGAAAACAAAGATATCAAGGAAATCATAATTTTCCAAAGTCAGAAAACAAAGATGTTAAGAAATACACATACCTCAAGCACGATTATCCAGAGTGGCAAACAAGAGTGGGTACTTGGAATTTATGTCCTTTTTGGTTTCCTAAGTAGTTTTTTCATGCTTTTGGTTCCTTCATAGAACCTTTACTGAAGGCACGTCCTTCGCTCGTAACCAGTGGACTTGCCGATCCAAAATCTCAATCGAGACCTTCTCATAAGACAAGGAATCCGAGACACTCATACTTTCCAAAAGAACAACCAAGAAAGGATCACCCACACACTTCATTAACATTGACACATGGAAGACCGGATGAAGGGAACCTATACTCAAAGGCAATTTCAACTTATAAGCCACATTGCCCACTCACATAAAAATATGATATGGACCTATATAATGAGGACTGAGCTTTCCCTTCTTTCCAAACCGCATCGCTCCCTTCATTGGAGACGACTTTAAGAAGACCAAATCATCCACATCAAACTCCAAGTCTTTTCATCTTATGTCCCGTATAGGATTTTTGGCGACTTTGGGCAGTCTTAAGTCTATCCAGAATCATCTTCACCTTCTCCATAGCTTTGTAAACCAAGTCGAGACCATACAACCTATTCTCACTAACCTCAAACCACCTAATAAGAGACTTACATCTCCTACCATACAAAGATTCTAATGGAGCCATCCTAATACTAGAATGATAGCTATTATTATAAGCAAATTCTATGAGAGGCAACTGGTCAACCCAACTACCACCAAAATCAATCACATAAAACCTTAGCATATCATCCAAAGTCTGTATTGTCCTCTTCATTTGTCCATTCGTCTATGGTAGAAGGCGGTGCAAAGGTTCACCTTAGTTTCTAAACCTCTCTAAAAAGAATGCCAAAAATAGGATGAGAACTGAGTACCTCGATTAAATATGATAAAAACTAGAGCACTATGGAACTTCACGATCTCCTCAATGAAGAGCTTAGATTAATCTTCTATCAAATAATTACTCTTCACTGGAAGAAAGTGAGTAGATTTAGTCATCTTATAAATAATAACCCAAATGGAATCAAACTAATGGCGAGACCGTGAAAGACTCATAACAAAATCTATATTAATCACTTCCCATTTCCATACGGGCAACTCAATCTCTTGAGACAACCCACCAGGCCTCAGGTGCTCAACCTTCACTTACTGACACACTAGGCACTTAGCCATAAAATTGACCATATCCTTCTTCATGTTACTCCAATAATAAATTTCTTTTAAGCCATGATACATCTTTATAGAACCAGGATAAATGGTGTACCTCAACTCATGATCCTCTTCTAAGATTCTCTCTCACAGCCCACCAATATTGGGAGCGCATAACCTACCTTGGTACCTCACGATACCATTACCTTCTAGTGACCCACATCATCCTTGATCTGCATCAAGATAGGGTCCAAGACCTATTTCTCCTTCACCTCTGTACCAAGAGATAACTTCACCACCTCATACATAATCACCCACTATCCTCAGAGTCTAAAAGATGAACTCTAAGTGTAATGACCTAAGACTACCCCCGAGTCATTACACGATACTTACGGTCCCGGAGGACCATAATCTAACCTATGAACTGGTACCTACTGTGAGCACTGAATAATATAATCATGAATGCGGAAGAATAACTGAAATGCTATAAGGTTTTAATAATGAAATGACTACTGAATTATGAATCTGGAAAAATACTGAAATCTAGATAATCTGAATAGCTAACTGTAGTGTCTGAAAAGCCTCTAAACTGAATACTATGAGTTGATGGGACAGGCCCTAACTAACTTTACTAACTATTAAGATAAAGTCATGAAGTCATATAATCCATCCTCGGATGATGAGGACTCACCACTGCTACTATACTGCTGATAATCTAAGAATCTAGGTGCGATCCGAGAATTGAGCGTCAGCACCTATGATATGAGACATCATAGCACAAAATAAAAGGTATGCGATCAGTACTTTGAATATACTAGTATGCTAAATAAGGTAGGCTGATATACATGGTCTCATGAATAGGAGTAATAATAATTAATTGGACATGCATGTAAAGCATGTAGTACTGAATAAAGAGCATAGAATCTGAAGATACTAAAAATTTATGAAAATCTATAAATATTGAGGATGCATGACCAAGCATATAACACAAACTGAGTAAAATCTGTAAACTGAAATACTGAAATAACTAAAATCTGTATGCTTTGGTCAAACAACACTAAGACTGATAACTGAGCTGGGACTGTAACTGAGACTATATCTAAGGCTCTAAAAGGTATCATCTAATCGACATTCCCCAATTTGAGCTAATCGGGGTCTAACCTATAACCCCAGTTGGAAGGGTGTTAATACCATGCCACGGGTACTAACATAGCCTGTGTGGGATTCACTAAACTGATATAATGTCCAAAGGACTAAGGGTGTCAAGCCTAAACTAATGGGTGACCCCAGCGAGATAGTCAAGCCTAATATGACGGGTGACTACTCATATCCTACACTAGCTACATAGTTTTGGAGTATAGGAACTTCTATAATGACTCTGCCTATCTGATGGGGAAACCACCATCCCTGCACTCGCTTAGTGCTAAATCCTACTCCCAACTGAAAGACACCGAGATACTAGATCGTTCTGATTTTTATGACTGAATCTGATTATTTTGAGAATGCTTATAGTATAATCTGAAGACTATTTTGTAATATATTGAGACTACACTAAATAAATAGCTATGGTTTTTAGGTATTCAATACCCCCAGAACTCAAAACAATAATAATGAAAAGACACTAAAGCTTGAAGACCAAAGGATGAAGGCTCTTATTAAATAAATCACACTTGTAGGCATTTTGTCAAACACTTGTAGTTCATGGTTCAAAGCAATCATAGGAATGCCATGGAATTTGTAGGAATAGCATGAATTCATATAATAGTATTAAATCATGGTTTAATTTAATAAATAATAGTATTAAAATATGAAAGATTGAATAATAACAATAATTTCATGGTAACATGGTATAAAATCAATAGTACATGGAGATTCATGGATGAAATCGTAATTTAAAACATAATAACTTGAAAAGATGATGGTTTTGTAATTAAAATGGATACTTGGACTCCATGGATGAAAGGAATCTATGGATGAACATCTAACATACTTGGGATGATGAATTTGGAAGGATTAATGGAGAGTTCTTGAGATTTGACCTTGATTCTTGAAGGTTAGGGTTTTGCTACTTGAGAGAATGTTCTTGATTTTGGGGAAAAATTGAGTTGAATAATGTCCAATTAGGTTATTAGGGACTTGATTTCGTGTTTAGGGCTGACTGGGACAAGGGAAAAGTACTTAAAAGCCCATGGAATTAAAACTCAAAACTGACTGAAAATCCTAATTTTTTGGGTTGGCGCAACGTGGTGCTATCACACCGTGTCACTGGAATTGGACAACTGGGAAACTGGTCTATGGAATGATGCGGGGAAATTAAGGCCCTTCACTGATTGGGACCTGGAAGTTCACCGCGATGCGATGGTATCGCGCTTCGACACTGGAAATAGACAATTGTTAAGTTGACCTATGGCACGACGCACTAGAATCGCAGACCCTTGCTGGAATTTGCCAATGGGAGATTGGCCTGCTCCGCGATGCGCTAAAGGTTAAAATGATGGTGTTTAACGACTAAAACTTAAAATCTCCATAACTTCTTACTCAATTATCAGATTTGGGCGAATTTTATATCTTTAGAAAGCTAATTGAATTTCCCACGCAATGGCAGGATCTAAACTGAAAAAATAATGAGTGTTTCAAAAATTTCATATATGAATAGTCATGTATTGGAACTTAGATTATGGTAGGGAAATATAGGGTGTTACACTAAGATTAGCTAAACGGTGAATATCATTCACAAGCCTCGCTTCTCCTCAGTAACATAAGATAAGCTCCCCATATATAACCTGCTAAGAGCATCAGCGACCATATTAGCTTTACCTGGATGATAATGAAGGCTCATGTCGTAGTCCTTGAGCAACTCAAGCCATCTTCTCTACCTGAGATTTAGCTCCTTTAGGGAGAATACATACTACAAACTCTAATGGTCTGAGAAGATGTCAACATCAATCCCATACAAATAGTGATGCCAAATCTTTAAAGCAAAAACAACAACTAATAATTCCAAAGAATGCATCGGATAATTCTTCTCGTGCGCCTTTAACTGCCTACAAGTATATACAACTAACTTTCCATGCTGCATCAACACACAACCTAGTCCCATATGGGATGTATCACAATAAACAACAAAGCTATTAGTACCCTCGGGTAGAGTCAAAATTGGAGCCAAAGTTAAATTCTCCTTCAACTTCTCAAAATTACCCTCACAAGCATCAGACTATATAAACTTTACCTTTTTCAGAGTCAGCTTGGTCAATAGGACCTCAATGGAAGAGAAACTTTCCACAAACCTTTTATAATAACCGGCTAAACCTAAGAAGCTCCAAATATCAATTAGAGTCATCGATCTAGGGTATTTCTTAACTACCACAACTTTCTATGGATCCACCATGATCCATTCACTAGAAAGAACATGGCCCATATAGGTTACAACATTTATTCAGAACTTACACTTCGAGAATTTTGCATACAACCACTGATCCTTAAGGGTTTACAATACTATGCGGAGGTGATCAGCATGATCCGCCTCACTCTTGGAATACACCATAATATCATCAATAAACACAAATATGAACAAATCCAAGAACTAATATAATACTCGGTTCATAAGATCCATGAATGCCGTTGGGGCATTAGTCAAACCAAAAGACATCACCAAGAACTCAAAATGACCATACTGAGTTTGGAAAGCAGTCTTAGGGATATCCACCTCCCTAATCTTCAACTGATGATAGCCCAACCAAAGATCAATCTTAGAAAAGTACTTAACTCCCTAAAGCTGATCAAATAGGTTATCAATCCTAGGAAGAGGATACTTATTCTTTACTGTCACCTTATTCAACTGGCGATAATCTATACATATGCGGAGGAACCCATCCTTCTTACATATAAAGAGCACTGGAGAACCCCATGGGGAAACATTAGGATGGATAAAACCCTAATCAAGAAGATCTTTCAACTACTATTTGAGTTCTCTCAACTCATCCAGAGCTATTCTATAAGAAGGGATAGAGATATAATGAGTGTACGATAAGAGATCAATGCCAAAATTAATTTCCCTATTGGGAGGAATACTAGGTTAATCATTAGGAAACACCTCAGGAAACTCATAGACCATAGGGATCGATTGCAAAGAAGGACCTTCGGATCTAGAATCCTTAACATGCACTAAATGGTACTTTCGAGCTTTAATATAAGAAATAAACCTTCCCTTGGGCACTAGGGAACTACCTTCCCACTCAACCACCGGCTCATTCGAGAATAAAAAATTAACCCTTTGGGTTCGATAGACAAGAGACGTATAGCATGAGTTTAACCAATCCATCCCTAAAATCATATCAAATAATATATCTAATTCAATCAGGTCCACTAACGTATCCCTACCACAAATAGATACAACATAACCCCTATAGGCTCTTCTTTCTATAATAGAGTCACCCATTGGGATAGACATAGAAAATAGATTAGGAATACACTCAAGATCAAAACTAAAATGAACAACCACATTAGGGGTCACATTAGATAGAGTAGACCCAGGACCAAGTAGATAATATACATCATAAGAGAAGAGTTTTAGCGTACCAATAACAACATCAGGAGATACCTCAGAATCATGATGTGTGGAAAGAGCATATAGACAATTCTGACCAATGTCAAAGCCAGAAGCAACACTCTTTTGTGCAAAAGCAGAAGAAGTAGCAATCAGGACCTTATTATCCCCCATAGCAACATCGCCTGAAGGACAGTTCCTCTAAATATGATCAGGCTAACCATATCTAAAATATTTATTCCTCCACTCATCACAAAAGCCACAATTCACCTGTCCATAGAAATGACAAGGGGAATAAGATGTAGTCGACTGATCCCCATTATCCTGAGATTGGGCACCCAGTGCCTTAAATCCACAGTTTTTTTAAAAATGGCGATCACCAGACAACTTAGGATATGGAGCACTAGTCATAGAATACGAACCAGAAGTCCTTCACTTTTTCTTAGACCACTGCCTGCTATCCTTTCCACTATTCTACTGGCCATCACCCTGCTTATAAAATTGAGATCTCTTACTTTGCCTTTCCCCTATTGGCTTGTTTCTTCTTTTCATCTTTCACCTACTGTATATACATCACAAACCTAGAGATATCTATGTCACTGTTTAATAAGGCGGCTTTACACTCCAACACCAAGTCTTGAGACAAACCCGATTCAAACTTCCTCATCTTTGCCCTCATATTAGATACTAGCTCAGGAGCATAATAGGACAACTGGTGAAACTTCAAGGCATGCTCTTTCACATTCATCTTTCCTTGCTTCAAATTCATAAACTCCTTAGCCTTCACCTCCCTCAACTTCTGAGGAAAGAAACAGTCAAGAAAAGCGCCCAAGAAATCCTTCCATAGTGCCAACTCTGCATCATCTCCCAAAAATTGATCCCACTCCTTATACCATTAATATGCCACATCCTTCAGTTAGTATGCAATAAATTCTATGCCCTCAAAGTTAAAAGCATGTATCAAATAAAGAATATTCTCCATCTCATCTATGAACCCTCGAGGATCCTCCTTAACCTTAAAACCAGTAAAGGTAAGAGAATTTAGCCTCATAAACTGGCCAACCCTAGTAGCCTCAGAAGAACTCACAATCATAGCAAGACCCGACTGACGTGATCGAGATGTCACTAACTAGGTCAATAGATGGATAGAACAATAAAACTCAACATTAGAAATATCTTCTTGGGGCGGTGGAGTATGATCATCATCAGCTTGAGGGCCCAAGGAAGATTGGTAGGGACCGGTGAAACTCAATGTGGGGTAGTACAATTAGGAGCTGGACCCCTAGACCGGGTCTGAACTCCATAAGTAGGATGATTTGCATCCATATTATCCCTAAGTGGGCTCTAAGAGTTTCCACAAGGATCACTTATTGTTGAAGGCATGATATGAAAAATAAACAAATGGGAATTAGAGGAGATTTCAACATCCTAGACTCTACATCCTGAAAGTAGATCACAAAAAAGAGAAATATTCTTAAATGCCTCGTAGCCTCTCCTTTATTAGTGTGGCACGCTACATACTCATAAAAGAGACTCTACTTGACACGACTTTATGGAGACACAATGACACCAAAACTAGCTCTGATACTAATTTTGTCATTGACTAAACAAGGGCCTGGCCATGACAGGTATCTCAGTCTACCGAGGATCGGAGACCACTTCCGTTGCCAAGTCAAACGCACCTAACAATGGTTAAAATTCAAAAACATAACAAGATAGGATATAAAAGCTCAAAAGAATCTAATACAAGCTAATATCCGACAACTGATGTTGATAAACAACATCAACACCAATACCCATGTCTACAGTAATATACACAAAGCCTCTGACAAAACCTAAACCAATCTAAGTCGGGATATGCCCCCGCTTTGATAATGACAACGACAATGACAAGGATAATAAAAATGTTATTTTGAAATATTTAATTCCAATCTATAAAGGGAAACCAATGAAATGACCAAGTCTTCCAGAGTATGAAACCTCACCACTTTACCACAACTGACCGATGAACTAGGTTGATCTACCTAACACTGCATAGGAAAAGTATAAGTGTCTCTGGTGTCTACATCGCATGGGGATACAACGTTTGGAGATGGTTAGTGGGTTGAGCACTAACATGTAACTCGGGGATAAGGGTTAAAATAATACCATGATCTATATTTTAAAATCATTCAAAACCAATACACATAATCATATATATATAAGTATGTCATGTCGGGACAGGGAACATGGCTTAACATGAAGTAAACTTTATCTTGGACTATGTAGCTCAACCGTTATAAATAGGCACCCATAGGCTATTTGGGTTCAACTCTCTTTGCTGAAAGGGCTTCAGTGAGTGTTAGTTGTACGAACCAGAGGTATCAAAGAAGACCAGAGAATGACCTAACCCTACATCAAATCCAAGATACAAATATATTAATAGTGTGAACTATGCACACAGGTCATTAAGACCAAATCTCACGTCGGCAAATATGAGTTTCCAGTATAAGTCATCTAAGACCCACACCTTTACGATTTTACTAAATAACCCTCGTTAAACCTAATTTAAAGCAAGTTTCACATAATTTTCATACCCTAGGACTTGTAAGCTTATCTCTATTCCATAATGATCATATTAACTTGGGGGAATCCCTCAACCCTTTTTGTTCATTAAATCAAAATACAGCCAACAAGGCCTTCAAAACATATTCATTATTTAAATTTTTATGCAATGCAATAACATAGGTGAGTAGGTCAAACCAAGTGACAGTTTCACAATTCAAAGCCATTTACATAAGCGGGTTGAGGGAACACATTTTTTCAAAACCAATTTTGAATTTCAAAATACCAATTTGGGAAAAACCATGGCCCCTTAGTTTATTTACCATTCCCATGCACCCCACAAGTTCAAAACCATTAATAAAGCATAAGAAATGAATAATTAAATTAAGGGAGAGTAATTTAAGAATCAACCATGTCAAAACCCTCAACCACATTAAAACCCACATTCAAAACCATCCAACTAAACCATTTAAATAAATGCATTTCATAAAGTAATAATTAAGGAAGAGTAACATGCCCGTAATACCCAAAAATATGGAGAGAAATCAACCCTTGATCCCTTAGATGACTAACTTCTTAGAAGCCTGATGTGCTATAGAAATCAAGCCCTCTCGACGATCAAAACTATGAAAATATGCAAGTTTCTTAGGATGTTTTGCTAGATATGATGCATTTTGGGAAACTAGGTTTTGGATGTAATTCCAAAGAAAAAAGAAGAAAAATGACATTTTGGGCACTTAAAAAGGCAATTTCGAAGTGCATGTGCCTCTTACTTAGTGTGTATGAGCAACACGTGTTGAAGAAGTAAAGACCCATAGGCTAAGCTTCTTGAAAAAGTAAGAAAATCAACATTCCAAGTAAATGTATAATCCGCATGTACAATCTGTGGTTTGCATGTACAATCTGCAGTCTACAGGTTGACTTGGTCTGTACAAAAATACAAAGTCCAGAGAGTTGAAGATGCAGGATCTTAGAAGGGAAACCTACAGAGTCAACATTCGGACCGTGGGTTCAACATTTCGTCCACAGGTTGACTTAGCATGTTGACACCGACCTCAACTTTTTTGAATTATTTTGACTTTGTTTTCTACGATTTCTATGTAACCTAAATACACTTCTATGTTGTTTATACATCTTATTATGTACGTTCAGTTAAGTTTTCCTATTTTAGTTAGGATTTTATTTTTAGGGTTTTTTGGTAACCTATAAATACCCTTTAGGCTTTGTTTAGTTTAATTTAGACATATTCATTCACATATTGAGGCAATTTAGAGAGAGGCCCTTTGGGGATAAGTCCACAAACATTTTTTGTTCTTGGTTTGTTTTTCAATTTAAGACTTTGGGGTTTATCCTCTTATTATTGTGAGATTAATTCTGCAATTTGTTCTGTGGATTCTATGATTGATCTCATAACTATGAGTGGCTAATTCCCTTAGCTATGGTTGTAGGAACCTTGGGGACATAACAAAGTAAAGGAAGTTCCACGTCGTTCTAGATAAATATTCTTACATGCATTGAGTTTTCTTTATTCGTATTGATTTCTTAGCAGTGGCCAACATTAAGATCCCGCCTAGATTATTGCTACTTACTCTAAAAGAAGAGTAGCGACTAAGAAAAGAATATCACAATAGTAATTTGAAGATTAACTATTGATCCAGGCTAATAGGTATTATTTACATAAGATGGTTATCTATCATATGATAACTTGAGACTCAAAAGGTAATAGTTAACTGGGATCCAGGATAAGGGTTAGTAAGTCAAAATCCCGAGACTTAAAAGATAAAAGGTGAAATCTATCAACTAGTCCAAAAGATGGTCGATGGCACATAACTTATCAGATCCTTTATGTAAGGTATCAAAATAGTTCGACGGTGCATGATAAATCTGCGAAGTTGAGAAGACAGGGGGAATGTAAACCTAGTGTTCGTCTTAAATTGTTTACGACAAAGAGCAACCAATTCTTTTCCCTTTTACTATTTCAGCAAATCCCCCCTTTTACTTTTCAGCACTGCTTGGTGATTTCAACAAGTTTTATATGGATTTCTAATGTATTCCCAGTGGGATCAACCCCAACCTAGTTGGGTTACTATATTTGAAAACGACCACTTTATCCTTCTAAGCAGGGGTAGTTCTATCGTTATCAAATTTTGGCACCATTGTTGGGGAATACAGTGTGAGTTGTGAATTGAAGTTACTGCAGTTTTTGGGTCTTTTTGTTTTTGTTCTTAGTTAGGTATACACCGGTTTATTCCTAGCATATGGAGTGCAGAAAACCCCTTACTTCCACGAAATTCGAATCTAGAGAAGATTCTATAAAAACCTAGTAGGATAACGGAGTTGAAAGGAGATTATATTCCTGAAGGGGTTTGTGATAATGAACATCAGGTGCCTCCACCCCGTAAAAGAGTTCAAGACATTGTTGACTAGCAGATGCGGGTGCTTTAGCACGAGCTACTAATTAGACAAGCATAACACAAGAATCTCAGTGGATAGCTAGAGAGGCAGAGTTAGTTGTATAAAAACGGAAATAGATCACCAAGCATCATTTATTGGTAATTAGAATAGAATTAGATGTGGCCGTACTTAAGTGATCCCATCACATCAGTATTTGCGACCATATGAGAATGATGAAGAGGATCTAGGGTACATTGAGCCAATAGAGACTGGAGCCATTATTCCTCTTATTTTACTCCAGGCATTAAAGTTGACTCAACGAACACTATGATCTAGCTCTTAAATTTTAAGGGTGTATTTATGAGTTTTCCTATAGATAATGCAAGCATCCACCTTGCCAATTTTGTTGGGATTTGTGTTTGTATACAACTCCAGAGGTTATTCAGGAAGAACTTAGATTGAGGTTGTTCCCTTTTTCACTTATATGAGAAGCATCTTTATAGATATAGGAACTACCAAGAGGATCTATCACTACATAGAATGAGTTGCGTAAGCAATTATCAAATAGGTTCTTTCCTCTATCTTGGATGTTGCAGCTTAAGGATGATATTTATAACTTTAGGCAACTATAATTAGAATCCATGTGCGAGGCTTGGTTCGGGTTCAAGAAGAAGCTGAGTGTCGTGTCCAATCATCAGATTTTAGGTACAATCTTACTAGAGATATTCTATAAAGCCTTGACCATTAGTTCCAGAGCCATGGAAGATACCATATCTGGAGAAGCTTTTATGAGATTATGCTGGAAGGTAGCTTTAAAAATGCTAGATCAAATCTTGCTCAATAACCGAGGGTGGAAACTCAAAAAGTTGAGAGGGGATCTAACAAATATGATGATGATTCAGTGGTGCAAGAAATTATGCTTTTGAGAACTAATCTTGGGTTACTAGCAAAGTAGTTTGCATCAACAATTTCTGAGAAAGTGAACGTAGTAGGAGCCCGGGTTTAGATTCCAAAGATTATGAGTCAGAGTTAGAGAAGGAAACAAACTAATTGGATCATCAGTTGGCGGTTTTTCAAGCCCAAGGTCAAGGAACCAAGGTTAGAACTATTATGATAGATACAGAGACCGTAGTAGGGAGCGAGATGGTGGTTGCAGAATAAAGGATGCCTATAGAGAAAAAGGAGACAAGTACATTTCACCCGATAAAAGAGATATAGAAGCAAGAATGGAAGAGATGCTAATTAAGCTGGTAAAGGGTCAAGAAAATAAGGAGAACAAACTTAAGGAAATCAAGGCTGATATTTTAGGTTTGACCCAGAAGGTTGAGTCTTATGCAATGGCTATTAAGCAGTTAGAGCATCAATTTGGGCAGATGTCAGCCATTTTGCATCAAAGGCAGTCGAGTATCCTCCCGAGTAATACAGTGCATAATTCTTCAAACATCAGTCATTTTCTAGCTATGACTACTTATTGTAGGGTCACTACTAATGATCCCTCTATACCTACTATTGAGGAGATAAATATTGATAGAACTAGAAGCAATGAGACACATGAGGTACAGTCTGAGAAGTTGACACAGGGTGATGATGACTTTGAGTATGTTAGTGATGAGGATTGGTTCGTAGAGCCTAATGATCATATACACCCTTATAGTATGATCCATTTCTTATTGATAGTAGAAAAAAAAGAAGATCTTGGAGCAATCACCATTTTGTGTTCTATTAGGCCTTTTAATGCCAAGAAGGCTTTATGTGACTTGGGATCAGGAGTAAATATGATACCACTATTTATGTACAAGCTTTTAACGATGGGGGAACTCAAACCTATATCCATAAAGCCATTGGTGGTTGACTCATCTATGAAGAAATCGATGGGTGGTTTGTGTGACGTAGAAGTAAGGGTGGCATCCTTTATGTTCGCCACTGAATTAATTGTTCTTGATTATAAGGTGAATTTTCAAGCCCATATTATATTGGGTAGACCCTTCCTATACACTAGTAGGGTGTTGATTTATATGGATATGGAGGAGATCACCTTCATACTGAATGATAAGCAAGTAGTTTTGATATGTGTATGACAGTGCAACAATCAGACGATATATGAGTAGTATCTGTGATAGACACTATTGATAAGAATATTATTACAGAGGCCAGTATGCCAGATATACTAGGTGTTGAGGAGATAATAGACGTAACGTCCACTCGACTACCGATTAGTGAGACCAATGTGGCAATATTATATGAGCAGATCTAGCCATGGGTTCAGACTATACTATATACGACTGAGGCTAGACTACAGTCTGTCCATCGTGCTATGATGTCAGAGCTATGAGCTAAGTTTCAGTCACAAATAGATGCTTTTGCGGGCTGAGTATCAGCCTGGTTTAGCAGTATTGAGATACAAGATCTAGGAAACATTAGGGAAAAGATGGACCTACTTAGAGAAGATGTATGCTCTCTCACAGAGAGCCACATATCAACCATCCCTCCAGTTGTATCACTAGTTGTTTAGCTATCACTTTACATAGTCCTAGACACTTTGATTTATTCTTGGAGAATAATGTGTCGGTCTTCATAGTTGGGACCAAGAGAGGCCTAGAGGGGGACCTGTAGAATCCAGTCATGCCATATGAGAAAGCCCTGAAAAGGGCCATGCATGATTCGATGGAGACTGTAGTTGTTGATAGGTAGAGGCATGTCAAGCTAGCTATGGGTGTATCTTGTAGTAGTGCACTGCCACCACCATGGTCTACGATAGTGGATATTCCCTCATCCGGGGATGCTCATGACACAGATACTTAGTGCGTCCCAGATATGTCCTCATTCCTTTTGTTTTATATTATTTTATTACATTGGGGATAATGCATATTTTTCACTTGGGTGGGGTATACCATAGCTGACACGGGTTTTTATTACCATGCTTCTTTTCCTGTAAATCGCAGTATAGTTGTAGAACCGGCATGTCTAGGATAAAATTTGTGACATAGTGTGTTTTGTTTTGGATTGTGGTATTTTTGTGTAATTTGGAGATTTTTAGGTATTTAGGACAATTGTCATGTTTTTGATTGATTTTGGAGAAAAATGATACCCCTTCAAAATTCTAGGATTGTCTGAATGTATATGTGTGTGAATATTGTGGATCATGTTACGACATTAGAATTAGGGACATAATAATTGATGATGTTCAAACTCAACCTCCTCTCAAAGATGATACAGTCACTGCCAAAATACAATAATCCAGCAAAGGTTGGGGTTGAATCCCGAGGGAACATGTGGAATTGTGGATCTCAGCAGTTGTAGTCAATGGGCAGAACTAGAAAAGTAAATAGGGAGGGGGGTTGTATAGTAATCTCAAGAAAGTAACTATATTAACATCGGTTGTAATCAGTCATAGGTGAACACTAGGATTGTGTCCCCTTGGCTTCTCAACTCCATAGGTTTATCGTGCTTTGTTGAACCAACTTGATACTTTACATACAGAATTGATAAGTTATGTACCTTCTATAGTCTTTTAGATAAGCAAAAGGATTTTAACCTTTACCTTTTGAGTCTCAGGATGTTGCCTTACTAACCCTTACCTTGATCCCAGTTAAATATTACCTTTTGAGTCTCTAGTTATTATATGAAACCTAACCCTCTTACTTAGATGGAACCTAGAAGCGTGGATCGATAATTAAACTCCAAATTACTGTTGTCTTATCTTTTCCTAGTCACTAATCCTTCTCTGGAGTAAGTATCAATATCTAGATGGGATCCTAATATGTGCACCCATTAAGAAAACTATTATAATAAAGATAAAGCAATACAAGCATGGGCATCGATTTAGAACAACAACACTTCCCTTACTTTGTCAGTCCGCTAAGGTTTCCACAACCCTAGCTATGGGTTTTAGCCACTCATGCTTGTGAAGAAATAAATATCCCTCATTACTGAAAGTATAGATGAAATCACAATGATAAGAAGAATAAAAACCCATATTCGTAACTGAATTAATCAACTGATGTCAATATAAGAGAATCCCAAGATCAAAATCAAATCTTAGAATCAAAATATGTTTATGAGTATCAAAAGTGCCTAACTCCTACTAAAAAATATATAAAGGGTATTTATAGTACATGAGGAAATCCTAAAAGCAAAGATCAAATGAAAAAGGAGAAAATAGGGTCGGTGTCCACATGTGGTCTGGACTTGCGTCCTGACCTTGGGCATAGGTAGTACTTGCAGTCAGTAGGGTGGGAGCAGGTACAGGGCGCAAGTACTAGGATTCAAAAATCCTGTAGGTCAGCTTTTGGGATTTTGGACCTCTAGCACTTGCTTTTCCTACTTGCGATCTGTAGGTCCTACTTGCGGTCCATATGTTGACTTACTAAGTGCCAGGAATCATCTTTTCAGATCTTCTTCGATTCTCGAACATGATTTGACCATGGATAAGCCAAAAAGTGTCATAAACATCTATAATTGCTCCAAGAAGTAGCAAAAAACACTTTTTTTTTTTATCTTTTTCACCAACTTAGCATCCAAAACTTGACTTTCTTCAAAGCATACCCAAAATGCATTATATCTAACAAAATAACCTCATAAACTTGCATATTTTCCTCATTTTAAGCATTGAAAATGCTATATTTCTATAGCATATCAACTCTCTCAACTAAGAATGTTTGCATGTACTCTAGCAACAAAACATAACAAAAACAAAAACGACGCTTAACTAGGAGAATCTAAGCTATTCAAGGCAGTCAGTCAACATTTTAAAGCTCAGAACACAACACCCC
>JAPEIP010000007.1:159934461-159986191 GCA_026120095.1 Capsicum chinense
AGCGTAGGCTTGGGGCTGGTATGGTACATATGGGCATATCAAGTGACTAAGCATCCTTGGCACTACACTACCCTTAGGGTCTCACTTACTAACCAATTTCCTTTTACTCCACCCTTACTTCTCCCTTTTCATTCTTTATTACACATTTAAGTTGGGTGTGGTCTTTTATTCTTTCTTTTTCATTTTTTCATAATTTTATTTTCTTTTTTCTTTTTTTAAATTTCTTTTGCTACCACACCCAACCTTACTAATTTTTCCCTTACTTTACCTTTCTACATACCCACTTTACACCATGCACCTTTATGATAGCCCACTTAGGCATTTTGCCTGAGTTAAGGTACACAATGTCCAAGAAGGACCAGGGCCAAAAATAGTTCATTGTAATATAAATAGGAAGGTGAAGGGTGAAATAAGAAAAATAGGCTTATAAGGCTCAAAACAGGGATCAAGGGATATAATTCACACATGGAAGGTCATTTAGGCTAAAAGTGGACTAAAATAAAAAATGGCCTATGATCCTTTCCTAATCAACTATCTTTCAGCCTAGGAAAGATTAACCAAGCAAGTTCTGAATTCGACACACAAAGGGAACTAGGTAGTATCTCAGACATACATGGCACATAGTCAATATTACTAACTACTTCCTATCCAGTTCATGAAATTGTTAGCAAATGATTATCATGTCCCTATTCTTAATTCCATAACAAGATCTACAATGTTCACACACATATATACATTCACATAGTTCTAAATAAAATTTTGGAGGGGTATCAAAAATCAATCAAAACATGACTACTTCCCTAAATACTTAAAATATCGTAATTACACAAAAACAAAACACAATACAACACAAAATTATCCTAGACATGCCAGTTCTACAACTATACCGCGATCGACAAAAAAATAAGCACAATAACAAAAATTTGCGGGGCATAGTATGCCTACCCCAATAAAAAACTGCATACTGTCCTTAATGCGCTAAAATAAAGTAAAATAGAGGGAAGTGAGAACATACTTGGGATACACTAGGCACCTAAATCATGAGCATCCCAGATGGGGGCATATCATCTAGCGGCAATGGTGGTGGTGGCGATGCACTACTAGATGATGCACCCATTGTTATAGCTGCACGCCTTTGCCTATCGATGAATACAATCTATATCGAATCATATCTAGCCCTTTTAATGGCTTGGTCTTATGGAAAATCAGGATCTTATAAGTCATCTATGTGACCTCTCTTGGTCCAACTGCTAGGACCTCTTCAATATCCTCCACAAAAAAATCAAACCGTCTCAGTGCATGCGGAGGGATATCTGGACTACCAAGGGTATAACTTAGGGAGTGTATGCTACATGACTATCTTTGAGAGAGAGTACCTTTACTCATAATATAACAAACTCCTCCATCATCTGGGATAGATCCAGCATTTCTGTCTTTGTGAATTGGTCTGTAACCAATCTCTCAAACTCATTAAGCCATGCATGGAAATCAGCACATAGCTTAGATAGTGCAGCTCTTAGTACAGCCTCCCATCCAGTCTTTGCCTTCTCAAATCTAGTCCTAAACCCTGATCTTATTTGCTTGTAGAGGGTAATCATCTTGGTCTCAACAACTCTCAACCAAGCTTCATGGTCCTTTGGCTGTCCACTAAGTTCTGCAAAAACTTACTAGATATTGTAATCATACCTGTAGTAGGAGCTGTAGTAGAGAGATGAGTAGGCTCTGAAGATACACCCACCGGCTCTGAGGTTGAAGCTGGAGCTTAAAAAGAAGTAGCTGGTGTCCCCTCATACATGTACTCAAATCTAGAGCCTTTATCTACTCCCCTATCTCCATATCAACACTAATACCCTCATCACCTTAATGTGCCTCATCAGGCTCTATGGAAACTATTGGGCCCTCAGTCTAGGCCTGTGGTACTATTTTCTGCTCTCTCAATCTCTTGGAAGGGCCTGGACGTGCCAGATCCTTCATAGTCATTGTCTGTATAGTTGCTGTCGCAAGTTCCCTCTTATCTATTCTTGGTATCTCAGGAACACCGATATCATCACACAACCTCTGAATTATGAAAGGGAATGAAAGATTAGTAAACACCCCAAAAGCTCTGTCCTATAACTCATATTGGAGAATGGCCACAAAATGAACAACATATCCGACCATCATAATAGCAATAAGTATTTCTCTCTCCCACATCAACATATTATTCGTAGTAGTAGGAATCAGTTGATATATGATCACTAAACACCAAAACTTAGCCTCAAATATTAATAGGCCCTTTTTAATCATACTATGCCGCTCAATCCATGGGGTCGTATAACCTAAAGGTGAAATATAACTGGCTATCTACCTAGCCATCTCAACCCTCTCTCATTGGTGCTCATCCTCCTACATGATATGTCAATTATGTGTGACCCTCAGTCAGTGGTCATACGCACCTGTAGATGTAGGAGTAATGTAATCTGGGCTGAAGATAACTCTGCAGATAGTCTCTACTGAAATATCAACTCTTAACCCTCTAACCAATGTATGATCAAGCTATTGCTGCTTCGCGAATCTCATCAGGACTGGATCTCTGCACATAAGAAGGACTGTTGTAGCTCTGCAGGATGCATAAAATTCTCGTACCATAGCTGGGCTATAAGAATTGAGTTGTTTAGTCATCCACTCTAACTGATATCGATTAGTTGTCGCCCATAGCTGCGGTACCTAACTCAGCCTTCATAGATTAATTTGGTACTCCTTATTAATACACCTCATAGGATTGCCTTCCTCCCAAACACAACTGTCAATATCAAATATATCCCGTATACCTTCTACACACCACCTCAGATATCCCTCCATAGGAGGTGCATCAGAAATATATGCTGGTGCGAGACTCTACCCCTACTATACTGATGCATGATGGGTAGCCTACTCTTCACCATTCTCAAACTGAGGTATATCTATCTATTATACATGATTAGCAATACCCTTCTCGTACTAGGGCACCACTAATGGCTCCTTCTGCTCTACCTCTTTGAATGAATCCTAAGACCCCTTCCCAGACTGGGTGTCCCAAGCAGCAACCTATGAAATAGCTCAGAATCTGTCTTGTTCTCCCCCCTTCTCCTTATGATCAGATGGAGGAGTGTATATGGGTGACATCCTTACTGACCTTATCCTTGGTTGAGCTTCAACTTTCTGAGTAGTTTCAATACAAATAAACATGCCCAACTAGTGGTATTACTCTATTCGTTCAAGTTTAACTTTCGATTGGGGCCTAACTTTAGATTTACTTCAAAATAAGGCCCTACATTATGATTTTAGGCAACTTAAAGTCTTCTACATACAAGCATGATAAAATCTATGTATTTTGCAATGGAATACATATATCAACTTATTTAAACAATAAAGAGATCAATACATAACCATTAGAAGCTAAGAAAATTACCTTTTTTTTGAAGTATCAAAAGTGAATAATGAATAATTTAAGAAAGTCAAAATTGAAACTTTTTTTAGCGTGTTGGGAAAAGTTGGTATCTCAAATAAGTGTCAATTTAGCCTTTACTTAAGTGTGGGGCTAGTTTGTGTTTTAAGAGGAAAGTTTGAATTCAAAGAGAAAAGTGAAGTTTTGAGGATTTGAATGAGATAGAATGAGGTTAAGGTTGTTTAAATATAGGTGGGGACTATTTTAGGCCATATATATGAGTTGGTGGACCCAAAATTTGAATTAAAAATTAGGTCCACTTTTTGATCTAGCTACGATAGCCACCTACGCCTGCCAAGTATGGCTAGGCATGGAGCGCAGGTGCCACCTACGGCCAGCAGGTGGAGGGCACAAGTATCGAACCAAAAATATTTGCCCACTTTCCTGCAGTATAGACTTGGCATTTTGATATTTTCTAGCTACTTATGGTCCCACAACCTAAGTTTGGAGTCCCAAAAGTAAATTTAGATGCCAAAGTCAACAACTTTCCATTTTTCATCCATAAAATTTCAACTTTTCAACTAATTGCTTAACTTATTGTGTGGGACTTGTGACCATGATGGGTTGATCACACAACCCACTTACCTGGAAATCAATGAATGTAGCATTTTTACCAAATTTCGGGTATGTCCAAGAGCTAAAAACCTACAAAAATAAAAAACAACAAAAATATGAATACTAAAAATAGTGGGTTGCCTCCCACTCAGTGCTTGATTTAATGTTGTACTATGACATGGTTGTGTTGGTTACTGAGACTTCATTAACAAGAACATGGGTTGCCTTCCATGTTGTGCTTGATTTAACATCACGGAACGACGCCGATATCTTGACTACTCAGAATTCATTAAGGTCCCTATAGGAGCATCCTCCTGGGTCATCAATACAATCAATCATCAATAGTACCCTCATGTTGATTGGTTGCTTCATTGAATTTCAAATGTTGAATGTAGTTTTCTCACCATTGACTCTAAATTTCAGCTCGCCTTTCTACATATCAACCATATCTCTACATGTGGTTGTAAATGGTCTCTCCAATATAATAGGCATCTCGGTTTCAACCTCAAAGTTTAGGATGACAAAGTCAGCCAAAAAGATAAAGTTATACACCCTCATGATCACATCAAAGGAGATTCCCACAGGTTTCTTCACTGTGCGGTCAGCCATCAATAGCTGCATCGAAGTACGTTCTGAAGGGTGCAAGCCCAATAGCTTGAATAAGGCCAATATCATCAAATTAGTATTGGTTTCTAAGTCACTCAAGGCGCTGGAAAATTAGGATGACCTAATACTGAATGACATAGTGAATGCTACGGATCACATTTTTCCACACCGAAAACCTAGTCATGACTGCACTACAGTGGTGCACACCATCAACATCCTCAATTGTTGCTCTTTTTTTCCTTGTGACCAATAATTTTATGTACCCAGTGTATCAGGCATCTGTTCTGATATGAGTACGATCATGATCATAGACACTTTTTGAGTATTTTGAAGACCACTTAAAGAGTGCACAAGTCTAAGTGTGAAGGAGGCCCAAAACCGTCCCAAGCACACTCCATGGGCTGTTTTTGGAGCCCTTTTTATTAAAGGGTCTTTTAGTCTTTTGTATTTTATTTTGTAATGTAATATAAATTAAACATTGTAGGGTTTTATTTCGTAGTTTTTATGAATATTAATGAAAGAACACTCCTCTTAGAGAGAGAGAGTCCACAACCGAAACTTGGGCATAGCATAAGGGTGGATTCTCTTGTGTGTTGCATTTTGCTTAATACGTTGGTGCTTGGGTGATGGAAGCCTCTCTTGTGTCAATTGTAAGAGTTAGGTGTTTGTTGTGTGAAGTGTTAAAGGTCCAAGAGTGGAATATGCTCTTGGGTTGTTAAGATTACATCAACACTTGTCTAACTAACTTTTTGTATCTTATTGTAGTTTTGGCTTCTTGTGTTGTTAATTTAACCTGTTTGTTCTTGTTGCTATTGTGATATTGTGGAGATTCATCTTGTGTTGCTAAAATTATTGTTGGCTGTTTTGGTGTATTAACACCTTGTATCCTCTTCTTGCTTGTTCTAGATAGTGAATCCGAGAGAGGTCCTTATTTGGTCACGATTTTTTGTGATTTGCAAACTATTTTGGGGTGTGATTTCATGTTCCCTTGTTTGTTCCGTATCATGTTCCAACACCTCAAGAAGAGGTATGTTCAAGCTCAATTCTTTTATCATCTTAATGAATCACTTGAACTTACCTTCTTTTTTATTTTTCTTCAATCTCTGAAGAAAAGGGTGGGGTGGTGTCAGAATTTTTCTAATTTCTGGATCAATGATCTAACCTTTATCTTTATCTTCAGCATCTTTTATTTTATTACTTGTTACCTTCTTGGAATCAACTGCAGGTGTCTCATTATCATCAGCTTCTACAGTAGGTCACTGGGGATCCATAACAGTGATACCACTCTTTGTGGTAATAATAAGTACATGATCATTATTTTTTGCACAGTGTTACTCGGAAGGGTACCTAGCTGCCTCTAGTTCAGAGTTGCTAACATCTAACTGAACTAGTTCTCCAACTGCTTGATAGTAGTGGCACGTGACTCAACCTTCTGGGTCAACCCTGAAAAGTCAGCCTTAATTTTCTTAAGGCTCATCTCTTGATTTTCTTCACCCTTTACCAGCTTAGCCAACATATCTTCTATTCTGGATTCTACATCTTATCTGCTAAGTGGAATATACTATCTTTCTTCTATTTCTAGGTATCTTTCTTCCTATAATTACTATCTCGCTCTTTACTACGGTTCCGACCTTGGCTCTATTGCCTTTGGTCTCAGAAAACCGCCAAATAATGATCCATATAATTTGCTTTCTCTTCCAATTCTGACTCATAAGCTTTGGAAGCTGACCCCTATGCTTTTACTATATTCACTTTCTTAAAAGTTGCTGCAGCAAGCTGCTTTGCTAGTACCCCTAGATCAGTTCATAGCAACACAATTTCTTGCGCTACTAAATCATCTACTACTTTCTAGTTGTAGGAGTCACCAATAGCATATTTGCCAAATCCCCTCCCAGCCTCCCGAGTTTTCCAACCTCAGGTAGTGAGTGAGATCTGATCTAATATCTCCAAAGTTGCCTCTCAGCGTAGTCTCATAAAAGATCCTCTAGATATAGTGTCTGCCATGGCTCTGGAGCTTATGATCAAGGCTTTGTAGAATATCTCCAGTAAGCTTGTCCTTAATAACCAATGATTGGGAACTATTCTTAGCTTCTTCTTAAACTTAAAATGTGCCTCGTACATAGATTATGACTGTAACTGCCTGAAATTATAGATCTCATCCTTAATCTACAACATCCTTGATGGCGAAAAGAACCTATTCAAGAATTGTTTGTGCAATTCATTCTATGTAGTGTTACAACCTCTTATCAGTTCCTCTAACCATAAAGATGCTTCTCCTGTAAGTGAGAAGGGGAACAACCTCAGTCTGAGTAATTTATGATTCACCCCTAGATTTGCATACGTACTGCAGATCCCGATAAAATTGGCAAGGTACAGGTTTGCATCATCTGTAGGTAGACCTTCAAACACACCTTTTAGATTTAGAATTTTGATCATTGTGCTTGTGATGTCAAACTTGATGCCTGGGGTAAAACAGGAGGAACTATGGCTCCATTATCTGCCGGCATAACATATCCCAAGTATTCTTCATCATCTATATATGTCTACATATACTATTATGTTGGGGTTACTTGAGCACGGGCACCTTTAGCTCTTTTCTAGTTCCTACCAAGTACTGCTCGGTGGTCTGCTACTTGTCTCTACTCAGCTAGCTCTGCCACTTGAGGTACCCGCTGGGCTTATACTATTTCCCTTCTCTCAACTTTATCTTAAGCTGATAACTCACCAGTATTTTGATCAATAATACTTTATAATTTTTCGGGAGAAGGGGAGATACAACATTATGAATCCCTTCAAGAAGTTCATCTCTTTTCTGCTCAGATATCCTACTAGGTGTTTGTAGGATCATCTTTGGATTTAAATTCAGTAGGAGTAAGGTATTGTCTCTACTCTGTGTACTAGGCATACAATAGCGTATGCCCAACTAAGAAAAAAAAACCTAAAACTATAACAACTTCAAATCATAAATCAACACTGTGTTCCTCGACAACGGTGCTAAAATTTTGATGACGTTCAAACTACACCTCTTCTCAGAAGATGCTATGATCACTGTCAAAATATAGTAACCCAACAAAGATTGGGGTCGAATCCCAAGGTAGCATGTGGAATTATGGATCTCAGTAGTTTAGTCACTGGGCAGAACTGGAAAAGTTAATGGGGTGTTTTTATGTAGTAATCTTGAGCTAGTAACTATATTAACTTTGGTTGTAATAAGTTGTAGGTGAACACTAGGATTGTGTCCCCTTAGCTTCTTTACTCTGTAGGCTTATCATACTTTGTTGAACCAACCCAATACTTTACATGTAGAATCGATAAGTTATGTACCTTCTATAGTCTTTTTGATAAGGAAAAGTATTTTAACCTTTACCTTTTGAGTTTCAGGATGTCGCCTTACTAACCCTTACCTTGATCCCAGTTAACTATTACCTTTTTAGTCTCTAGTTATTAGATGAAATCTAACCATCTTAGTTAGATAGAACTTAGAAGCACGGATTGATAGTTAAACTCTAAATTACTATTGTCTTTATCTTTTCCTAGTCACTACTCCTCTTTTGGAGTAAGTAGCAGAACCTAGGCAGGATCCTAACATGTGCACCCATTAAGAAAATTATTATAATTAAGATAAAGAAATATATACATGAGATTTGGTTAGTAAAAACAACAACACTTCCCCTACTTTGTCAGGTCGCATGGGTTTACACAACCCTAGCTATGGGTTTTAGCCGCTCATGCTTGTGAAAAAATCAATATCATTCATAATTAAAAGCATATATGAAATCACAATGATAAGAAGTATAAAAACCCACAACCATAACTGAATTAATCAACTGAAGTCAATATAAGTGAATCCCTAGATCAAAATCAAATCTTGGAATCAAAATATATTTATGAGTGTCAAAAGTGCATAACTCCTACTATAAACACATAAACGGTATTTATAGTACATGAGGAAACCCTAAAACCAAAGCCCAAATAGAATAGGAGAAATCAGGGTTGGTGGCTGCATATGGTCTGTACTTGCGCCCTGACCCTGGGCATAGGTAGTACCTGCGGTCAGCAGGGTGGCCGCAGACACCAGGATTCAAAAATCTTGCTGGTCAACTCTCAGAATTTTGGTCTTCTGGCACTTACTTTGCCTACCTGCGGTCTGTAGGTCCTACTTATGGTCCACATATTGATTTAGTAAGTGCAGGGATTCATTTTTTAGCTCTTCATCAATTCTCGAACATGCTTTAATCACGAACAAGCTAGGAAGTGTCCCGAACATCCATAATTGCTCCAAAAAGTAGCCAAAACACCTTTTTTCATCCTTTTTCACAAACTTAGCATCCAAAATATGATTTGCTGCAAAACATACCCAAAACACATTATATCTAACAAAATAATCTTAAAAACTTGCATATTTTCCTCATTTTAAGCGCAAAAAGTAGTATATTTCTATAGCACATCAATAATCACTTGCTAATAATTACATGAACCAGATCAGTGGTAGCTTGTAATATTGAATCTATGCCATGTGTATATGAGATGCTACTCAGTTCCCTTTGTGTGTTGAATTTAAAACTTGTCCAGTTAGTCTTTCCTTGGTTGTCGGATAATTAGTTAGGAAAGGATCATAGGTCATTTTTTATTTTAGTCCACTTTTAACCTAAATAGCCTTCCCAATGTGAAATAGTATCCCTTGACCCTTGTTTGAGCCTTATCGCTTATTTTTCTTTATTTATCTGCCACGTTCCCATTTGTATTGCAATAAACTATTTTGGCCTGTTCATCCTTGGATATTATGTACCTCAACTCAGGTAAATTTCCTATGTTGAGGTTCGCTATCACAGGGGTGTATGATGTAAGTGGGTATGTAGAAGGGTGAAATGAGAAAAAAAGTTAGCAGGGTAGGGTGTGGTAGCAAAAGAAAAGAAAAAAGAGAAAAAAAATAAAAAGAAAAATTTGAAAAAGTAAAAAAGAAAGAATAAAAGACCACACTCTACCTGAATGTGCAGTAAAGTATTAAAAGAGAGAATTAAGGGTGAATAAATAGAAAGATGGTTAATGAGTAGAACCCAAAGTTAGTACAGTTCTAAGGAGGCTTAGTCACTTAATATGTCCATATGTACCATTCTATCCCCTCAAAAATATATTACAAGCTGAGAAAAGTCCTATAGTGATCCTAAAGGAAAGCCTATGGTATTCTTTTGAAAATCCCTGTGTTGCCATGCATTATTTTATATGAGTGAGTGAGACTTCTTTATTGTGAGGGAACATAAGTTATATTGCTGTCTACTTACGAGTTTGAGGAATTATAATTGATAAATACATGTATGATTGTCTATTGATAATGTAATTCCATTTGTTGATCCCATTGTGTCACATTGTTGTGCTTTATAATTATCCACAGTTGGTTTTAAAAGTTCAAGATAGGAGAGGGTATTGTGTTTTGAAATTAAAGTGTTAACCGACTGCCTTGGATACCTTAGATTCTCCTAGATAAGCATCATATTTTGTTTTGGTTTAGTTTATAGTATTGTGTTTGTGTTGCCTGAGGACATTCAAAAGTTCTAAGTTGAAGGTGTTGATGTGCTATAGAAATATAGCACTTTCGATGCTTAAAACTATGAAAATATGCAAGTTTCTAAGGATGTTTTGTTAGATATGATGCGTTTTAGGTATGTTTTGAAGGGAACTAGGTTTTGCATTCAATTTTGAAGAAAAATAAGAAAAATAAAGTTTTTGGGTACTTAAAAAGTCAATTTTGGGGCGCATGTGCTTCCTACTTAGTGTATATGAGCAACACATATTGAGGACCTAAAGATCCAAAGGCTAAGCTGCAGGAGAAAGCAAGAAAATCAACATGCCAAGTCAACATACAGTTTGCATGTACAACCCGTGGTCCGCAGGTTACTTGGTCTATACAAAAATGCAAAATCCAGAGAGTTAAAGATACAGGATCTCGGAAAGGCAACCTGTGGAGTCAACATACGGTTTGCAGGTTGACTTAGCATTCTGACACTGACCTCAACTTTTTTTGAATGTTTTGACTTTTTTCCTAGGGATTTTATGTAACCTAAATACACTCCTATGATATATAAGTCTTATTATGTAGGGTTAGTCAAGTTTTCCAATTTTAGTTAGGATTTGATTTTTAGGATTTCTTGTAATCTATAAATACCCTTTAGGCTTTTTTTTTTTTAGTTTAATTCAGTCATATTCATTCATTCATTCACATATTGAGGCAATTCAGAGAGAGGCCCATTAGGGTAAACTTCACTAATATCTTGTTGTTCCTTGTTTGTTATTCTACTTAAGACTTTTCATCCTTCTATTATTATCAGATTGATTCTATAATTTTGATTGTGGATTCCATGATTGATCTAATAACTATGAGAGACTAATTAACTTAGCTAGGATTGTGGGAACCTTGGCGGCTTAATGAATTAGAGGAAGTGCCAAGTCATTCTAGATAAAGATTCTTGCATGTATTGGGTTTTCTTCATTCTGATTGATTTCTTAGTAGTGGCCAATGTTAAGATCCCGCCTAGATTATTGCTACTTACTCCAAAAGAGGAGTAGTGACTAGGAAAAGAAGATCACAATAGTAATTTGAAGATTAACTATCACTCCAGGCTAATAGACATTATCTACATAAGATGGTTATCTACCATCTAATAACTTGAGACTCAAAAGGCAATAGATAACTAGGATATAGGATAAGGGTTAGTAAGGAGACATCTTAAGACTCAAAAGGTAAAAGGTTAAATCCACCAACTATTCCAAAAGATGGTTGATGGTATATAACTTATTAGATCCTGCATGTAAGGTATCATAATAGTTCGACGGTGCACAATAAATCTGCGGAGTTGAGAAGCCAGGGGGAACACAAAGCTAGTGTTCTTCTTACATTGCTTACAACCAAGAGAAACCAACTTTTTCCTTTTTTACTATTTTAGAAATTCCTCCTTTCTACTTTTCCGCACTGCCTGGTGATTTCAACAAGCTTTTGAAAGATTTCCAACGTATTCCCTGTGGGATCGACCCTAACCTAGTTGGGTTATTATATTTGACAGCGACCACTTTATCCTTTTATGGAGGGGTAGCTTAGGCGTTATCAAAACCCTAAGTATCTTGACCTTGGAGAGTGTTGAGAGAAGAGAGTCTATTTTAATTGTGTTATGAATGATAAATAACCCCCTTGAGTGATTTATGGATGTGGGGTCTAAGTAAGACAAAAGAGGAATTGACCAGAATACTATAATATCTCGTACTTTTCTAAATTTAGTTCATCTCATAGTACATGTACAAGAGGTTTAGAGCGTAAAAAATTGGCTAAATGATGGGACTTAATCTTGTTTTTGGGGTTCCCAACTTTGAGGATTTTTAAAGTGACTTTCCTGACCCCGAGATGTAAGTTTTTAAGTTGATTCATGTTCAGGGTTGTAAGTATCATGTATCGAGTAAGTTTTGGATTTTTCAGGCGAGTTTTGGACCCTATTTAATTTCCCAAAACAACGTTCACTGCAATTGGACTGCATCATGACAAATATAGCGATAAACGGGGTCACCGCATCGCGGTGAGGGTCAATTTGGTAATTGTCCAATTTCCAGTGAGTTACCATGGTTGCACCACGTCACAGTGAAAATTATGATGACAGCCTTGGCGCATCGCGGTGAGGGTCTAATCTGGGTTTCAGTTAGAAATTTTATTTTCCCAGGACAATTTGGTCTTTTCCCATGGCCCCAATCCGTGAAAAACATGAGATTAAAACTCCCAAAAGCATATTTGTTCATCTTTTCTTCAAATTCTCTCAATTTAAAATCATTCTCTCTCAAGAACAAACCCAAACCCTTCAAAGATTCAAGTTTAAGTTCAATAAAACCACCAAGAAACTTCAAGAATTCTTCAATTAAGGCATGTTAGATGTTCATTGATTGGTTCTTTTCATCCATGCAGTCCAAGAACCGAATTGCAAGTTTAAAAGAATGATTTTTACATGTTATCATGAATTTTAACCATGAATTCCCATGAATTTTGATTTATATTATGTTTATGCATGATTTGTTGTTAAAGTTAAACCCTACACATTTGAATGATGCTTACTCATTGGTTTGTACCTTAAATTATGATTTAGTATCAAAATCATGATATTACTATATGTTTAAAACTATTCCCATGATTAAACCATGAATTGCAAGTGTTTGATAAAATGCACAAAAGAATGAGTTTTGGATAATGGTTACTTATCAAGTCCATAAGGTTTTGTGGTGTCTTGTTGTTGTTACTATCGAGTCTTGGGGGGTTTTGAATACCCAAAATCTAGCTGCTTATCTAGTCTTCAATAACTATAGAATGGGTCAGGATAGTTATGACAATTTTCAGTTCAGTCAGTCACCATAAACAACCAAACTTAGTTCAGTCCAGTATTCAGTGTCTTTCAGTTGGGAGTAGGATTTAGCACCGAGTGAATGTAGGGATTGCAACTTCCCTGCCAGTTAAGCAGAGTCGTTAGTAGCAAGCCCTGTATTCCAGAACTACGTAGCAAGTGTAGGATATAAGAAGTCACCCGTCAGTTTAGGCTTGACTACTTCTCTGGGGTCGCTCGTTCGTTTAGGCTTGACACCCTGGTCCTTCGGGAATCAGTTAGTGGATCCACCCATCCATTGTTAGTATCCATGGCACGATATGAATTCCGTTCTAACTGGGGTTACAGTTTGGACCTTGATAGTACATTAGGGCATGTCGGTTATAGTTAGCTCCCACAGTCTTAGTTCAGTATTTAGTATAGAGTACAGTTTTAGATTTTCTTGACCATAGCATACAATTATCCATTATTCAGTATCAATATTTTAGTACTTCAGTTTACAGATTATTTCAGTATTATGTTATATGCTTGGTTATGCATCCCTTAATTTTTCTACTTTCACGTATACTATTTTATCAGTTATCTCATGCTATTTATTCAGTCATATATTATTCATGTTCATGAACCCAAGCATATCAACCTAAACTCATTTAGTATACCAGTACATTCAAAGTACTGAATGAATACTTGTTTCTTGCTCTATGATGTCTTATACTATAGGTTCGGATGCTCAGGTTACCGACTGCACTTAGACATCCCAGTGCATCAGCAGTGGTAGCAATGGTGAGTCCTCATACTCTGAGGACCAATGATGTTTATGTCAGCATTTCTTTCCAGTTCAGTAGTTAACCAGAGTTAGTTGGGAATTTGTCCCATCAACTTTACAGTCAGTCTATTTAGAGGCTTTTAGAATAGTACAGACAGATAGTCAATTTTCAGTCGTATTATTAGTTGCTATATCGAAATTGATATTATGTTTCAAACCTATTAAAACTATGATTCAGTATTTATTTTTAGTTGTTAAAAAGCTTGTGGCATTTTCAGTTAAAGTTTTGCATATGTCTTTGTTATTTTATTCAGTGCTCATAGTAGGTACCAGTTCATGGGTTAGCTTGTGGTCCTTTGGGGCTGTAAGCACCATGCGGCATCCAGGGTGTACTCTCAGGGCATTACAAATGCCCGTAATGAAAAGACTAAAATTTGCTTACCCAGTCGCTGTGAGGGACCTTGCATCTCATAGGATCACCTTACAACTCGTAAGGTCCCACTCATAGTTTGGACAGTATCCACGATCACCAACACTTACATGGCTATGAGTCGTACCATATGAATCCTACTCAGTCATTACGACTATTATGGTATGGTTATTGCCAAAGCAGAAACAATTGGGAATCACATTGGTTAGGCTACGAAAGACACCATACGACTCATTTTGAGTCTTTATGACTCGTATTACCTATTCGTAGTCATAATATATACTCTAGGCCATCAAACTACCTAAGCTATGATTGGGTACTTAAGACCCATCAAGACTCTTTACGACTCATATGGAGAGTCATAGTCCGGGCAATGAGGATAAAATTTCTATAATCTTCTAGGGACCAAAATCTATTGTGTTGTACTAACCTCCATGATAACAACATGCCACACTAGTATTTTAATTTCATCTAGATTTATTTACTTTTTACTTGGGGTGAGGGGCTTTTGGTTTTTTTACCCCTTGTACGACCTTTAAACATAAAATAACCCTCTTTTCTTTAGTTTACATAGATCAAAATGGTTCATTCTCTCATAAATCTTGAAACCCAAGAACATTAAGGGTTTCAAACTGGAATTCATCATCCAGGCTCTAAACATCAAATTGACTTTAATTTTTTGTGTATTTTAGGCTTGTTTCTCATCCTAAACTTTAATTTTAAATTGTGGCATGAATTGAATAGATTTCTATGTGATTTAAATTATGGGTATTAAAATTGGGTTGAGGGGTTTTGGTTGTCACTGATTAAATCACTTCTCCCATGTTTTAAATTGATTATTCATGCTTTAAATTGATGTTATTGGGACGGAATTAGGACAATGTTAAAATGATTGTTATGGGGGACAAGGGTTTCCCCAAATTGAATCAATTTTGACTTAGAATTGGCATTAAACTCAACACACTATATAATCTTATTTTGAATATGGACAAATTTCATGGTTTAACTTACTTTTGAACTCAATGCATTGCATTAATGGATAAATGAATATAAAAAATGGATTTGGATGGCCTTGGTGGACATGGTTTGAATTTTAAATAGAACTTGAGAGTCAATATGGTTACATGGAAACCATATTTGCCGGCGTTGGGGGTCTATATGATTGTGTGATTTATACATACTTGATAATATGTATTTGGGACGGCTATTTCCCGTGGTGGCTATAATTTTCCCTTTGTTTTTCCTTAGCTCATACGGCTAACACGTACTGGGACCCTTTAGGATGGGTCGAGCTACACAGTCCAGGTTAATACTTTTTAAACTCTTATGTTCATAACCCTTACCCTATCCCAGCATCCTATATATATGTATATATGAATGTGTAAATGTGATTTTGACTGATCTTGGACATGGCATTTTGCTATCACTTTTCCTGAATTACATGCCAGTACTTATCCCACTGACCATCCTAGGATGCTACATCATTTCATGATGTAGGGTCCAAAGACTTTTTTGTTGCTCCTATACAACGTTAGGTGGTTGAGAACATTTGTTGAGTTGCTGTGAAATGGTGAGCCTCCATCCTTTTGAAGGATGTGTGATTTCATTTTCCTCTTATTATTTTCATAGTACTTTGGATTCTTTTTGGTTATAGCTAGGGGAATGTGAAGACATAGTTGTTATTTTGCTTTTATAGGATATTATGTACAAGTGTGGGTTGGTTTTTGTTTTGACTCTTAGTCTTCTTTTAAGTTATCTATTCATCTATTTATTACTGTTTGATTAGATTTTTCTTTATTGTCATTATTATGCTCTTGACATAGGCAAAAGAGGGTGGTCTTTAGTCCAAGGTGATCTTGAGTACCCATCACGACTTGGCTTGGGTCGTGAAAAGCTTGGTATTAGAGCATGATTTAGGGTTATTAGGTGTCCACACAGCAATATCTAGTAGAGTCCTTTTCATGAGTGTGTAGTACACCACACTTATAATGAGGAGGCTGCATGGCATTTAGGAATATTTCCCTTTCTTGTGTTCTATTTCGAGCTGTTGAGTCAAGTGTTATGAACCTTTTCTAAATCTTACCTTTCTCACATTTCACATCATGCCTCCTTGATGATTTGACATTCTTAGAAACTCTGTTGGGAACTCTGTCCTACATAAAGATAATATGAAGGGGACTCGCCCTGCCTATGAAGTGCAGACCTGGTCTAGGGTCCCTTCTCCTGATTGTGCTACCTCATATGGAGTTGGATCAATCCCTATTAGAACTCTTCAGGCTTCTTGAAATGGTTATACTTATGATCAACTGCCTTAAGGAGATATCTCTAATGAGGAGTTTCTTTAATCTACATATATGCTTACTCAGTTAGTGGTATCGCTGTCTCATTAGTATAACTGTATTGGCTTTATTTCTTATTCATCATAAGTCACTCGGGCTGGCCAATTTATAAGGTTACATTCCCTTACCTTTATAGACTCTAAGGTTGAGAAGGATCTACAAGGGTTCATTGATGAGATGGAAAAAATCTTCAGGATTATACATGCTACTAATTTAGAGGGTGTAGAGTTTGCTACATATTAATTAAAGGATGTAGCTTATTAGTGGTATGAGGAGTGGGACGCTATGAGGGGTGATGATGCTAAGAAGGCTGTGTGGTATGACTTTTTAAGGGCCTTTCTTGATTACTTCTTTCCTTAGGAATTTGGGAAAGCTAAAGCTGAGGAGTTTTTTAACTTGAAGCAAGGGAAGATAAGTGTAAAGGAGTATGCAATGAAAATTTAGCAGTTGTCCCATTATGCTCCAAAAGTGTCTAACATGAGATCCAAGATGAGAAAGTTTGCTTTTGATTTGTCCCGTGACCTGACATTAGAGTGTAAGGTTGTTATGCTAAATAATGAAATGGACATCTCTAAGTTGGTGGTTTATATGCATCAGGTAGAGAATGAAAAGAAGAAACAAGCAGAGATATAAGAGAGGCTAAATAAGAAGTTTAGATATTCAGAGCAGGGTAGGGGTCAACAAAATAGTGGGAAAGATAGTAGAAAGTGGACTAAGAAGAAGTATTGGGGAAATTCATATTCACCATCCAGCGCCCCTTATCCTAAGATTCTAAGTGATCGTCGTTTTCAGACTAGTAGTGGTCCCAAGGCACAGGGTTCCAGTCTCAAGCTAGTAGAGCTCAGTCAGCTCCATCTTAATCTCCTTATCATTTTTGTGGGCAACTTTCTCATGGATATTGAGAGCAGGGGAGAAATTGGTGCTATAATTATGGTTAGTTGGATTACATACAATGGGATTATCATTCTTCCAAGGTTGCCACTTTTGCTAATAAGGTTTCTGTCACCACTTCTTCTGTTCCTGCACTAAAGGGCACTACTTCTAGTACCGACATGAGCCAGAATCTTCTTTATTCACTCTTGACTCGCTAGGAATTTGAGAAATCCCCAAATATGGTTAAAGGTGTGTTACAACTCTTCTCTCGTGATATTTATTATTTGCTTAATTTGGGTTCAACCCTCTCTTATATATTCCCTTATGTGGTTATGCATTTTGGTTTTGGTTTTGAAAATAATTCCACCCATTTTTTGTGCCTACTCTGGTGGGTGTTTCTATAGTTCATAGAAAAATTTGAAGGGTTGTATTGTGTCAATCTTTCGTAGAGAGACATCAGTGGATTTGATAGAGCTGGATATGATGGATTTTAATGTTATCTTAGGGATTGTTTGGCTTTATTTGTGCTATGTTTCTCTGGATTGTAGGACCTAAAGAATCAGCTTTCACTTTTCTAATGAATCGGTATTAGAATAGAAAAGTAGTTCTTTAGTGCCCAAATGGAGGTTTCTTTCCTATCTTAGTTCTTAGAAATTGATTTCTCAAGGGTGTCTTATCATCCAATTCAGGTGAAGGATTCTGACTTTGAAAATCCTTCTTTGCAAATTGTCCTTGTGGTTAATGAATTTTTTAAAGTGTTTCTCGATGATCTTCCTAGAATTCCTCTCAGTAGAGAAATAAATTTTTGGATTATCTTCTATTAAATACTCATTCTCTTCCCATTCCCCCTTATAGAGTGGATCTAGCTAAATTAAAGAAGCTAAAGGAATAGTTAAAGTATCTACTTGATAAGGGTTTCATCCATCCTATTATTTCTTAGTGGGATGACCCGACACTTTTTATGTGTAAGAAATATGTGTCTCGTCGAATGTGTGTAGATTATCGTCAGTTGAATAAGGCGATAGTGAATAATAAGTATCCTCTTCCTAGGATTGATGATATTTTTGACTAGCTTCAGGGTGCTAGATGCTTCTCTAAGATTGATCTTCATTTAGGTTATCATCGGTTTAAAATTAGAGAGGTTGATATTCCCAAGACTTCTTTCAGAACTTGATATGGTCACTATAAATTTTTGGTTATGTTATTTGGGTTGACTAATTCTCTAGCTGTGTTCATGGATTTTATTAATCGGGTTTTCAAGCCATTTGTAGATTCGTTTGTGAGAGTATTCATTGATGATATCTTAGTGTACTCTAAGAGTGAAGAGGATCATGCCAATCACCTCTGAATTGTGTTATAGACTCTTAAAGACCAGAAGTTTTATGCTAATTTTTCTAAGTGTGAGTTTTGGCTGAATGTTGTGACTTTTCTAGGCCATTTGTTTCTAGTGAGGGGATCAAGGTAGATCCACAAAAAGTTGAGGCAGTTAAGATATGGACTAGACCCACGACTACAACTGATATTAGATGTTTCTTAGGCTTGGCTGGGTATTATAGGAGATTTGTGGAGAGTTTCTCTTCTATTGATGCTCCATCGACAAGGTTGGCTCAGAAAAAGGTTAAGTTTTTATAGTCCTATGCATGTGAACGTTGTTTTGAGAATTTGAAGGATAAGTTGACTTTTGCACCAAGTTTTACCCTGCCTGAGGGTACTGATGTTTTATTTGTGTTTTATGATGCATCCTTTGTAGGATTGGGTTGTGTTTTGATGCAGCATAGTAAGTTTGTGGCTTATTCTTCTAGAAAACTTAAGGTTCATGAGAGGAATTATTCCATTCATGACTTAGAGTAAGTGGTTGTGGTTTTTGCATTGAAAATTTGTCGCCATTATTTGTGGAGATGCATGTAGACATCTATTCAAACCATAAGAGCTTGCAATATATGTTTACACAAAAGGATTTGAATCTCAAGCAGAGGATTTTTTAAGGATTATGACACGAGTCTTCACTACCATCTAGGTAAAGCTAATGTTGTTGCTGATGTTCTTAGCAGGCTATCTATAGGATGCTTATTCCATGTTGATTAAGAAAAAAAAGGATTAGTGAAAGGCATTCACATGTTGGCTAACTTGGGAGTTCATCTTTTTGACTCTGAGAATGGGAGAAGTGATTGTTCAGGAAGTGGTCAAATCATCTCTTGGTGTTAACGTAAAGGAAAAGTAGATTTTGGATCCTATACTTATGCAGATTAAGGATAATGAGGGGTTAGCAAAAGATTATGGTGTTCAAGATTAGGGGAGATAATATCTTGAGATATCAAGGAAGATTATATATTCCTGATTTTGATGGGATGCGAGAAAGGATTTGCACAAAGGCTCATGAGTCTAGATATACAGTTCATCTGGGTTCAACTAAGATGTATTATGACTTGAAAGAAATCTATTGGTGGAATAATATAAAGAGGGATATGACAAGTTTTATTGTTGCTAAGTGTATGGTTTGTCAGCAAGTCAAGATTGAACACTTGATGCCTAATGGGATATATTAAGAGATAGAGTTGCCCATGTGAAAGTGAGAGATGATTAATATGGATCTCATTATGGGTTTTTCGTGGTCTTGAAATCAGTATGATTTAGTTTGGGTCATTGTGGATTGGATGGCTAAGTCTGCTCACTTCTTGCCTGTAAGGACTAACTACTCAGAAGAGGACTATGCTAGGTTCTTTATTTGGAGATTGTGAAGATGCATGGAACGCCCGCGTCAATCATTTTAGACTACGCTATGCAATTTTTTTCTCACTTTTGGCATCTATTTTAGAAAGGTATGGGTACACAAGTGAACCTTAGCACCACTTTCCACCCTCAAATGGATGGGCAAGCGGATCACACTATTCAAACTTTGAAGTTATGCTAAGGGACTATGCAATTGATTTTAAAGGGATTCAGGTTGATTATTTGCCTCTTATTGAGTTTGCTTATCATAACAGTTATCATTTTAGCATTCAGATAGCTTCCTTTGAGGCTCTTTATGGTAGGAGGTGTAGGTCTTCTATTGGATGGTTTGAGGTTGGTGAGACTAGATTGTGCTGTCCTGACCTAGTTTACCAAACCATGGAGAAGGTAAAGGTGATTATATAAAGACTTAAGACTGCTCAAAGTCACCAAAAGTCTTATACAAATGTGAGACAAAGAGAATTGGAGTTTGAAGTAAGTGATTGGGTATTCTTGAAGGTGTCTTCGATTAAAGGAGTCACGAGGTTTGAGAAGAAGGGGAAGCTTAGTCCTTGTTACATTGGTCCCTATCAGATTTTGAGGAGAATCAAAGTATGGGGTATGAGTTAGATTTTCTTGCAAGTTTAGCTTTGATCCATTCCATGTTTCATATGTCCATGCTGAAAAAGTGTGTGGGTGATCCTTCCTTGATAGTTCCTGTTGAGGATTTTGGTGTTGCAAGTTCTTTGTCTTAAGATGAAGTCCTGATTGAGATATTGTATTGTTATGTTCATAGGTTGAGGACCAAGGATGTATCTTCGCTGAAAGTTCTTTGTAGAAATCAAAAGGTGAAAGAAGCTACATGGGAAGTTGAGGAAGATATGAAGGACAAGTATCCATTCTCGTTCCCTGTGTTGGTTGAAAGTGCTTAAGGTATGAATTTTATTTTCTTCTTGTCACTTTCTGAGTTTGTCATTTGATTCTGCTGTATTCTTGCTATTTTTATGCTAAAAGTGTCCTAACTCATTATTCAGGGATGAATGATCCTGGGGTTGGTTATTGGGCACTGTACGAAGTATTTGAAATACAGATACCATTCAGGTAAGATTTCCAAAGGGGTTGCAAATGGATCTGCCGGTTCACCAATCATTGATGGTTCTAAAACGGCTAAGCCTGGATAATGTAAGACCCCTTAAAATTTTGATTATTTAACTTTTGACCTTCCTGTATGTGTAATGTCAATTTTTGACTTGAATTGTGTTTAGGGATGTAAAAAGGGTGTTTGGGAAAGTTATGGATTTTTCGAAGGGGGTTCGGGGTCATTTTGGGACCCTGAGGCAATGAGGGTCCGTGATAAGGCTATGTCACGGAGGTTAACCTCCGTGATATTGGCGTGGCATGGAGGCTAACCTCCGTGATAATGGTATGCCACACGAGTATTCTAATGTCGTCCAGTATTGTTTTTTTCTAACTTGGGATAAGGGGATTTTTTTCTTACCCCTTGTACGGCCTTTAAACATAAAATAAACCTCTTTTATTCAATTTTCAATGATCGCAATTATTCATTTTTTTTAAAACTCAAAACCTAAGAACATTCAAGGGTTTCATAGAGAATTCATCATCTGAGCTCTTAACTTCAAATTCACTTCAATTTCTTGTATATTTCAGGCATGTTTCTCTTCCCTAAACTTTAATTTTACATTGTGGCATGAATTGAATGGATTTTCATGTGATTTAAATTGAGTTTTGAAACCGGGTTGAGGGATTTTGGTTGTTACTAATTAAATCACTTGCCCCATGTTTTAAATTAATTATTCATGCTTTAAATTGATGTTTTTGGGACTGAATTGGCACATTGTTTAAATGATTGGAATGGGGAACATGGTTTTCCCCTAAATTGGATGAATTTTGACTTAGAATTGGCACTAACCGCAACCTACTTTATAATCTTGTTATGAATATGGACAAATTACATGGTTTAACTTGCTTTGAAACTCAATGCATTGCATTATGGATAAATGGATATAAAAAATGTACTTTGATGGCCTTGGTGGCCATGGTTTGAATTTCAAATGGAACTTGTGAGACAATGTGGTTATGTGGATTGGTTTGGCATGTTTAATTTAGCTTAAAAGCATATTGGTATTACAATTCCAATTAGTAAATTCTTAAATGAATGATTCCTGGGTTACTAGTTAGTTTTATGCGCAAATTATTTTAATTTAGACTTAAAAGGGGTTGTGTAGCTCACTGTGAAGGTGTAAGTCCCGGGGGAATGAACACTTGAAACCACGTTTGTTGGCGTTGGGGGTCTATATGAACTTGTGCTCGAAACACACTTGATATATATATTTGGGAAGACTATTGCCCATGGTGGCTTTAGTTTTCCCTCAGTTTTTCCTTAATTCATGCGTCTAATATGCACTAGGGCCCTTTCAATAGGGGGAGCTGAACGCATATAGCCCATGGGAGCCTTTAAGATGGATCAAGCTACACAGTCTAGCTTAATGTTTTGAAAATCTAATGTTCATGACCCTTACCTTATTCTAGCATTCTATATATATGTATATATGAATATGTGCATGCAATTTTGACTGATCTTGGACATGGCATTATGTTTTCACTTTCCCCTGAGTTACATGCTAGTGCTTATCCCAATGTCTGTCCTATGACACTATATCATTCCATGATATAGGGCTCGAAGATTTTTTTGTTGCTCCTATGAAACATTAGGTGGTTGAGCATGTCTATTGAGTGCTATTAAGTGGTGAGCCTCCGTCATTCAGAAGGATTTGTCATTTTATTTTCCTCTCTTTATTTTCATAGTATGTTTGATTCTTTTGTGTGATAGTCGGGGGTATGTCTCGACAGTTGTTATTCTGGTTTTAAAGGATATTATGGACTGATGTACCATAGAAATACAGCACTTTTGATGCTTAAAAAAGGAAAATATGCAAGTTTTTGAGGCCTTTATGTTAGATATGATCTGTTTTGGGTATGTTTTGCAGGAAACCATGTTTTGGATGCTAAGATCATGAAAAAGTTGAAAAAGGTATTTTTGGCTACTTTTAGAGAGATTATGGATGTTTGGAATGTTTTTTGGTTTAATCGTTATCAATGCATGTTCGAGAGTCAAAGAAGAGCTAAAAAACTAACTCCCAGCACCTACTAAGTAAACCTACAGACCGCATATAGACCTACAGACCGCATGTAGACAAAACAAGTGCCAGAAACCCAAAATCCCGAGCGCTGACTTGCAGGAAGTTGTCCATCTGCAACTTGCGGTGTGCACCTGTGCCCTATCTTAGACCGTAGCCGCAGGTATAGAGAGTAGGTGACTACTGACCTAGCTTTCTCCTAGTTCATTTGGGATTTATTTTTAGGGTTTTCTCTTATACTAAAAATACCTCTTATGTAATTTTTAGTAGGAGTTACACACTTTTGACACTCAGAAATATATTTTGGTTCCAAGATCCGTCTTTGATCTTGGGATTTCCTTGTATTGACTTTGTTTGATTATTTAGTTTATGGTTGTGGGTTTCTATTCATCTTATCATTTCTATTTCATTCACGCTTTCAGTTATGATTGATATTGATTGTTTCACAACTATGAGCAGTTAAAACCCATAGCTAGGGTTGTGGAAACCCCTGGCAAATTGACGAAGTAGGGGAAGTGCGATTGTTGATCTGAACCAAGACCAATGGAATGCATTTCTCAACATTGTTATGATTGATTTCTTAATGGGTGCACACATTAGGATCCCGCCTAGATATTGCTACTTACTCCAAAAGAGGAGTAGTGACTAGGAAAAGATAAGGACAACAGTATTTTGGAATTTAACTATTGATCCACATTTCTAGGTTCTATCTACATAAGATGGTTAGGCTTTATCTAATAACAAGAGACTCAAAAGGTAATAGTTAACTGAGATCAAGATAAGGGTTAGTAGTGCGACACCTTGAGCCTCAAAAGGTAAAGGGTAAAATCCTTCTACTCATCCAAAATACTGTAGAAGGTACATAACTTATCAATTCTATATGCAATGTATTGGATTGGTTTAACAATGTATGATAAGCCTACAAAGTTGAGAAGCCAGGGGGAACACAATCCTTGTGTTCACTTACGACTGATTTCCACCAAGTTAATACTGTTCTTTGCTCTGATTACTACAAACAAAACCCCTTATTTACTTTTCCTGTTTTGCCGATTGACTACAACTGTTGAGATCTAAGCCACATGTTCTCTTCAGATTTGACCCCAACCTTAGTTGGGTTACTATATCTTGATAACGACCGTATAATCATCTCAAAGGAGGTGTTTCTTGGACGTCATCATTGACAAGTGTGGGTTGTTTTTTTGTTTTTACTCTTAGTCATATTTTTAGTTATCTATTCATCTCTTTATTACTGTTTGATTGGCTTTCACTTCATTGTGATTATTGTGCTATTGAGGTTAGGCTAAAGGGGCTGGTCTCCGATCCATGGTGGGGTTAAGATACCCATCACGACTTGGCCCGAGATCAGACCGTGAGACTAAATTTACCGGCGTTGGGGGTTCATGTGACCGCGTGCTTGGTGCACACTTTATTTATATTTTAGGAGGGCTATAACCTTGATATATTTGGCCTTTCTACAATTTTTCCTCAGTTCAAGTGTCTAACACACACTGGGTCCCTTCTAGTAGGGGAGATGGACCCATATAGCCCATGGGTGCCTTTAGGATGGATCGAGATACATAGTTTAGGTTAAATTATTAAACTCTCATGTTCATAACCCTTTTCCCTATCCCAACATCCTTTCTCTCTTTGTCTCTATACAAATGTGGTGCATATGGTTTATGGATGGATTTTGGTAATAGCATTATTTTGTCCCAATCCCCTGAGTTACATGCTAGTGCATGCCCCACTGATCGTCTTTGGACACTACATCATTTCATGACGTAGGGTCCAAGGGTTTTCTATTACTCTTGTGCAGAGTTAGGTGATCTGGTGTTCTTGTTGATCTGCTATGAAGTGGTTAGCCTCCATCTTTTGGAAGGCCCAGTTGTTTTATTGTTTCCCGTATTGTTTAGTATTTGATTTTGGATTCTTTTGGTCATAGTCCAGGGCATGTCTCAACTTAGTTGATATTTTGGTTTTAGAGGCTTTTATGGACAAGTGTGGGTTGGATTGTTGGTTTTGACTCTTAGAACTTTGATTTGATCTATTTATCTTTTTATCACTATCTTGATTGGATTTTGCTTTATTATTATTATTATTATTGTGCTTTTGAGGATTGGCTAAGGGGATGGTCTCCGTACCATGGTGGGCTTGAGATACCCATCACGACTAGGCCCTGGTTTGGGTCATGACAGATGTGACCTCGACTATGACCTAAAAGAAAAGAATCCTAGAGTACTAAGTCAATAAAAGAAACCAGTGAATGGCATGGCCTTTCGAAGGATGGTATCTCACCACTTCACAACAACTCTATGAACGCACCACACTACCTAATGCTGCATAGTAGTAATAGAAAAGTCCTCGAAATCTACATCATGAAATAATATAGTGTTCAAAGATTGTCAGTGGGGAGAGAACTGGCATGTCAATTAAGAAATAGGGATAAAGTAATGCAATCATCAAAATCCAGTCATAAACCTTATGCACCACATTCATATACATAAATATAGGATGCAGGGATAGGGACAAGGGTCATGAACATGATACTTTAAAAATTTAACCTGAAATGTGTAACTCGATCCATCCTCAAGGCATCCATGGGCTATATGGGTCCAGATCCCCCTGATAGAAGGGCCCAATGCGTGTTAGCTGCACAAACCGAGGAAAAACTGCGGAAAGGCTAAGGACATCATGGTCATGGCCCTCTAAAAAAATATATATAAAATGTGCACAAAACATACAATCACATGGACCCCCAAGACCAACAAATGAGGTTTCCAGTGTCGATACCACTAGGATTTACACCTTCAAAGTGAGCTACACAATCTCCTTTAAGCCCAAATTAAAACAATTTGCACATAAACAACCATTAACTGAAGAGTCATTCATTATGGAATTTACCACTTGGTATCGACATACCAATAAGCTTGCAAGCTAATGTAATTATGCCAAACTAATCCATATGACAAAATTGACTCTTAAGTTCCATTTAAAATACAATTTAAAGGTCACCAAGGCCATCCAAAACCATATTCATTCATTTATCCTTTAATGCAATTAATAGGTTCAAAAGACAAAATAAAACATGCAATTATCCATATTCAGAATCAATTTAAAAGGTGGGTTGAGGTTAATGCAATTATCAGGTCAAAATTCCATCAATTTGGGGAAACCCACGCCCCTCATTCCAACCATTAAAACAACGCACCAATGAAGTTCCCATAACTATAAATTAAAGCATGAATGAACATTTTAAAACATGGGGAAGAAATTTAAGTAAACCCAATCAAAATCTCTCAACCCAATTTTAAACCCATAAATTTAATCACATGAATATCCAATAAATTTATGCCATAATGTAAAAACACAAGTTAGGGATGAGCGACATGCCTGAATTATACATGAATTTGAAGGCAATTCAGATTTTAGAGCCAGGAGTAGTGGTTTCTTGTAAAACTCTTGAATGTTCTTAGGTTTTGAGTTAGAGAGAAGAAAAATGGTGTTTGATCTTTTAAAACTGAAGGGAAAAAGGTTATTTCATGTTTATAAGTCATATAAGGGGTAAATATACCAAAATCCCCTCACCCCAAGTGAAAAAACAAAAGCTGGATAAAATTAAAATAGCAGCATGACACACCACTATCATAGAGGGTAGCCTCCATGCAACAACCTTATCACAGAGCTAACCCTTGTGTCATGCTACAATCGTAGAGGCTTACTTCCCCGGGGTTCCAAAATAACCCAAACCCCTTTCAAAAATTCCTAATATTTTCCAAATTACCCTTTTAACATTCCAAATCACTATTCAAGTCAAAAATGGACATTATGCATGCGGGTGGTTCAAAAATAAAATAGTTGAAATTTTTACGGGAACTCACATTATCCCTCCTAGGATCATTTGTCCCCAAACGATGAGTTAGGACGTTTTTAGCACGATAATATCAAGAACACATCAGAATCAAATGACAAATTCAAAATGTAACAAGGGGGAAACAAAACTCATACCTTAAGCACTTTCATTCAACTCGAGGAACAAGAATGGGTACTTAGCTCTCATATCTTCTTCAGCTTCCCATGTAGCCTCTTCTACCTTTTGATTTCTCCAAAGGACCTTTACCAAAGCTATGTCCTTGTTCCTGAATCTACAAATTTTCCAATACAATATCTTAATCGGGACTTCCTCATAAGACAAAGAATCTGGAACACCAACCTCCTCAAAAAAAACTATCAAAGAAGGGTCACCCACAAACTTTTTAAGCATGGACATATGAAATATGGGATGAATAGAACCTAAACTCACTGGAAAGTCTAACTCATAGGAGACATTCCTAATTCTCCTTAAAATCTGATATAGACCAACATAACGGAGACTGAGCTTCCCCTTCTTCCTAAATCTCATGAATCCTTTTATAGGAAACAACTTTAAGAATACCTAATCACCAACCTCAAACTCCAACTCTCTTCACCTTACATTTGCATAAGAATTTTGGCGACTTCGAGCAGTCTTAAGTCTTTCTCTACTCAACTTCACCTTATCCATGGCTTGGTGAACTAAGTCACGACCAAACAACCCAGTCTCACCCACTTCAAACTACCCAATAGGAAACCTATACTTCCTACCATAAAGAGCCTTAAAAAGTGCCATTTGGATACTCTAATGATAATTTGTTTTGTAAGAAAACTCAATTAGAGACAAATGGTCAACCCAACTACTTTTAAAATCAATCACACAGAACCTTAGCATATCCTCCAAAGTTTGAATAGTACATTCCACTTGTCCATCCGTCTGAGGGTGAAAACCGATGCTAAGGTTCACCTGAGTACCCAAACCTTTTTGAAATGAACACCAGAAGTGAGAGAAAAATTGCATACCTATGTATGAATTAATGGACATGACCACACCATTCAACTTATCTATCTCTTGAATAAATAAATTAGCATAATCCTCTCCTGAGTTTTTGGTCCTCACGGGCAACAAATGAGCAGACTTAGTTATTTATCCACAATGACACGAGTAGAATCATACTAATTCTGAGACCGCGGAACACCAATAATGAAATCCATATTAATCATTTACCACTTCCGCATAGGAAACTCTATCTATTGAGACATGCCACCAGGTATCAAATATTCTACCTTAACTTGCTGACAAACCATACACTTAGTAGCAAAATTTACCATATCCCTCTTTATATTATTCCACCTATAGATTTTCTTTAAGTCACGATACATTTTGTCGAACCCAGATGAACTGTATGTCTAGACTCATGAACCTCAGCTAAAATCCTTTCCCATAACCCATCTATATCAGGAACACATAACCTTCCTTGATACCTCACGAGGCCATCTCCTCTAATCGCAAAAGCCATAAACTTTTGCTGAACTATATCATTCTTAATCTGCATAAGTATAGGATTTAAAACCAGTTTCTCCTTCAACTCAGTACCAAGAGATGATTTAACCACCTCTTAAATAATTACTCCACCATCTTTAAAGTCTAAGATATGAACTCCCAAGTTAGCTAGCCTGTGAATATTCCCTACTAATCCACTTTTCTTCTTCTCAACATAAGACAAGCTCCCCATAGACAACCTGCTAAGAGCATTGGCAACAACATTAGCTTTACCTAGATGGTAGTGTAAACTTATATCATAATCTTTATATAGCTTGAGCCACTACCTCTGCTTGAGGTTTAATTCCTTCTGCATAAATACATATTCCAAGATCTTATGATCTGAATAAATATCTATATGCACTCCATATAGCTAATGGTGCCAAATCTTTAAAGCAAAGACTATAACTGCCAACTCTAAATTGTGAGTTAGATAATTTCTCTCATGAACAAGCTGCTGGGAAGCATAAGCCATAAACTTACCATGCTGCATCAAAACATAACCCAGACCAAACCAGGATACATCACAGTAAACAAAAAACTATAAGTACCCTTGGGCAGGGTCAAAACTGGCATAGAAGTACACTTATCCTTTAACTTCTCAAAACTAACTTCACAAGAACCGGACAATAGAAACCTAACATTTTTCTGAGATAACTTCATTAGTGAAACAGTAATAGAGGAGAAACTCTCCACAGACCTCCTGTAATACCAACAAAGCCCAAAAAACTCCTAATGTTGGTTGGAGTCATGGGTTTAGGCCATTTCTTAACTACCTCAACTTTCTACAAATCCACCTTGATCTACTTACTAAAAACTACATGCCCAAGAATGGTCATAATAGTTAGCCAAAATTTACACTTAGAGGTGATTGGAATGATCTTCATCACTCGTAGAGTATACCATGATGTCATCAATAAAGACTATAACAAACAAATCCAGAAATTGCCTAAACACCTAGTTCATAAGATTCATAGAAGCATCTAGAGAATTTGTCAACCTAAATGATATAAACCAAAACTAACAACAACCATATCGGGTCCAAAAAGTAGTCTTGGGAATATCAACTCCCTAATTTTCAACTGATGATAACTCGAACAGAGATAAATCTTAGAGAAAGACCTAGCACCCTGAAGCTGATCTAAAAGTTCATCAATCCTCAAAAGTGGACACTTATTTTTCACTGTAACCTTATTTAACTGATGATAGTCTATAGACATCCTAAGTGATCCATCTTTCTTTCACACGTAATGCACTAGATCACCCCACAAAGAAGTTCTAGGATGGATGAAACCCTTATCAAGAAGATCTTTTAATTGCTCCTTAAGTTCCATTACTTCACCAGAGCCATCCTATAAGTGAGACACCCCAAACTTTGGCCTTTGCAAAATTTTTTGAGTCTTGAACATTCTGTGCATTATACAACTTAGATCATTTCAGTCGTATGGTATGGATACGGGTCAAGGACACTAGTTGTATATTGGTCAGTTTACATTAACATAGTTTTGTTCTAGATATAAAAAGGCATCATACGAATCATATGATCATGGTACGAGTGGTAAGGTCCAAACCCCAGGTTGTTCAGTATCTAGCATTTACATTCTGCTCAGGGTATGATTTAGATAGGTACTAGTCGCATGGTAGGGTACGACTTATGCTAAAAAGTTATATGTTGGATAGATTATTGTGTCTCATATTCTGGTCAACATACGAGTAGAGGGTACCACTCGTATAATATGGGTACAAGTGGAGAGGCCAAACTGTACCCTCCTGCAAGTATTTTATAATTTTTACGCTGAGGGTATTTTGGACATTTTTAACCCTAAGACCTTAAGTCCCTATGTCTTATAAAATTATTTGTTCCTTTATTCATCACTTGGAAGGATAAAAAATACTCTCAAAATCCTCTCTAAACTCTCTCTTAAAGATTGATCTAGAGTTCTACAAGGTGTTTATCTAGAGGATCAAGAGTCAAGTTCTTTCCATGAATCTTTATGAATAAGGCATGTTACTCTTCCTTCATTGTTAGTTCATAAAAATTATGTGTTTTAAGCATTGCTCTTGTTATACCCCACACTTTTCCTAGCTTAAATTCATCCCTAGAATGTTAAGGGATAACTTCTAAAATAAATATTATTTATTTCGTGTAGAATCTATTAGATTTAGACATCCCATTGTGTGGAAAATTGAATAAGCTTTCCAAAGATATAAGATTTTCCTAAATCTGATAACCGCATAGCAAGTTATGGCTATTTTAAGTTCCAGTCCTAAAACACCATCATTTGGACCCTTAGCGCATCGTAGATCAGTGTATATTTCCAATTGTCCTATTCCAGTGTCTTTCCACAATATTGGCGTATCACAAAGAGGGTCAATTTCCTGTTTGTCAATTTCCATAGGTCCAACACATCTTATATAGCTTAGGATTATACTAAGTTGTATATCCGAGAGTTAGTTAGATTGCATAGGGTTCCCTTGTCTATCATCTTAGATAGGGGTACTCAGTTTACTTCCTAGTTTTAGAGAGATTTTTAGAAGGGTCTTGGTACCTAATTTTATCTTATTTTAGGTTTTTATCCTCAAAAAAATGGTCAAGTAGAGAGGACCATCCAAACTCTAGAAGATATATTGACGGCATGCGCTCTTGATTTCAAGGGTAGTTGGGATAAACATTTTCCATTGATTGAGTTTGCTTATAATAACAATTATCATTCTAGCATACAGATGGCCCCATTTTAGGATCTTTATGGGAGGAGATGTAGATCACCCATAGGTTGGTTCGAGGTGGGTGAGGCTACTTTTTTTGAGCCCGATACAGTGTATAAAGCTATGGAAAAAGTTAAGTTGATTACGGAAAGGTTCATAATAGCCCAGAGTCATCACAAATCCTATGCAGATGTGAGAAAAAGGGACCTCATGTTTGAGGTTGGTGATTTAGTGTATTTTAAGCTTTCATCCATGAAAGGGGTGAAGAGATTTGGCAAGAATGGGAAACTCAATCCCTGATATGTTGACCCTTTCAGATTTTTGAGTCGTGTTGGGAGAGTAGATTATTTGCTTGAGTTGCCTACAGACTTGTCAGCTGTTAATCCTGTATTCCATATCTCTATCTTAAGAGGAGTATCGGTGGCTCTACTGTTGTAGTTCCTTTGAAAAGCTCAGATATTTAGAACAGTCTTTCTTATGAAGAGATTCCAGTCGAGATTTTAGATCATCATATTCGTAGACTAAGGAACAAAGAAGTTGCATTGGTCAAAGTTCTTTGGTAAAATCAGTCTGTTGAGGGTGTCACTTGGGAAGCAGAAGCAGATATACCAGCCAAGTACCCTCACCTTTTCTCCACAAACTCAGATTTAGACAAAGGTAATACTCTTCATTGATACAATTCATTTCTACTCACATATTAAGATATATAATTGTCCTCATATAAGTTCATGCACTCATAGAATTACTCAGAAGCTTAGAATGAATTAGATTTAGACTCGTAGTTTATTTTAGTTGTGCATGCTACCTTACATTCTTAGATTTTTTAGAAATTTTAGCTTAGCTAGCTTAAATTCATCCCTAGAATGTTAAGGGATAGCTTAAAAAATGAATGCAATTTATTTTGTCTGGAATCCTTTAGATTTAGGCATCCCGTTGTGCGAGAAATTGAATAAGCTTTTCAATGATATAAGATTCACCTAAATTTGATAACCGAGTAAGAAGTTTTGGTTAATTTAAGTTCTAGTCATAAAACACCATCATTTAGACCCTTAGCTCATTGCGGATACGTAGAAATTTTCAATTGTCCCATTCTAGTGGCCTTCCGCAATATTGGTGCATGACGGAGAGGGTCAATTTCCTATTTGTTGATTTCCAGAGGTCCAACGCAATAATGGTGCATCGTGCTATGTGCAAAAATGGTATTCCAAAGTGGCACCACGATGTCTCCGCATTGCGAAGTCTGCCTAGTTTCCATTCATCAATTTCTAGTGAGCCACCATAATAGTAGTACCTCGTCGTGGCCACCCAGTTCGAGAAAATGTACGTTTTTTAGTTTTGTTACAAAGTTTATAGGGGGCTATTTTGATAAATCTCAAACCCCAATCCATCCAAAAATAAAAGATTAATCATATTTGAGAGCACTTTATGCCTTATTCATCATTCTGTCTTAAACAAAACCCTAAGGCTCATACTTTCTCTCCAAGGAACCCAAAATTTCCTCCATCAATTCTCCAAGACAATATAAGATTAAGAATTTCCAATTCAAGAACTCCAGGAAGTCATTTCCAAAAACATCAATAGAGAACCAAGATTCAAGTTCTAGCATCTAGATCATCAAATTAAGGTATGTGGGGTTTGAACAAGGATTATTCTTTCATTCTTGTGCCCAAAACTTTATTTTAATTATAAATTTACTGCAATTTATGTAATTTCCCATGAAATTCAAGTTATGGTTTATACCCTTTATCATTACTTGCAAGATTATGAGATTTCCCATGATTTACAAGTTGACTTACATGACTATATTCATATTTCTATGCATTATGCAGTAATTTCCAGATTTTATGATAAATTATAAGTGTTTGTGTTATCAAGCATGAATTTTTAGATGTTTTAACATGAGATTGATTCATGAATCGTTAAGCCCCAATTTAAGATTGTTATTTTGAGATTATTTGTGCCACGAGCACCCTCAGGTAAGATTATTTACAAATTTTGTTAAAGATTTGACCTTTTGGTACTAAGCTAAGATAAGAATCCACTTTGTTCAGATAACTTGAGATTTAAAGAAAGAAAAGCATAATTGGTTTTCTTGTAAACACTTGTGCTATTTTTGAAGTCGATTTCTTAAGTCTTGAGCATAAGAATGGGAGTAGTCATTAGCATCGAGATGGGTAGGTTACTATGATTTCATACCCCAGAACTACGTGCCAACGTAGGATTCAGATTTATTCCCAATTCTACCTGGATGACTAAAATTGTGATCACTAAGATAGAAGTTCTACTTCGATGGCAAGGGTAGAACAACCTTACCTAACAAGGGCCAGACGTGGGACTCCATGGATGCTCACATGGTGTATGTCGGTTAGAAGAACCTCCCAAAAGCTGTCCCCCACTCTTCAACAGTCTAATGATTTAAATCTTTAACATAAAAACATATGTTTTAGAATTTATGGTTTTATGATTCTTAAGCTTTAAGATAAAGTATTTTATAGATTTCAGAACTAAGTGTAATGGCTCACAAGATTTATGGTATATGTATTATCAATTATGATTATGATTTTCAGAATTTAGATTACTCAAGCCTGTGTGAGTCATTTACATTTAACATGCACGATTTTATAAATTGTGATGAGATTGTTTACTTATTGCATGCACCCCCATATACTCAGTATATCCTCAAAGTACTGATTTTCATATATGTCTATGTTCTATATTGTCTCATAATGTAGGTTAAGGTGATCAATCTCACCAATGTTAGTGATCTTCGAGCACCTCTTCTACATTCCTGCAGTTGGTAAGTCCTCATAGTTTGGGGACTTAGTTTTTCACACTTTCAGTTTAATAGCAAATATTTCTCATTTTATTTTAGATAGTTTGAGTCAGCTGGGGCCTATCCCAGTGACTCTCTAGATTCAGTTAGTAGACGCTTGTCGGACTACTATATTCAATGTTAGACCTTTGATTTAGTATTCAGATTCTCAGTATTGTCTTGCCAAGATTTATGAGATTCCTATGATTAGATAATCTTTCTACATTTATTATGTTTTCATATTCATATCTCTTCTATTTTGAGATTTAGATTTAGTAGAAAGCAACTAGGGTTAGCTCAGGACTACTTTTAGTTCGAAGCACTGTGTGGCATCCTCGGAATCAGATTTTGGGCCGTTACAAAGTTGGTATCAGAGACTAGAGTTTAAAGAGTCCTAGGGAGTCAGACAAGCCGCATTATGTAGAGTCTTGATCATTGGTGTAAAGCACGCCACATCTATGAGCAAGAGGCTATGGAACGTTTAGCAAATCATCTTTTCTTTCATGATTATTCATTATCTCTATCTACTTCTAACTCGTGCTTTCACGTGATAGAAAATGCCTCCTCATCGAGCTGACGCCCATAGAAATGATAACCAACCACCTCAGCCCATAAATCCTTTGAACGAGATCGTATCACATGCAGAGTTCTAGGCTTCCTTTCAGGTGCTAGCCCAAGCTGTGACATATAATATTCAAGGCAACCATCAAGCTATAGTCTCACCCTAGAAGGATGAGGACTTAATCACAACCAGAATTTAAGATTTTATGAGGATAAATCCACCAGAATTATTTGGGTCGAAGGCAGGTGAGGACCCACAGTTGTATCTAGGTAAGGTGAAGAAGATCACCCAAATTATGCATGTTTTTAAAGAGGAGAGTGTAGAATTGGCATCCTATAGGCTGAAGGATATTGCGTATAATTGGGTGGTGATGTGAAAGAAAAGTTGATGGGAGAATGCAGCTCCCATGACTTGGCAGATTTTTTAGAATGTATTCTTGGACAAGTTCTTCCCACATGAGATAAGGGAAGATAATATAGAAGAGTTCATGAACCCGAGGCAAAGCTCAATGATAGTGAAGGAGTATTGCCTCAAGTTCAACCAGTTATCTGAGTATGCCCTGAACAGATGGCTGACCCTAGGTCAAGCATGAGTAAGTTTGTGATCGGTGTGTCCGAGTTGGTAGTTAAGAAGTATAGGACTTCTATGCTTATTGAAGACATAGATCTTTCTATATTGATGATGCACGCTCAGTAGATTGAGGCAGAAAAGGGAAAGGAAAGAGAGAGAGCAAATAAGAGGGCTAGAACAGGGCAGTTTGATTATGGTCAAAATAGGTTTGGAGGAGCAAATCATCCGCATTTTAAGAATCGTTCATCTATGACTGGACCTTCTTCAGCCAACACTCTTACCCCCCAAAATAGGCAAGAGTAGTAGGGTAAGTCTTCTATGTCGAGGTCTTAGAATAGTGTAAGTAATAGACCTAATTACCCCTCATGTTTAAAGTGTGGTAAGAATCATGAAGGTGAATGTTTGTGGGGTAATAAAGGTTGTTATAGTTGTGGCCAGCCCGATCATGGAATCAAAGAGTGCCCGCATGCTAGGCAGGGGAATAGAGATGTTCGTCCTCAGACTCAGGTAAATAATGCACCAGATCCTCTAGGTCGCCTATCTCTTCCTCAGGGTGCATCGTCTAGTACCGATGACGTTCAGTACCAGAATTGGTTTTACACTTTACCATTCCATTAGGAGCTAGAGGATTCACCCAATGTTGTGACTGGAGTGCTTTGCATCTTTTATTTTGATGTTTATATGTTTATAGACCCAGGGGTTGAGTTTCTCTTATGTGACCCCATTAGTTGTAGTAAATTTTGAGATGAATTCAAAAAAAATCCTTAAGCCTTTCTTGGTTTCTATGCCACTAGGAGAGTCAGTTATTGCTAACCAAATCTATAAGAAATGTCCCATCAATATCCTTCATAAAGTTATGTTAGAAAAACTAATAGAGTTAGATATGGTTGACTTTGATCTTATCCTTGGTATGGATTGGCTCCATTCTTATTATGCTTCTATAAACTATCGCACCCGTCTGGTGATATTTTAGTTCCCAGATGAGCCAGTCTTTGAGTGGTCAGGTAATTCAGTGTCTCCCAAGAGTCATTTCATATCTTATCTCATAGCCAGAAAGTTGATATCTGAAGGTTGCATTTACCACCTAGTTTGAGTCAAAGACACAAAGTCTGAGACTCCAATACTTCAGTCCGTTCGAGTAGTCAATGAGTTTCCTGATGTTTTTCCAGAAGATCTCCTAGGGGTACCTCTTAATAGAGAGATATAATTTGGTATTGACCTTCTCCCAGATACTCAACCTATTTCTATTCCTCCTTACCGTATGTCTCCTACAGAGCTTAAGGAGTTGAAGGAGCAACTAAAAGATTTTCTTGATAAAGGTTTCATTAGGCTTAGTGTTTCTCCATGGGGTGCTTCCGTCCTATTTATACAAAAGAAAGATGGTTCTTTGAGTATGTACATCGACTATCGTCAGCTAAATAAAGTTACAATCAAGAATAAATATCCTCTTCCTAGAATTGATGACTTATTTGATCAACTCCAAGGTGTAAGTTATTTCTCAAAGATAGACCTTAGATCCGGCTATCATCAGCTTAAAGTAAGGGAATATGATATTCCAAAGACAACCTTTAGAACCCGTTATGGTTATTTTGAGTTTCTAGTCATGTCTTTCACGCTAACCAATGCCCTAGCATCTTTCATGGACCACATGAACAGAGTGTTCAAATAATATCTAGACATGTTTGTCATAGTATTCTTATATGACATCCTTGTGTACTTGTTTAGTGAGGATGACCATGTAGATCATCTTAAGTTGTCTTGCAAACTCTTAGTGACTATTAATTATTCACCAAATTTAGCAAGTGTGAATTTTGCCTAAGATCAGTAGCCTTTCTCAGTCATATTGTCTCCACTGATGGCATTAGAGTTGATCCCCAAAAGAAAAAAACCACAAGGAATTTTGGCCTAGACCTATCTCTCCGTCAGACTTTAGGAGTTTTTTGGGTGTAGTTGGTTACTACCAATGTTTTGTTGAATGTTTCTCTTCTATCTCATCTCCAATGTCTAGATTGACCCAAAATAAAGTTAAGTTCCTATGGTTAGATTCTTGTGAGAAGAGTTTTCAGGAGTTGAAGACTCGACTCACTTCAGCCCCATTTCTAGCATTACTTGATAGTATTAATGACTTTGTTGTTTATTGTGATACCTCTAGAGTTGGTTTGGGTTGTGTGTTGATATAGAGAGGTAAGGTCATAGCCTATGCCTCTAGACAGTTATAGCCTCATAAAAAGAATTACCCAACCCATTATCTGGAATTAGCTGCTGTGGTGTTTGCTTTGAAAATATAGAGACTATATGTATGGTATGCATGTTGATGTGTTCATGGACCACCAAAGTTTGCAGTATGTGCTAACTCAGAGGGAATTGAATCTCCATCAGAGAAGGTGGTTGGAGTTGTTGAAGAACTATGATATAAGCATGCTGTATCATCTGGGCAAGGCCAATGTAGTGGCGGACGCCCTTAGTAGGTTTTCTATGGGCAGTGTTGTTCATGTGGAGAATGATAAGAAATCGTTAGTTTGAGAAGTTCATCGTTTGGCTAAATTGGGTGTTAGGTTGGTTGATTCAGCTGAAGGGAATGTTTGGGTTCAAAGTAGTTCTGAATCTTCTCTAGTTTTAGAAGTGAAGGAGATGAAAGATAAGGATTCTAATTTGGTCAAACTGAAGGAGTCAGTTAAAGACCAAAAGGTAGAGGTTTTCTCTAAAGGGAGAGATGGTGTGTTAAGATACCAGAATAGATTATATGTGCCTTGCGTTGATGAGTTGAGATAGAGAATTATGGCTGATGTGTATGCTGCGCATTATTCTATCCATCCATGTGCTACCAAGATGTACCACGACTTGCGGGAAATCCATTGGTGGAGTGGTATGAAGTAAGAAATAGCAGAGTTTGTAGCAAATTATGATACTTGTCAACAGGTCAAGGTAAAGCACCAAAGACTTAGTGGTATGTTGCAAGAGTTTAGTATCCCCACTTGGAAGTAGAAAGAGGTGAATTTGGATTTTGTGACTGGTTTACCCCAATAGCGGCATCATCATGATTCAATTTGGGTTAATGTTGACATATTGACTAAGCGCATTTCTTGCCAGTTGACACGTCTTATACAGTTAAGGATTATGCTAAGTTGTATATATGAGAGTTAGTTAGATTGCATGGGGTTCCCTTGTCTATCATCTTAGATAGGCGTACTCAGTTTACTTCCTAGTTTTGGAGAACTTTTCAGAAGGGTCTTGGTACCCAAGTCCATCTTAGCTTAGGTTTTCACCCTCAGACAGATGGTCAAGCAGAGAGGACCATCCAAACTCTAGAAGATATGTTGAGGGCATACGCTCTTGATTTCAAGGGTAGTTGGGATAATCATTTGCCATTGATTAAGTTTGCTTATAATAACAGTTATCATTCTAGCATACAGATGGCCCCGTTTGAGGCTCTTTATGGGAGGAGATGTAGATCACCCATAGGTTGGTTCAAGGTGGGTGAGGCCACTTTTTTTGGGCCCGATGTAGTGTATGAAGCTAAGGAAAAATTTAAGTTGCTTAGAGAAAGGTTAAAAACAACCCATAGTCGTCAAAAATCCTCTGCAAATGTAAGAAGAATGGACCTCAAGTTTGAGGTTGGTGATTTAGTTTATCTGAAGATTTCACCCATGAAAGGGGTGAAGAGATTTGGCAAGAAGGGGAAACTCAGTCCCTGGTATGTCGGCCCTTTCAGAATTCTGAGTCATGTTGGGAGAGTATCTTATGAGTTTGAGTTGCCTGCAGACTTGTCATCCGTTCATCTTGTATTCCATGTCTCTATCTTAAGAAGAGTATCGGTGGCTCCACTGTTGTAGTTCCTTTGGAAAGCTCAGATATTCATAACAGTCTTTCTTACGAAGAAATTCCTGTTAAGATTTTAGATTATCATATTCGTAGACTAAGGAACTAAGAAGTTCCATTGGTTAAAGTTCTTTGGTGAAATCAATCAGTTGAGGGTGCCACTTGGGAAGCAGAAGAAGATATATGAGCCAAGTACCCTTACCTTTTCTCTACAAACTCAGATTTAGCCAAAGTTAATACTCTTCATTGATACAATTATTTTCTACTCATATATTCAGCTATATAGTTGTCCTCTTGTAAGTTCATGCACTCAAAGAATTACTCAGAAGCTCAGAATGAATTAGATTCAAACTCGCAGTTTATTTTAGTTGTGCATGCTACCTTATATTCTCAGATTTCTCAGTAATTTCAGCTTAACTAGCCATATTCGAGGATAAATGTTTCCAAGGGGGAGATATTGCAATATCCCACAATTTTCGTAGCTTAAATTCATCCCTAGAATGTTAAGGGATAGCTTCTTAAATTAATACTATTTATTTTGTGTCGAATCCTTCAGATTTAGACTTTTCTTTATATGAAAAATTGAATAAGCTTTCCAACAATATAAGATTTGCCTAAATTCGATAACCGAGTAAGAAGTTATGGCTATTTTTAGTTCCAGTCATAAAACACCATCATTTGGACCCTTAACGCATCGTGGATCAGTGTAAATTTCTAATTGTCCCATTCTAGTGGCCTTTCATAATATTGGCGCATCACAGAGAGGGTCAATTTCTCATTTGTCAATTTCCAGAGGTCCAGCATGGTAATAGAGCATCGCGCCATGTGCCAAAATGGCATTCCAAAAGGGCACCGTGATGTCTCTGCGTCGTGGAGTCCGCCAAGTTTCCATTCATCGATTTCCAGTAAGCCACCGCATAGTGGCGCCTCACGGTGGCCACCCATATCAGGAAAATGTACGTTTTCCACTTCCATTACAAAGTTTAAAAGGGGGTATTTTTATAAATCTCCAACCCCCAATCCATCCAAAAATAAAAGATTAATCATATTTAATAGAACTTTATTCCTTATTCATCATTCTCTCTTAAACAAAACCCTAAGGCTCATACTTCCACTCCAAGAAACCCAAAATTTCCTCCATCAATTCTCCAAGATAATACCAGATTGAGAATTTCCAATCCAAGAACTCTATGAAGTCATCTCCAAAAACATCAATAGAGATCCAAGATTCAAGTTCTAGCATCTAGATCATCAAATTAAGGTATGTGGGGTTTGAACAAGGATTATTCTTTCATCCTTGTGCCCAAAACTTTATTTTAATTACAAATTTACTGCAATTTATGTGATTTTCCATGAAATTCATGCTAGGGTTTATACCCATTATCATTGCTTTCATGATTATGATATTTCCCATGATTTAGAAGTTGATTTACATAACTATATTCGTATTTCTATGCATTATGAAGTAATTTCTAGATTTTATGATGAATTATAAGTGTTTACATTATCAAGAATGAATTTTTAGATGTTTTAACATGAGATTGATGCATGGGTTGTTAAGCCCCAATTTAAGATTGTTATTTCGAGATTATTAGTTCCATGATCACCCTCTGATAAGATTATTCACAAATTTTATTAAAGATTTGACCTTTTGGTCCTAAGCTAAGATAAAAATCCACTTTGTTCAGATAAGTTGAGATTTAAAGAAAGAAAAGCATAATTGGTTTTCTTGTAAACACTTGTGCTATTTTTGAAGTGGATTTCTTATAATCTTGAGCATAAGAATGAGAGTATTCATTAGCACCGAGATGGGTAGGTTACTACAGTTTCATACCCTAGAACTACGTGCCAATGTAGGATTCAGATTTATTCCCACTTCTATATGGATGACTCAGAATGTGATCACTAAGATAGAAGTTCTATTCCGATGGCAAGGGTAGAACAACTCTACCTAACGGGGCCAGACGTGGGACTCCGTGGATGCTCACATGGAATATGTCGGTTAGAAGAACCTCCTAAAAGATGTCCCCTACTCCTCAATAGTCTATTGATTTAAAGCTTTAAGATAAAAGAATATGTCTTAGAATTTATGGTTTTAAGATTCTTAAGCTTTAAAATAAAGTATTTTACAGATTTCAGAACTAAGTGTAATAGTTCACAAGATTTATGTTATATGTCTTATCAATTATGATTATGATTTTCAGAATTCAGATTACTCAACCCTGTGTGAGTCATTTACATTTAGCATGCATGATTTTATAAACTGTGATGATATTGTTTACTTATTGCATGCACCCCTATATGCTCAGTACATGCTCAAAGTATTGATCCACATATATGTCTATGTGCTACATTATCTTATAATGTAGGTTCAGGTGCTCAATCTCAGTAGCGTGAGAGATCTTCGAGCATTTCTTCTACATTTATGCAATTGAGGAGTCCTTATTGTTTGGGGAATTAGTTGCTCACACTTTCAATTTATTAGTAGATATTTCTCATTTTATTTCAGACAGTTTGAGTCAGTTAGAGCCTGTCCCAGTGACTCTTTAGATTCAGATAGTAGAGGTTTGTCAGACTACTAGATTTAGTGATAGACCTTTGATTCAGTTTTCAGATTCTCAGTATTATCTTGCCAAGATTTGTGAGATTTCTATGCTTATCTATGCTTTCCGCATTTATTATGTTTTCATATTCATATCTCTTCTACTTTGAGATTTAGATTTAGTAGAAAGCAGCTAGGGTTAGCTCAGGACTATTTATAGTTTGAAGCATCGTGTGTCTTCCCAGGAATCAGATTTCAGGTCATTACAATTCTTGAATCATAAATGTTGGTTTTGAAACCTACGGTTGGGGGTTTAAATGTCTAATGTTGAGAATTGTTCTCTCATGGTTTCACTTGTGTTTATACATATTTTTGGTAATGGTTTTGCATATGTGGGTGTATGGAAATTATGGTTTAATGAATGGGTCATGGTTAACCCTAGCTTGATGGTTTTTGATTTGAATAATTGTATGCCCTTAACCTATTTATGAAAATGCCTAGGAGAAGAATCTTGTCTCTTGATGAATTGGGTTTTGAACTAATTCTTGGTATAAAAATGAGAATGAATGATAAATGATTTTGTAAGGGTCTTGATCACCATAAATTGAATTGAAATGTGTTTTAAACTAAGGCATTGGCCTACTAATGTAAATGATTGGTAAATGATTTTATGAAAAGGGTTGTTAGTCATAAGTTAAATTGAATTATAACCTTGGTAGTTTAAATAGCTAATTGAGTTCGAGTCCCTAAAGGTTTAATTGAATTGATGTCTTTTATAGACAATGGGTTTGAGTCCCAAAGTTAAATGATAATGGTTATGGCATGTTGTACACTTGCAAGTGGGGTTGGTATGACAATATCAACGGGATGCCTTTGGTAGGTAACTGGACTATTGGTTGTGTGCATCTGTAAGAATATTTTAAGTTGGGCTTTACAGTGGGATGTGTAGTAGGGTCATGAAAGTGGAGTTCGAAGGACTAACACTGGAAACCATACTAGCCGGTGTGGGTGTCTATATGACCAGGAGGTTTGAGTCCCTCAAATGGATATATGATTGGGAGGTTTGGGTCCCTCATATTATATGCATTGGTGATACGTCACCTTGATTATGCTGAGAGGTTCGAGTCCCCCATAATGGCATATATAGATATGGATATTCCCTTGTTCGTACGGCTACACGCACTGGGGCCCTTTTAGCTAGGGAAGAGCTTGGACCATATAGTCGTGGGTGCCTTGTATTATGACGGTTATGCTACAAAGCCTAGGTTAATCTTTCAAAAGTTCATGCTAAGCCTTGCTCCCTATCGCGGAACTATATGTACACATGTGGTTGCATATGGTTATTTGACTTGGTTTTGACTGATAGCATTATTTTTTTCCTCTATCCCTGAGTTACATGCTAGCATTCCAACCGCTAACTATCTCCGAGTGCTATATCTCCATATGATATAGGGATCTGAGCATTTTTTTCTTTTCCTATGCAATGACTAAGTGTTCGAGAAGCTCGTGAGTTGACATAGAAGTAGTGAGCTTTCATAGTCCAGAAGGCATTTATTTTATGGTTCCTTTTATTCTATGTCATAGACTTTGTTAGACTTGGATTTTAGCTATTGTTGGGGGCATGTCCAGACGATTTATTGACTTTGGATTTTAGAGGCTTTGTGGATTGTTGTGGATTTGGGTTTGTTGGTTTAGCGCGTTATGGTGATAAATGGTTTAGACATTTCATAAGCTATTGTTACTCTTATTTCAAATATCTTGTTATACATTCGGAAATCGTCCAACATTTGTGGTTGATATGTTGGTTAGATTAGGTGAAGGGGATAATATCTGGTCCATGTGGGACTAGAGATACCCGTTATGCTAGACCCTGGTTCAGGTGGTGACAATAAAGAGGAATAAAATAGGACGAGTATCTGGTAGAAGATCAATCCCAAAAGCTATCTCCCTATCGGAAGGAATTCCAGGAAGATAGTCAAATTTTTCTTTATGAAATTCATTATCCATAGGGACAGATTGAAAAGAGGAACTCTCGGAGTCAGAATCTTTAACCCAAACTAGATGATATAGGCACCCTTTGGAAATTAGCTTTCGAGATTTAAGATAAGAAATAAACCTTCATTTGGGTACAAAGGAACTCCCCTCCCACTTTAATACTGGTTTACAATCCAGAGAAGCATAACACGAATGAAGCCAATCCATCCCTAAGATAACATCGACATCCACCATATCCAGTTCTATTAAATCCACCAATATCTCTCTATGAAAGATAGACACCACACAACCCCTATAGAATTTTCTAGAAATATTAGAATCACCCACCGGAGTAGACATAAAAAAGGGGTCAAAAATATTTTCAAGACCAAAACCAAAGTGCATAACCACATGAGGTATCACATAAGATAGTGTAAAACCCGGATCCAGAAAATACTAAAATCACAAGATAAGAGCTGTAACATACTAATGACAACATCGGGGATGACTCATATTCCTTATGATTAGTAAGTGTATAGAGGCAATTCCATCTAGTGCCGGTACCTGAAGTGGTGCCCTTAGGTGTCAGATCTAAAGAAGTTGCAATCGAGACCTTATTTACTCCAGTGGAAACTCTGGCCTAAGGACTATCTCGCTGCATATGACTAGGCTGGCGATAATTATATCACTAATTTCTCCACCCATCACAACATCCACAGTAAAGCTATCCACAAAATAGCAAGGAGGGTAAGGTGGGGCTCATTGAGCTCCACTAGCCTTAGACTAGGCATCCTGTGCCTTAGGATCACTGCTTGCATGAAAATGAAGATCACTTGAAGGCTTAGGATAAGAAGCATTGGCAAAAAAATATGAATTCCCCTAATTCTTCTTCTTAGTCCACTATTTACTATCTCTTCCACTGTTCTACTGATTTCCACCCTTCTCTGAATACCTAAACTTCTTGTTCTACCTCTCTCCCTTCTCTACCTACTTATTATTTTCATCCCACACTTGATATAAGTAAACTACCAACCTAGATATGTCGATATCATTATTCAACATCACAGAATTACATTCTAACACCAAGTCACAAGACAAACTAGAAGCAAACTTCCTTATTCGGGACCTCATATAAGATACCAACTCTGGAGCATAACAAGCCAACTAGTGGAACTTCAGAGCATACTTCTTAACACTCATCTTACCTTGCTTAAAGTTCTCAAACTCTTCAGCCTTAGCTTCTCTAAACTGCCAAAGAAAGAAGTGATTAAGAAAAGCACCCGAAAAGTCATCCCACACAACTGATTTGACATCATCACCTCTCATCACTTCCCATTCCTCATACCAATGATAGGCCATATCTTTCAACTGATAGGCAATAAAATCCACACCTTCTAAATTAGTAGCATGCACCATCCTTAATATTTTCTCTGTCTCATCAATAAACCCTTGAAGATCCTCCTTTACCTTAGAGCCTGTAAAGGTTTGGGAATTCAATCTCATGAACTGGCCAACCTGAGTGACCTGAGATAAATTAACAATAGGACCAACATAATCAAATCAATAGGAATGAGATACCACTAATTGAGAAAGCATATGAATGGACTTCCAAAACTCTGTATTAGAGATATCTCCCTGTGGTGACTGAGCATGAGTATCACCAGCTAGGAAAGCCTAAGGAGGACCGGTAGGTACTAGTGGAACTCCACGTAGGGCAGCATAGTAAGGAGTAAGGACCTTAGACTAGGTCTACACTCCATAAATAGGGAGAGTTCCCTCCATATTTTCCTTAGGTAGAACAGAGGGTCCAGTAGAGTTTCTACGATCCTCAGATCTTTGAGGAGGCATGATCTGAAATATGAGTAAGAAAGGAACTAAAAGAGTTTCATAACAATTAGACTCTATAGCCCGAAATAGGACATAAGAAAGGGAAATATTCCTAAATGCCTTATAGCCTCTATCTTATGAGTGTGGTGCTCTACACACCCATAAAAGGAACTCTACTGGACACGGCTTTGTGGACACTCATGACCTTGAACCGTGTTCTTATCCAAGCTTGTCACGATCTAACCTGGGCCTAGCCATGAAAGGTATCTAACGCCCACAGTGGGCTGGAGATCACCCCCTTAGACTTACCTCAAGAACATAATAATAATAAACAGTAGAAGAAAATAGAGACAACAAAAGAAAGATAGATAAACCAAATGAAATCTAAGTGTCAAAGCAAACATCCAACCCACACTTGCCCACAAAAACCTATAAAGCCAGAATACCAACTAAGTCAGGAAAAGTACCCGACTATGACCTAAAAGAAAAGTATTAAAATGCCCTAAAAATCTATCCCGAGACTTCACATGGTGCATAGGACCACAAGTGATCCCAAGCTAATCCTTCTACTGGTATAACTCATAAGCAACTGAATGATATGCATAAAATGACTGAGTTTATCGTGCGGAAAAATAATAACGATGGAATTTGAAAAAAAAACAATATCAATACAACTTTTACATTATGATAAAGTGTGAAAGAAATGAAAATAAAATTACATAACTAACTCTAACTGACATTTGTGAAACCTCTACTATACTGACTATAGGTAGGTGGGATGCGACTCCAACTATAAATAATCAATACATATGAATAAGAAAATAAAGTACATCAGTAACATCTAACTAAAGTCCCTGAAGTAGGAGGACTCCTTATCTGTTGGCTGGAATATGCAAATTGTCTGAATATAGTATACGTGCTACAACTAAGCTGATACCTATCTTATAAGACAATGTAGGACATAGACATATATGTGGATCAGTACTTTGAAGATGTACTGAGTATATGAGGGTGAAATACATAAGTAAAATATTATCTCATCATCATAATTTACAATACAATGCATGCTAAATGTAAACAACTCATATAAGCTGGAATATGTAAATTACTCAAATATGTAATAATAAGAAACAAAACATACTTTATAAATCTTGTGAGCCATAACATTTAGTTCTAAAACTATACTTGTATTCTCCCTTTAAATCATACTGTCTAAGTGTAGAAAGGACTCACTCTTAATCTGAAATCTAAAAGTTGAAAACTATGGCTAATATCTTTCCGTAGAGCATAATCTAAGTAAAATTGTGAGCCTTAACACTTGGTTTTCTAAAATCTTTTCTGTAAATCTTTTTCTGAAAGTCTTTACTATTTGGGAAAAACACTTTATTTGAAGGGAAAATGCTTTTATCTTAAGGCTTCAAATAAATAAGCTATTTTAAGAGTAGGGGACTTCTTTTGGGAGGTTCTTCTAACCGACATACACCATGTGAGCATCCATGGAGTCCCATGTCTGGCCACCGTTAGGTAGGGTTGTTCTACCCTTGCCATCAGAATAGAACTTATATCTTAAGTGATCACAATCTGAGTCATCCACATAGAAATATGAATAATCTGAATCCTACAGTGGCACGTAGTCCTGGGGTATGAAATCTTGAAATCATACCCAACTCGGTGCTAAATACTACTCCCATTCGTATGCTCAAAGTCTTAAGAAATCTACTTCAAATTTAGCACAAGGGTTTACAAGAAAACCAATTATAATTTTCTTTCTTTAAATCTCAAGTTATCTGAATAAAGTGGATTTTTATCTTAGATTAGGACCAAAAGGTCAAATCTTTAACAAAATCTGTGAATAATCTTATCTGAGGGTGATCATGGAATAAATAATCTTGAAATAACAATATTAATTAGTGCAAAATGATCCATGCATCAATATCATGCTAAAACAACTTAAAACTCATGCTTGATAATATAAGCATTAATAATTCATCATAAAATTTGGAAATTACTGCACAAGGCATAGAAATATAAATATAATTATGTAATTCAACTTCTAAATCATCGAAAATCTCATAATCTTTCAAATAATGATAATGGGCATAAATCCTAACTTGAATTTCATGGGAAATCTCATAAATTGCAATAAATTTGTCATTAAAATAAAGTTTTGGGCACAAGGATGAAAGAATTATCCTTGTTCAAACCCCACATACCTTGGTAGATAATTAGAAGAAGAATTTTGTGTTATTGACTCCTAATTGAGTTCTTGAAGATGAGGTCTTGACTATCTTGTCTTGAGAATCTTCAATCTAAAGCTTTCTTGGAGAATCTATGGTGGAATTTGATTTCTTGAAAAAGGAGCTTTGATCTCTAGGGATTTTGTTTGAGAGAAAATTGATGAATATAAGCCTAATGTGCTTAGAATAGGCTTAAATCTTATGTTTGGATAGATTGGGGGCTTGGGAATTAACCAAAATGCTATCTTTAAACTTCTGGAAGAAACTGAAAATGTAGCATTTTTTTTCGACTTGGGTGGCCACCGCGACGTGCCACAATCGCGGTGGTTCACTAGAAAAGGATGAGTGGGATCTGGACTTTCTCTGCGGCGCAAACCTATTGCGATGCCCTATAGTTTTTCTATTTTGGCCATTGGCATGACGCGCCACTATCGCGTAAGCTTGTTGGAAATTGAGAAATGTAAAATAGGACTCCTCCGCGACGTGGTGGATTCGTGTATTCGCACTGGAATTTGACAACTGCCAATTTGCTTAGCTCCGCGATGCGCTGAGAGTCCAGGTGACACACTGTCAACTTAAAAATGCCATAACTCTTTCACCAAGTGTCAGATTTAGGTGAATTTGATATCGATACAAAGCTTATTCAATTTTCCATACAATGAAAAGTTGAAATCTTGAAAATTCAACAGGTAATAAATATTATTCATTTTTGAAGCTATCTCTTAACATTCTAGGAACGAATTTAAGCTATAAAAAATATGGGGTATTACAAGTATTCAACAATACTAAGTTAATAAAAGAAACTAGTTAAATTCCAGGTCCTCTTAAAGGATGGAAGTTCACCACTTTAGAGCAACTTAACGAATGCTCTATACCACCTAATGTTGCATAGGAGTAAATATAAAACCCTCAGAACCTGTATTATAAAATGATGTAGTGTCCGAGTACGGTCAGTGGGACAAGTATTGGCATCTAACTCAGAGAATAGGGATAAAATAATGCAATCATTAAAATCCAGTCATAAAACTTATGCACCGCATTCATATACATTTATATAGGATGCCGAGATAGGTACAAGGGTCATGAATATGATAGTTTAAAGATTTAACCTAAAATGTATAGCTCGATATGTCCTAAAGGCACCCATGGACTATATTGGTCCAACTCCCTCTGCTGGAAGGGCCTTAGTACATGTTAGCCACACGAACTAAGGAAAAACCGCAGAGACTAAAGACATCAAGGTCACAGCCCTCCAAAAATATATGTATAAAGTATGCACCAAGCACATGGTCACATGAACCCCTAATGCTGGCAAACGTGGTTCCAGTATAGATCCCCCAAGATCTACACCTTTACGGTAAGCTACACAATATCCTTTAAATCCAATTTAAATTAATTTACACATAACCAATCATTAACTCAAGGGTTATTCATTAAGGGATTTACCACTTGGTATCATCATACATAATATTGTAAGCTAATATAATTATGTCAAACCAATTTATATAACCAAAGTGACTCCCAAGTTCCATTTAAAATCCAATGTCAAGGTTACCAAGGCCATCCCAAACCATATTCATTCATTTATCCTCTAATGCGATATAATGGGTTCAAAAGACAAATTAAACCTTGCAATTATACACATTCAAAATCAATTAACAAGGTGGGTTGAGGTTAATGTATTTATCAAGTAGAAATTTCATTAATTTGGGGAAACCCATGTTTCCTTATTCTGAATATTCAAATAATACACCAATGCAGTTCCTATAACTTTAAATTAAAGCATGAATGAATAATTTAAAACATTAGAAAAGTATTTCAAGTAAACCCAATTAAAATCCCTCAACCCAATTTCAAACCTACAATTTATATCACATGAATATCCAATGAATTTATTCCATTATGTAAAAACACAATTTAGGGATGAGCAACATGCCTAAATTATGCAAGAATTTGAAGACAATTCAGAGTTTAGAGCCCGGAGTAATAATTTCTAGTAAAACCCTTGAATGTTCTTGGGTTTTGTGTTAGAGAGAATAAAAATGGTTTTTGATATTTTAAAACTGAAGAAAAAGAGGTTATTTTATGTTTATAAGTCGTATAAAGGGTAAAAATATCAAAAATCCCTCACCCAAAGTTAAAAATAAATAAAAATTGGACGAAATTAAAATACCACTGTGGCACGCTGCTATTGCGGAGGGTAACCTCCATGCCACACCCTTATCGCAGAGGGTAGCCTCCGTGCCACGACCTTATTGTAGAGGTTAACCTTCGTGGCATGCCATTATCGCGGAGGCTCACTTCCTTGGGGTCCTAAAACCACCCCGATCCCCTTTTGAAAATTCTAAAACTTTTTCAAATAAACCTTTTAACATTCCTAATCACAATTCAAGTAAAAAATTAACATTTATGCATGCGGGAGGGTAAAAAATAAAATAGATAAAATTTTAACGGGGCCTCACATTCAACTTATAAAGGCACAAAAATTTACAGGTATAACTAATTAAAATTGTAATGTAAATCATATTTATTCAAAAAATAGTTTATTTTTTAGATTCAAAAATATATTTTCATAGATGGCATCTCTGTTCGTAGTTATTGGAATCAAACTAAGCTACGAATAAATTCATCTCTACTGCAATCTATTGATTTAAATTTAAGTTTTTCCCCACCCATTTTTTTTAAAATATTCATCAATTAAAATATAAATATATAATAATAAATAAGAGTATAATATTTTTTCTTAATATTAAATACAACATGTGTTTCTAACTATGAATAGCTTAGCTATACAAGTTTTCAACCAAGTTGTTCTGTCACAAATGAGTTATCCAAAATTATTCCTTTTAAATTTATCAGTTATTTGATTCTATGCACCTAAGTGAGTTGAGTAATTTTTTCAGTTCATATTGACTTTTCAATAGCTATTTGAACATTTATTAACAACACTGTTTTTCTTAAACAGGGAGCTAGCTACCGAATTGCTGCAAAATTTGTCTGTTTGAATCTTGAACATGGATGGTAATACTTAACTTGCAACAAGTGTCTTATAAAGATTTAACCAGATAAAACTAGTATTTTTGCTCAAAATGCGATGCAAAAGAAAAAGTTGTTCATAGATTATTACAATCCTATATCAATTTATTTCTCTAACAAATAAATATTTTAACGTGATAAAGAGTGAATTTCAGATATAGGCTATAAGTTCGTGTAATGGATGAAACTAGTATTATGACATTACTGCTTTATTTTGCAATGCTATTCAATTTATAATAAAGTCTGCAAAAGAATTAAAGAAAGGATTAATTCTCTATGATGAATGTTCATATCCACGTGAGCTGGTGTAATACCCAAAGTTTTTGAGCTTTAGACCCACCAATATATAGATAATTAAATTATCTTTCCAATGCAACCAGTTTTGCCTTAATCCGATATTGTAGTAAAAAGTTATGACTAATTTGCTGAGGCAATGTCAAAGCTGCTAGTGACCAGGCCGCTGACAATGACTCATTGTCCAACTATACGAGTCATCAGGAAGACTCGCCGTCACAATAGTAAGAAACCAAAGAATTTAGCCCCTTGACTATGATAACTCGTGGTAAGACTAAATAAATCATCAGGAAGAACCCATTGTCATAATAGTGAGGAACCAAATCCTCGATCCTTTGGTCATGATTTGTGATCAGACCCTATAAGTTGTAGCGTGATCCATTGTGACTATTTCTAAAAGATTTCTAAATGATTTCATAAGGCTTGTTTGGTGTTTTAACACACTTTTAAACTCAAAACCTTATTGTTATATATATATCCTAAGGCTGGAATATAAGGCTAAACCGCCACACTTTTCTCATTAACTCGAATAACATTCAACACTTAGTTTTAAATAGATAAATGAAGCAACTTTCGTCACTAAAGTGCAAATTAGGGTTCTTCAATTTCAATCTCAAATTCCAAATAATTCTTCAAGTATTTCATCTTCAAGTATGTGGTATTTTATCAATGGGTTCCTTCCACCCATTGAGTCCCAGAGATTTCT
>JAPEIP010000007.1:159986291-160034418 GCA_026120095.1 Capsicum chinense
TATTGATTTAAATTTAAGTTTTTCCCCACCCATTTTTTTTAAAATATTCATCAATTAAAATATAAATATATAATAATAAATAAGAGTATAATATTTTTTCTTAATATTAAATACAACATGTGTTTCTAACTATGAATAGCTTAGCTATACAAGTTTTCAACCAAGTTGTTCTGTCACAAATGAGTTATCCAAAATTATTCCTTTTAAATTTATCAGTTATTTGATTCTATGCACCTAAGTGAGTTGAGTAATTTTTTCAGTTCATATTGACTTTTCAATAGCTATTTGAACATTTATTAACAACACTGTTTTTCTTAAACAGGGAGCTAGCTACCGAATTGCTGCAAAATTTGTCTGTTTGAATCTTGAACATGGATGGTAATACTTAACTTGCAACAAGTGTCTTATAAAGATTTAACCAGATAAAACTAGTATTTTTGCTCAAAATGCGATGCAAAAGAAAAAGTTGTTCATAGATTATTACAATCCTATATCAATTTATTTCTCTAACAAATAAATATTTTAACGTGATAAAGAGTGAATTTCAGATATAGGCTATAAGTTCGTGTAATGGATGAAACTAGTATTATGACATTACTGCTTTATTTTGCAATGCTATTCAATTTATAATAAAGTCTGCAAAAGAATTAAAGAAAGGATTAATTCTCTATGATGAATGTTCATATCCACGTGAGCTGGTGTAATACCCAAAGTTTTTGAGCTTTAGACCCACCAATATATAGATAATTAAATTATCTTTCCAATGCAACCAGTTTTGCCTTAATCCGATATTGTAGTAAAAAGTTATGACTAATTTGCTGAGGCAATGTCAAAGCTGCTAGTGACCAGGCCGCTGACAATGACTCATTGTCCAACTATACGAGTCATCAGGAAGACTCGCCGTCACAATAGTAAGAAACCAAAGAATTTAGCCCCTTGACTATGATAACTCGTGGTAAGACTAAATAAATCATCAGGAAGAACCCATTGTCATAATAGTGAGGAACCAAATCCTCGATCCTTTGGTCATGATTTGTGATCAGACCCTATAAGTTGTAGCGTGATCCATTGTGACTATTTCTAAAAGATTTCTAAATGATTTCATAAGGCTTGTTTGGTGTTTTAACACACTTTTAAACTCAAAACCTTATTGTTATATATATATCCTAAGGCTGGAATATAAGGCTAAACCGCCACACTTTTCTCATTAACTCGAATAACATTCAACACTTAGTTTTAAATAGATAAATGAAGCAACTTTCGTCACTAAAGTGCAAATTAGGGTTCTTCAATTTCAATCTCAAATTCCAAATAATTCTTCAAGTATTTCATCTTCAAGTATGTGGTATTTTATCAATGGGTTCCTTCCACCCATTGAGTCCCAGAGATTTCTTTGATTCTTAAGTTCAATTTAGCCTCCAAGCTTAGGGTTTCCATGGAAAGCATGAGTTCATAAATTTTTAGTTATTTCTTGAATTAAACCATGAAAATATATTTCCCCATAAGTTTAAGCATCTCCCTATACTCAGAATTTTTAAATCCCATTATGTCGAGAAATTATCAGTTTTTAGGTTGAGTCATGAAATTCCCTATCATGTTTAGCTTTTACTATTATCATATTTAGTTGCATTCTTTAGATCTTGTGGGTTATAAACACCTGATACCTATGAATTTATGCATACTTTTGTGAACACTATGTTCTCCAATTTATATGTTGTTGAACACTTTCAGAGCATGCATCTATTGTTACTTTTAGAATATTATTTTTGTGAGCATGTCAATTATTAGAGTCTTTTAATTGGGAGTAATACATAGCGCTAAGTGAACACACGGATGAAATCTCACCCGTCAGTCAGGACTGAGACCTTTAGTAGGAGTTCCTAAGTTCCAAACCCATGACACTACCATAGGTTATGAGAGGTCACCCGTCAGATCATGACTGATTTCTTAGTCCTTTTGAATATCAGTTTAGTGGATCCACAGCTAGTGTTCCTATACTTAGCAAGGTACTAAACACCCATCCAACTTGGATTATAGTTTGGACTCTGATTTTCTCAAATTGGAGCATGTCAGTTAATGTTAAATCCTATAGTCCACAGTTTATAATTCACTTTCAGATTTTGCATGACCTTGTATTCAGTTATTCAGTCTTTCATACAGTATATGTTTATACTTGGTCTTGCATCAGTTAACCATGTTTCTTGTATCATGTTTAGTTTATATTAGTTTTTTTCCATTTCACATACTCAGTACACTCAAAGTATTAATCACATACTTTCTCTATGCTATATTGTATTATAATATAGGTTCTAACACTTAGCATCCAGATTGAGCTTAACATGTTTCTATATCATATCAGCAACAATGTTTGGTGAGTCCTCATCATTAAAGGACTATTTATTTATATTTTTTTTTAGTATTTTCCTTTATTTAATTTCAAATAGTTAGAGTTAGTTGGGGGCTTGTCCCAACAACGTATGTTAGTTTGAGACTTTTAGATATACAGATAGTTATGTTTTCAGCTTGTTGTGTGTTCAGACAATCATAGTTTGATATTCAATATTGACTTTATTATTACAATTACCAGTTTCTTTCAGTTTAGCTTCTACTCTGTACCTTTTTACTTTATCAATATTCTTAGTGTTATGCCTGATCATGGGTTAGCTTGGGGCTACTTGTGACTCTAAATGCTATGTTATGACTAGGGGGCAGTCTCGGGTCATGACAGTTGGATGACATTACTGAGAAAAAACTCATGTTTAAGATTATGGTTAGGTAATCTTATATAAACAAACATGATGAAGTCTACAAAGTTGTTAAATTTACTGATGATGAAGTTCTTTTTAAGGAATACTGTTATCCTTCACTAAAATATATTGTAAGTGTTACTTACTAATAAATATCCTGTACATTGACAAATTTTATATAAAAATCATATATTAAACTTTTTTTTAATGGCATTATTGTGTGTATTAATGAGGACAAAACTATGAAGGAGATGAGCTTTTTGAGGTAATTATAAGTAACATTTATGATTGTTTTAGCCTAAATTTTAATACAAATATAATAAGTTTGTGTTAAAGTAATTACATACCTTTTTTAATGAAAATTTGTATCAATTCATCACATAGATGCATCCTACTAACATATTTCTCTGTCATATCAATCTTTACACAGAAATAACAGTCAAAATTATCAAAAATATGTATTTTAACTTTTACATAGTATATTATAAAGAAATGTATGGAAATTAAAACGCTTAATATAGTATCATATTATTATTCTTTAAATTTAACTTGACACAACTTTACACTATGCAATCTTTTGTTGACTCCCATCAAGAATAATCTTTTAGGTTGTGGATCATCCCTAACATATATCACTATTGATTTAAAAAAAAATAGTCTTCCAAGAGATGCAAATCTATAGGAAAATTCCTAATGCAAGAATATGATGAGAATATAATGAAAAATAATCCACCAACAAAGTTCGCAAAGTGCTTAAGAAGGAAAAAAACATGATGTGGGAATTTCATGGTCAACTATATTTATTTTTCTGCAATTTTTAATTTTAATTTATTTTTATCATAGTATAACCTAAGTTTCATGTACCGTTTACAAAATCTTTCATGTACCATTCCACTTTGTATTATTCAATCTTATTTTATAGAAACGTAACATCAAAGATAGCCTATTGTCCTAGAAAGAAATTTTTTATCCAAAATGCAGGTAGTGGACATAACCGTCTCCAATGCTCTCCATCACCATCCCTCATTTTCAGATATCTTTTGAGTTTATGAGCAAATGGTGTATATAAGTAGAATAAATATGAGATCAAGATGGAAAAAATAATAATAAGAAAATTAAAAAAAAGATTAGGTGTATTGGCACCAATTGGGTTGAAGGTCTACTCGACTTATTTATCACATTTAAAAATAGAAAATCATAAGACTATGGACTTACAAATTGAATTTGTTGGATAACTCCAGCCATAAGTGTCATTGTAAGAAAGATTCAAACTGTTAAACCATTCAACCCTCCGATTTCTCAGAATGAGCACCACTCAGTTGATTTCTTGACAAGTTGAATGCATTCAAGATATTTATTTTTATGATTTATTTTGGTAATTCACCCACCAGTTGATTTATTCCCAGTTCAACCAATGTTAGATATGAAAATAGAGAAATTGAAATCAGGATTTCACCTATAAAATTGTTGTCACTTAAGTTGATGGTCAGGAGTTACTTTATCTACATGGTGCATGACCAAAATTCTGAGGTGAGTTAAATAGTCTATGAGACAATTTTTAACAGAAGATTATGAGCAATTCAAACTTTTCGAAAATGTGGAAGATAGAATTTACAATCGAAACCCCCAAGTACCCGACTATCAAAATTCAAAAATATAAAAATATATTTTTTTAGTGATGTCTTTTGTAAAATCATTGGGATGAAACTGATCTGTATAATTAATTAATGGACATTATGAATATGGGTTACTTAAGTCCACATTTGAATTCTACTTTGTTCTAATGAAAAAAATAGACAATTGAGCTACTATAAGAAAAGTCATAAAAGAATAGTAATCAGTAATCACCATTTCAGTTACATTTAGAATATCTAAAGCCATTGTGACATATACGAATAGACCTAAAGACATAGAGATAGGTAAGAAAAAATGTCTTACTTGATATTCCTAGTTAGTGGTATATATCCAGTCATAAGAAAATGGAATCTGGGTGTAGGTATCAAAGAATCAAGATTCCAAAATGCTTTGCAACTAAACATTGAAGGCAAAAATGCAGGGTCTTTAGTATGGAGTGAGAAGATCAGCCATTTTACTCTCACAAAAGTGATGTTTCAATTTCCCTCTCAAAAAGGTTTTGTTGGGATTTGAATGCCTATCCTTCACCTAATCATTTTCTTTGTTAGCTGCACTTTTAGTATGAGTATTGATAGAAATAGTCTATATTAATAGATAATACAATAGGTTTGAAATAGAAAACTCGAAAGCTTGCTTTTTTAACCAATTCTAGAAAATTCATGGCAAAGAATTGTAACATAATTTCTTCCATTTCTATGTAGCTATTGAGTTACCAGTTTCTCCATTTCATCTGGCTTTCTTTTATTTGAATTAACCATTCTAAATTTCTATCAGAACTCGGTAGAAACACATGAATATACTAAAAAGAAATATGTCACAAAACTGGTCAAGTTAATTTTTGTAATTAGTTTCTAATAAACGTTAACCTTTAGTTTTCTTTTTATAGAACCAATTGAGAAGAAAACCACTATCCATTCCTTAGTTGATCTTTTTCCCTTGATTTATTTCCCTAAATATGATATATAGACTCTATATTTTTCCAATCAGTCTGCAACACTCCTATAAAGCATTTGACTGTATTGTGTATAAAAATCTCTTTTATTAATGGGACTTGATGCAGGGGAATGTTGTAGTAGTGCCTAAATTCAAAATAACTTACTGCCATATTGACTAATATCTAGATAACATCTATAAAGAAATGCAATGTAAATTCACTTACTAGAAGAAATAAACCACTTTAATAGGAAAAAAGATAATTCTAAAATAAAGAGATTTGTTACCCATCAATATGCAAATCCAAAATGTTGAAGTGAACATACATTATACAAAAAAGAGACGATCAACTAAATGGTATTAGAAATAATCTCAAAAAAACGGTAACAACAAGCTCTTACATCTGTGAGAAAGATAAGGGTAAACAAAATTGAAGAAAAAATAGCTGACCTTTAGCAGAAGCAAAAAATCATTAAACTGTGGGGACTTGACTAGACCAACAACGATGTGATAAACTCAATTGTTCTAGACATTGATAAATTACAGATCAAAATTATTGATACCTTGCAAATAATCAAATTATAAAGCTAAATAAAATAAGAAAACAATAAGAAAGGTCCTTACCAAAGTATGAAGAATTGAAAAATCGATCGGCACCGACAAGGAAACAACAACAAAAACCAATGAAATATGCTATAATGGAGGCCTTTTCATTTATCTTCTATAATACTATTATAAAATAATATACCATGTATAATAGAATCAATCAAGACAATAGAGAAACCCATTTAATTCTTCCTCCCGAAGACATATAAATATTGCGATATGTGTCTAACATATTGCAATATGTGTCCATGCGCTTGTATATTACAATCACCATTTTGACCTATGATTTTATTATTTTTTTTATAAATCTTTTCTAGTGAATATGGATACCGACATCTTTGTATAGCCAACATGCGTTAAAGAGAACATCTGCCTTATTTGTACAAAGACAACTAAGATAATTTCTATTGGAGATAGCCTTTCACATTACCAAAAAATTTATAGACATTTGCGGTGTTTGAATAAAGCTTTTCCAAAAACTATAGTAAATGATACCATTATTTTTTACTTTCTTTGCATGAATTTTGTTGCTTTTGAGCACCACACACATTGAATTTATCCATATTTTCTTAGGAAGTTTGAGTTTTATATTTATTTTAAATTTTACACACATGGTCATAAAACACAAACACATTTATTATTCTCTAGCGATGTACTAATTGCTCCATCAATGGCCTCATGAGAAATCATCATATTTTTTAGTCATTTTCATATTTTATAAACTAATAATTTGTTGTTGTTTAGGTAAGGAAAGGGAGTTGGTTCATCATCATCAATAAGGAAAGAGAGTTGGTTTATTCTCACTAACTGCAACACTCTGTCAATTATTCAAGCACATATTTACAATATCAAGGAAACATCAAAATTTGTATGCCACATCCTACATTATAACTGTTCTAAAAAATAATCGAGTCAATTACATGGAAGTCAAACTTCTTTTCCATCTTTAATACAATTTGTTTTTAAATACTGCAAATATAATTAAAAGTACATATACCATTTTCTATATGTAAAAAATAGTTCCATTGAATCCAAGAAAAGTGAGGTATTATTGTTGATGTGTGAGCAAAAGCAAACACATTTAATATTTTTTAGCTCAAAATAATTGTGAATTCTGAAGAAAATCTTGTTGTTTTGATGTGTTTGCTCATGATATTGCAGAAAAAGGCTGAATAAATGAGAATAAACAATAATGGAGCAAAAGAGTTGAAAATTTAAGCAAAATAGAAGAAAACATGGCTGACGACCTCCGTGATAAGTCGTCAGCCTCGTGATAGCTTATTAACATTGGCGTCAACCTTAACCAGGGAGTTGCAGTTTGAGAAACAGTTTTGACTACGCCGGTGATATGGCATCGAAGTTGTGATAAGGCATTAAGAATGGCGTCAGCCTTAAGCAGAAAGTTAGCATGGGAAGAAGACATCTAACGACGTTGGTGATACGCCGTCAGATCCTTGACACGGCGTCAACCACATCGTCAGCCTAAGACAGAACCTGAAATCAACTAAAACCTCTCTGACGCCATCCATGATAGGGCGTCAACTTCTTGACGCGGCATCAGACTGGGCATCACCTATTCCGAACAATTTTATTAATTTTGTTATTTTATTTCCTTAATTAGGCTTTAGTATAAATAACATCTTTTAGGATTTTTGAGAATGAATAATTCATCTATCAGACATTAACTTTAAGAAGAGAGACAATATTGCTCTCTTTCATAAAATATTCTTGTGTTTTCGTATCAACTATTTTTAGGGTTTCTACCTTGTGGTGAAATGGAGGAACTAGTTTTTGTTTTCTATGCATTCGTAAGTTTATCATTATAATCATAGATTCAACTTGTTATTTCATTCATCAAATCATGAGCGGCTAATTTCATTGGCCGGAGTTATGGGATCCATGGATTAGGGTTTGATATGATACTAGGTGTTTAACGGATTCAAAGAGTAGTAAAACATCTTGAAATTCTGTTGTTTTAGCTAAAATCTAGTGGTTGCAAACATTAGGTTATACCTTAGGTTTTATTTGATTCTAACAGAGAAATAGACTAGAGGACGTGAATTATCAACAGGGAATCGAAAGCTACCAACCTTTTGTTTAATGATTAATACCATAATTGGATTAATCTACCTGATATAACATCCTATTGGAGATAGATAAGTTATCTAAGTTCGAGAGAGTTAGATAATTAATTGTCTGGTGAGGTCGAGAGATAAGTCAGATAGTATAATCATTAGGGATATTCTGCTATTCTAATCATTCCGAGAATCTCTAGCATTACCTAGTATCTGTCAATTCCCAAAAACCTTGGTGAACATAGCTCTAGTTTCCCATTTATCTTGATTACAGACACTGAAGTATTGAAAGTGATATTTAACACACCGTGAACTTAAACCCCCATCTTTAGGAAACAGTAAACTACCAGTAAAATCTTTCATAAACAAATCGACGTTCACACCCTATTCCCTATGGGATTCAACCCCAACCTAGTTGGGTTTTATATTGACAACAATCTCTTACACCTATTCAAGAGAGTAATTTGAGCGTTATCAAAAATGGCGCCGTTGTCGGGGAATACAGTAGTAGACTGAAAATTTTGTGTTAAAAAATTTGCTGATAGTTAAGATTCTGTGATTTATGTTTATTTGTTGTTTTTGTTTATTGTAGGTACTGTATTGTTTATGCCAAGCATGAGAAGTTCTGGAGAACCTCTATTACCAATCAAACTGGAACCTCAACTAATTGAAAGAATGAATGAATAACAGGAAGCAGAAAGACTAGCTGCTTTAGCTAGGGCTTAGGTGAATGTGCAAAATTTGGGTCAATAAGCACGTCACCAATACCCTAATGATGAAGACTTGGGTGATGAGGAATTGCTGAATCCTCAAAACCCAAGAAGAGCTGAGCAAGTTACTGCACTCGTCAACAGAAATTATCCAGCCCGAGAAAGGTATGGTCAACAACCTATGCAATATGAGGCTGATGAAGATGATGAAGGAATGGATGGAGCTGGTGTAACGGGTGCTATCACTCCGCCACCGTTGGCACCAGGTGCAAAGTTCAGCATAACAAGTACCATGATCCAACTCCTGAATCTAAAGGGGTTATTTGGAGGCTTTCCTGGTGATGATCCGCTTATGCATTTGGTGAACTTCATCACCATTTGCAAATCCTTTGACAATCCAGGGGTGAGCCAAAATGCGATCAGGTTGAGATTGTTTCCTTTGTCTCTGTCTGGAGAGGAAATAATATGGCTGAATGAGGTAAAGCCTAATTTTATAACCAACTGGATACAGTTGAAAGATGCATTCATAGAACGGTTGTTTCCATTGTCCAGAAGGGTACAGTTGAGGGACGAAATTAGCAAATTCAGACAGCTTTCGACTGAAGCACTACACGAAACCTGGGAAAGATTTAAGAAGAAACTTTCACAGTGTCTGAACCACAATATGATGGACTTGCACTTGATAGAGACTTTGTACAGAGCTTTCAACTCTGTGACGAAGCCTATTGTGGAAAACACTGTAGGTGGTTCATTCATTGACCTCTCTTTTCTGGATGCTTCCGACATGCTGAATAGAATGACCAAGCAGAGTCGACCTTGGCACACTAGGGATTCGGTAGTGGCTAGCCCAACTGTTGCTGGTGGTATTACTATGGAGAAACATAGAAGGGATGAGGAGCGAGATCAGGACATGGCCCATTTGAAGACACAGATGAACTTGCTGGCTAAGCACTTGCTATCCGGCAAGACTGAAATGGTCAAGGTTATGGATTCTCAGGGTACTGTATCTGTAGGTGCTAATGCTGAGGCAAACTATGTGAGTAATCAGGGGGATTTTCGAGGCCATAGCCAAGGGAACCAAGGTCAGACTTTCTATGACAAGCTGATTATAAAGATAGGGAGTAGAGATATTGGAGAAACAATAATGATGGGAGTGGTTTGTATATTTCTCCTAGAAGTCGAGATGCTGCAACAACTAGTTCTGGAAAGAAATCTATGGAGGACATGATGGAAAATCCGTTGAAGAGAGTAGAGGCAACCAACTTGGGGGTAACTAATATGAAAAGTGAGTTTTCTACCCTCAGTCAATTGGTTAGCTCACACTCAGCTTCTATTAAGAAGTTAGAGCAGTAGATGAGCTAACTTTCGGCTACTCTGAATCAGAGAAAAGATGGCACTTTACCTAGTGATACGATTCAGAACCCGCGGACTGATGACTCTTGTATGGTCATTACCACTCGTAGTGGTAAGATGTTATCTGGACCTTCTATGGGAAAATCTGTGGAGAAGGAGGTAAGTGTTGACAAATCGGAGAAAAGTAATCCAGTGGAGTCTGAGAAGTTAAATGGCTTTGTTGATATGTCAGAGAAAGAAAATGACAAGAAAGAGGAAGTGGTATTGAAACAAATGCCAAGACCACCACGTCCATTTCCTTAGAGGTTGAAAAATAAAGAAGATAACAAGAAATTTAGCAAGTTCATGTCAATAATGAAACAGCTGACTGTGAATGTTCCATTGATGGAGGAACTTGAGCGAATGCCTAACTATGCTAAATTTATAAAGGAATTTCTAACAAAGAAGCGGAAGGTAAGTTGTGATCCAGTGGACAACAACCTTCACTATGGTGCTTTGTCTTCACAATCCTTAGTGCAGAAAAAGCCTGATCCTGGAGCATTTACCATAACGTGCATAGTTGGGTCCATAAAGTTTACCAAAGCTTTATGTGACTTAGGATTAAGTGTAAATCTGATGCCTCTTGATATCTACAAGAAGCTTGGATTAGGGGAGCCTACCCCCACAACGATGCGTCTTGTTATGGCAGATAGATCGATTAAGCGACTGGTTGGTATATTGTAGGATGTGCCAGTAAAGGTGGATGATTTTATTCTGCCTGCAGACTTAGTGATACTGGATTGTGATACTGATTTTTAGGTACCCATCATCTTGGTTAGACCATTATTAGCCACGGGGAGAGTATTAGTTGATATGGAGCTCAATGAGCTCAAGTTCAGATATGGGAAAAAGGAGGCTAGGTTTAAAATGCAACCTCCTATGAAGCAGTTGGAGGAGATGAACATCTTCTCGATTGTGGATGTATTCCAGGAATGTGGTAATGAGGTATTGATACGGCATCTTGACGAAGTCTGAGTAGTCAAGATAACCAAGTCGTGCCACGACACTAAATCAGGCGCTATTGGGAGGCAACCCAAAATTTTATTTTCATGCATTTTGTTTTTATTCATTTAGGTAGTAATAGGAAGGAACTGAAGAGGTACAAAAAGGTCAAGGTAAAAAACTGAAGAATGCAAGCCAAGTGGTCTTGACGACATTTGTGATAGGCTATCATAACTGTGACGGCTTATCACCAATGTCGTCAGAAAGACCAGCAATGGAGTCCTTCTTTGTTAAGGCTGACGATCTCCGTGATAGTCTATCATATTTGTGATAGCTTATCACAAGTTATCATTAGCCATCATTTGGTTTTTGAAAATCTGGGCCCAAATTGATTTGAATCCAACCCAGCCCTGATCCAAACCCTTCAGGTTCCTGCTTTATTTTATTTCCTTCCTTAAGTATTATTTTATTTCTTTAGTAGGATACTTACTTCTTTTCAAAACACTCCTAAGTATACAAGGAAACCTCCTTCCTGATAGTTGTGGGATTGCAAGGAAAATCAGAGTCTATCTCTATCTTTTCTTCTCTCTCGCGTAATCAAGTTGAGTCAACTCATCAGGTATGCTCATAACTTTGTTCTCCTATCATTGAAGTGGTAAAGTTGTTGAAAACATGATGCTTTAAAGGAAGAAACTTGAGTTCAAGTTGTAATAGCATGGAAATCGAAAATTAGGGTTAAGTTAGGCCTAAATTGCAAAAAATTTGGAAACCTTAAGTACAAAAATAAAAATGCCATGTGATTATACAAAGAATTTGGTCCCAAAATTATGAATGCAAACTGAGTGGGGGAAAAATTCTGAGTTGAAGACGTTCCCGATAGACTATCACAAGCGTGATACCTTATCAGCTATATCGTCAGCAACTTTGAAAAAGGGAGCACTCACTTTTTAAGGCTGACGACTTACCTGATAGGCTATCATAACTGGGACGCCTTATTAGGAATGTTGTCATAACTTTGAAAAAGGTATGCCAGTTTTGTTTAAGGATGACGACATAATTGATAGGTTATCACAAATGTGACTCCTTATCATCCACGTTGTCATAAGTTAGATGATAATGCTAAGTGAACTTGAATAACATGTTTTGACTGTTATACCTTGATCATTAACTTGTGTTTGTCTTATGGTCCAGGAAAATTCTAATGGAACCTAAAAGCAAGAATCCTACACTCCAAAGAAAGATGCCAAGCCTAAAGTGGTTCGAAAGCATGTTGATGAAGAATCTGATTACAAAGATGAAGAACCACTGCTCAGGTGGAGGAGAAAGAAACCCAGTCCAAAGGCACCTCCTCTACCTAAACCCATTGCGGTAGAAGACAGTGATGATAATGAGACTACCACCCCAGCTGAGAGTGAATCTTTTGAGCAAGAAGGTTCTAAGCAAACTGAGTCCGAATAGCCTGAGTCTGAGAAGGCTGATTCTGAGGAAACATCCTCTAAAACTCCCGCAACCGAGATTCAAGATGACAAGGAACCCCCAGTTCGGGGAACTTTGATAAAATGCAAGAATCCGGAGGTTCGAGAGAATGCTCGATGGAAAACCCCCAAAGCAGAGGACATTTTCCTCAAAGGGTTGATTAGAACAAAAAGAAGATCTACCAGACGATCGATGTTTCTAGAGAAGAGAGTCATCATCACAGTTAGCCTTACTCTGCTTCATATTTCATTTTATTATTTTTCGATTTTTTTTAGATAAGTACTAAGTTGATCTCCGAACCTCATACATAGTCATTCTCCTTTAATAAGATGAGAAGGGGGTTAAAAATCACTAAGTTAATATCCAGTGCATTTGAGGTTATAAGCATGAAAGAAAAGGTGGATTCATATATAAATTATTCTAAGTGGGAACTTTTTAACATCCTGATGTTTTATTTACTATTGAGAGAGTTATGCCAATAAAACTCATAAAGTTTCAAAGTTTTCATTACAGTTAAGCAAGATATGGAGAACTAAAATAGACATGGACTCTTTAAACATCATAAAGTATAAAAAACATCACTTGAAGATGTATTTAATGCCATTGTACTTGGAAATCATGAATTTAAGGCCTTAACAAACCACATAACAAAATACTTTAAAATATATTTCAATAAAAACAGAAATTTTAGAAAATTTTCCATAACAATACTTCACATAAAAGTTAAACATCCAAAGAAAAAGGAATTTTCTAACCTTTTCAAGTGCTAATCGAGAGAGCACTGAGTCATGTTTTCCTTATTCGACAACATACATTCCATTTTTGAAGTTTCATGTAAAGTGAAATAGATGTCCTACTCCTAGAGCTCAAGGGACTGTAACTATAAAGTTATATGGGTAGCAAAAATAAGAGGATTTGATAATTTAAGTTTTTAAAATAGAATATTTTTTCAACATTAATGCAGCACTTGGATAAGAAGAAAAATTCTATCTATATTATGAAAAGAAATACAATGAGTGTCTGAATACTTGCATATACCTTGTAGATACGTTCATCCTGAAAACAAATTTCTCAAATTTTCATGGTGCACAACTCATTTCGATGCCACTACTTCAGTCCACAAAAGTCCCATAAGATTTACTTGAAACCTATTCTCCTCTTCGGATATGTTCAAATTTTATAACAAAATTATATAAATTAAAGAATATTTGTTTATATTTTATTTAATATAAATAGTATTGCAGTTCGAAGTATTTGCTATATATTCCCTTTAACAAAGTAAAGAAAAATAGTTGTTTATAATACAATCTGTAAATTGATACAAATGTAAAGGAAAATTATGCTCATGTAATTCAAAATTAACCAAAACACTATCAAATCAAAATAAATACACAACAACAGAGATACCCTCACCCAAGGTATTAATATTAATAGAAAGCAAATCGAATAAGAGAAATGAAGAAGGATAAATAGAAGGGTATGCAAGCAGTAGAAGATAGAATATCATTTGTTGTTATTTAGATAAAAAGGAGTTGGTTTATTGTCACCAAACTAACTAGCGATCTGTCAATTATTTAACAAGATATATACCATATCAAAGAAACATCCAAATTTGTATACCACAACTACATTATAATCGTTCTAAAAAATAGTTGGGTCAATTTACATGGAAGTCTAGCTTTCCTTTTTTCTTCGAATCTTTTATACAGTAGTTTTTTAAATAATGCAAGTATAATTAAAATTACATATACTATTTTATCTCTCTAAACAACCGTTCCATTGAATTCGACATATGTGAGGTGTTACTATACACCTCCACCGAAATGGGATGGGGGCGACCAAAGAAAGTTTAGAATCATAAAGAAATATGAGTTATCACTAATTTGGAGGTGAATAGAATGATTAAAGGGAAGGAAAAAGCAAAAAATCATCTAGGGAGCTCAGTGAAGAAAAATAACATTGAAAATAATGACACGCTACAGAATGGAATTGCTATCTTACCATATTCGAAAGAAAGGTCTGCAGATCTGGCCAAACCTTACACTATTATTCACGATGTTGGGGTGGACATTAGGAATGAGGTTTTCCACTCATGGCCTTATATGATAAATAATAAGCATGTAATCACTAAAGCATGAGAGGCAGATTTTTAGTTTTAACAATGAGACCCAAAACACTATACCAATTTTGGGGTGTTTCCCTAATCTACCATTGAATTGTTGGGGCGTGGATTCCCTTAGTAGGATTGCGAGTTGTATAGGGATATCAATATATGTGGATAAATGCACAACGAAGGTGGAAAGGATATCTTTTGTAAGGGTCTTAATTGAAAAGATATCTTTGGTACTTCAAGCTTTTATCTTCACACTTTGATGCATGAGGCTCAGTTCTTAGACATGTTCAAATTGACTAAAAAAAAAGAGGAGAAAATCTTTCCAGACATCATAACGACCACAAAACTGGGGAAAAAAAAATAGAGAATTGACATTAGATAGGAGAATCACCTTCCATAGAACAACCGACAAGGACCGATCAAATTCAAAGAGAGAACCAAAGTGACAACCTGGATAGAACTTTCCAGATCTGGATTTACTTTACTTTTGTCTATTAGATACCTTCCCATTTATTTTGTATTTACTTAATTATTTGGGCTTTACTTGATTTAATAAGATGTCACTTGATAAAATATTACATTAAAGACTGATTAACAACTCTTAAAGTAAATACTACAAGATGAGTGGAAGAATCCATGAGAACTGGTCTAAAGAATAGAAGTTATAAAGCATATTATGGAAAATCTAGGCAGTGACATTAAACACATTTTAGGGAAGCAATGCACTTGCAGACTATCTCTGTAATCTAGCACTAGAGATAGAGTCAATAGTTCAAATTCAGCTACTCCAGCAAATGCTAGCTCCAAGAAATAAATTACTCAATATAGAGGGGACACAAATCCCTGCTATCAAGGCAAGAACAAGAAGAATTCAACAACAACAAACCTAGTGTATTCCTACATAGTGGGGTATAGGGAGGGTAAGATGTACACAGTCCATACCACTACCTCCAAAGAAGTAGAAAGGATATTTCCGATGGACCCCCAGCTCAAGACAAGGAATAATAACAAAATCCATAATAAAGCATGGAACAAACGCCACCCACAAGGAAAAATACAAGGAGAACAAATTCATAATAAAGCATGCAACAAGGTGGCATAAAAAAAAATAATACACCTACCAAGTAGTGCCTTACCCTAATGACCCAAACTGGCACTAGCCTTCTATCCTAATTTGCGTCCTCCAGATCTTTCTATTTAGGGTTATGTCCTCAGTGAGCTGTAACTGCTCCATGTCCTGCCTAATCATCTCTTTCTAATATTTCTTCGGCCTACCCCTACCCCACCTGAAACCATCCAAAGCTATCCTCTAACACTTATAAACCGTGTTATCTACACCTTTCCTCATCACATGATCGAACCATCTCGATAGAACTTCCCGCATCTTATCCTTCACCGAAGCCAATCCAACCTTTTCCCGAATAGTATCATTCCTAACTCTATTACCCCTAGTAAGGCCACACATCCAACACAACATCCGTATTTCGGCCACCCTCAATTTTTGAATGTGAGAGTTCTTGACTGGACAACACTCCACTCCATACAACATGGTCGGATGGACTGCCACCCTGTAAAATTTGCGTTTAAGCTTGGGCTGCTCCTTCTTATCATACAAAACTCTCAAGCTGAGCTTCCACTTCATCTATCCTGCCTCAATATGATGGAAGAAATCCTCGTCAATCTCACCATTCCCCTAAATCATGGACCCAAGATACTTGAAACTATCCCTCTTACACACCACCTGGGAGTCCAACCTTACAACCACCTCATTTTCCTGCCTCAAGTCATTAAACTTGCATTCCAAATTTTATATCTTGCTTTTACTCAACTAAACTCTTTAGACTCAAGGGTCTATCTCCACACCTCAAATTTATCATTCACACCACCTGGGAGTCAATTAAAGAAAATATGAAGCACACATACAATATACAAAATAGAAATAACCTACCAAATGACATCAGAAATAATCTCAGAGAAACAAAAATAATAGGCTCTTACAACAGTGCAAAAAAAGAAACTAAACAAAAATAAACAAGAAATAACTAAGATTCAAGAAAAATAAAAGATTATCAAACTGTGGGGACTTGACTAGACCAACAACAAAGGGGGTAAACTTATTTGTGCTGAATATTGAGAAATTACAAAGAAAATTCACTGAAACCTTGAAAATAATACAAATGATGAAGCTAAATAAAAAGAGAAAAGAAAGAGAAAGATTAGCTTACCAGGGTATAAAGAATCAAATAACTGATCGACACCAAAAAGGAATCAGTAACAGGAACTGATGAAATATATTATAATAGAGGCCTTTTCATTCATCTTATATAATAGTTCTGCAAAATCAGACACCCATGTGTAGTAAAATCATCCAAAGCAAAATAAAAACTCATTCAATTGAAATTTGATGTAACTGCTAATAGATTAAAGAGCAATTAAATAATAAAAAAGTCATAATCTGAAATATACTCAACTGAACATAATCAACTGCTTTTATTTTTCATTATTAAATATGTTTTCAAAAAAATATAGCAAACATTCACTTTGTCATGAAAGATCAAAACAAAACTTGCAAGAAAAAACAGAATGTGCTTGCGGAAGAATAAAAAACAAGAAAACTATTCTTCAGATAACAATGACATGAACATTAATCCTCTATTTTTCATACATTTTACATTTATTCTTTAATACTTCTATGATATGGACTCTTTTACCACACTGTTTGATACTTTTTCATGTTTGAAAAGATATATTATTTAAGAAACATAATATTAGAATTTGATCTTTTAAACCCTATAATTAAAAAATTATTTCTAAATTATAAATTACTTTTCTAATTATATATACTTATGACAGATTTCAAAGCGTTTTTACATTATACACAAATCAGGTGAAATGTAAAGGCACAATTATTCAAAAAAATATATATTCAATACATTTAAAAAAATATAAGTATCAAAGTCTTAACTTCATAATGACATTTGATACTAAATATATGAAAACTATGTCATTCAACATTAGTTTATATATGATAGATTTTAATAGTAGTTCATCTTCAACTACAAAGTATTCTATGGGTAAAGGACTATTGGAGGGTGAGAATACTTATTCAACTAATTTAAATATGTAATTTGGTGATATATTAGGTATTTTATTAAAAGAATACAATAATTTACCCTCTTACATACAACTTCATTATTAAGTTTTAATATTTGTGCATCAAGAATATGTATGCTCAAATTAATAAACTCCTGATGAGTATGAAGATGAAGATATACTTGAAGGTATGTAGATTTATACCCAACAATAATTGATATTGTTAAAATGTATGAAGAAATTTAATATAATTGACTTACAAATTTATTATTTTATTATCATTGTTTGTAGTGGATGTAATCGAAGATTGGGCAACTAACAATGAAGGTAAGTATATTATTTATTACATTTACTTATATATATATATATGTATATATATATATATATATATAATTTGTCCTTTGTTTACAATATGCATGATGACTATATTTATATTTATTATATTTTGATAATATTAAATTACTGGGACATAGAAGATCCTACTTGTGAAAGTGAGCATTGGGGGGCTTACTTCTAGTACGAAGAAAGAATTTAGAAGAAGTAGAAAAATAAAAAGCCAATATTCACTTTGTGTTGTGGTAGTGAAAAGATGAAGCTGCCAAATCCAAAAGAGCCTTCTTCTGCTCAAATAGAATTATTGCTTGGATCAGGTAAATATATTAATTCATAAATAAAATAAAACAATATAATAACATGTGCATATATAAATTTTAAAAAATACAAATTTTATGCAGGAAAAAAGTAATCATTTCAAAGAGAATATTCGAACATATAATTTCATATTTTTTTTACGTCAATAGAAGGAAAAATCCATACATCTGTCAACCAAACAAAAGGACCAAAAACATTCAAATTGTCTAGGTAGAATTATCATAAAATAGGAAGTTTATTGCCAACTAAGGGATCTTCTCTAAGATTTACACAATTGTATATTTATGATACAAAAATGAGGTGAACACTAGAATTCATGCTATCAGGTGAGTTATTGCTCAATAAAATATTTGATTATACTTTTAAAAGAGAATCACGATTTTAGTTTACTTCAATAATTATTTTTGTATAGTCATGCTGAAAGTAACAATAAAAATCATGCTAAAATTGTAAATGATGTGAATCAAATGCTAGATGAACACAATGTGCTAGCAAAGTCTTTTAGAATGGCTAGAGATAGATTTCAAGAACATCAAAGTTTAAATTTGCGTCTCATATTGATAGGCAAAAGGGGCTCTGATGAAGGAAGATACAACGTAACATCAGTTTCAGAGGTAACTGCTTTGGTGGTTGGAGTTTTTAAACCAACAAAGTCAAGAAAAAGGTATCATTATTAAAAGGCAATCTAGATAACTTCAAAGAATAAATGACTGAATGCATCATATTTGGATTTGCAATATCCTCTAGTTTTACCATATGGAGAAGATGGATACAAAGAAGATATTTCTTTAAATATTAATGATGAATAAATCGATGAAATAAAATGTGTTTGATGTCATGAATACTTATGATATAAAATTCTAGAAAGGAAGCATGAAGTTTTAATAATTGTATCATCTAAAAGATTATTTCAACAATTCTTGATTGTTGAATTTACAATGATGAAATCTTTTTGATTGAATTTTACTAGGCTTAGTAAAAAATGTTGAGATCACACTTTTATAAAGTGTTAGAAGAAGCTGTTTTAAGAAGAGACACCGAACCTTCTCCTCAAGGACAGTGAGTTATACTCTCTTCCTCATTCACTGGAGAGATACATTACAAATTGAAAAATTCTTAGGATGTCATGAAAATCTTCAAATGGAATGGTGCAACCAATTTGTAATGCCCCGAGTCTGTACCCCGGATGCTACATGGTGCTTATGACCTTGAGGGACCACAAGCTAACCATGATTGATATCTGTTATGAGCACTGAATAATAATACTATAATAATGAAGAAAATAGGCTGAAATGCCATAAATTTCAAAATCTAAAATACTAGTAAATAATAACATCTGATGAAATATCTAAAAACTGAATACTGTTTGAACTAGTCTAGTCTGAAAAGCCTCTAACTGAACTTACTGAATATGGAGTTGATGGGACAATCCCCCAACTAACTCCGACTACTGAAGTACTTAAACTACTAAAAATACTAAATTAAAAGCACATCCTCGATATATGAGAACTCACTACTAAATTTGCTATTGCTAACTAATATGAGACATCATAGAGGAACCTATGATATGAGACATCATAGCGCAAAATATAGGTATGCATCAGTACGTGGAATGTACTGGTATGCTAGATAAGGTAAGTCTGAATTCAAGGGTTTATATTCAAGAATAATAACTGACTGAATGATACAGAGTAACTGAATATGAGAGTATAAGGATAACTAAAACTGCTATAAATAATGAGTATGCAATATTGTTCATATACTTGTATACTATATCTGAGATTTTACTAAAGTTGAGTACTGATTTCTGATACAGAGTAACTGATATGTGAGATTTACTAATAACCAAATTACTGATAGCTGAGTGACTGTATCTGACAGTCCTGATTTTGTAGAAATGAACTGAGTTCTATAACGAGAGTGAAACTAAAACTTTGTGAAGTGATCATCTAACCGATATTCCCCAAATAAGATAATTGGGGTCCAACCTGTAACCCCAGCTGGAAGGGTGTCAGTACCATACCACGAGTAAAGACAAGCTGAAGAGTTATCCTCATCTAGCAGGTAATCTAATGAAAATGGTGGTACCCTCAACTGGCATGTTAAAACACCTCATCAACCCTCAACTGGCAGGTCAATGTCTCAACCTACGCTAGTTAAATAGTTCTGGTACACAAGGATTGCTTCTATGGATCACACCGTCTACTGGCAGGTGATCCCTCATCCTTGGGTTTAATTGGTACTAAATCCTACTCCTAATTGAATAGACACTGAACTGATTATACTGATCTGAACTTGACTAATACTGAGTTTTACTAAGTTGTGTAATTGATTGAGTTCGCTGGGTTTTGTAACTGACTGAGTACTACTATTTTGTGATATGACTGAGACTATCCTGTAACCACTGTCACTCTAGGTAAACAACTAGATTTTTGGATATTGAATACCCCAGGACTCGATAGCATAAAAAGTAAAGCATGACATGATCTTGAGAAACATAAAGATGTACACTTGTCCACAAATTAATTAATAGAGATATTTTATCAAACATTTGTATGGTATAAGCTTGTACATGATTGGGACCACATAATGACATGTCATGATTCCACTATTTACTTCATATATACATTTTAGCAAACACTTGGGAGCATGGATTATTTCACATGATAATGGCCAACACATGAACATAATGAATATAATACTCAATTACAAATTCAAGGGTTTAGCATGTAATTCATATAATTCATCACATAAACTATTCCAATTTCATGGAAACTTATAATTAGTCATGAATTGAAATCCAATTACTATCATGAACATGAATACAATCCATTTCAAGCATGAAATTCATAAATCTGAGATCTTGTAAGTTTTAAAAAGGATTTTTGGACTTCATGGGTGAACACCTAACATACCTGAGAAGAAGAGTTCTTCAAGGTTCTTGGAGGAATTATTGAGCTTTGTTCTTGATTTCTTGAAACTAGGATTTTGCTCTTTGAGAGAAAATTTTTAATTCTTGAGTAAATAGTGAAATAATGAGCAATTAGTACTCCTTTAGGGTGAAATTGTGTTTAGGACTGATTAGGGCTATGGAAAAAAATACCAAATTATCCCGGGAAGTATATAAAATTCATCACTGAAAAACTCAATTTTGGGCCGTGGCGCGATGCGGTGCTATTGCGTTGTGTCATTGGAAAATGACAATTTCCATTTGGACTACCTCCGTGATGCACTGATGTACCAGGTGGTACACTGTTTTACAAAAATGGCTTTAAAATTTCGCCTAGGTATCAGATTTGGGGGAACTTTATATCGTTGGAAAGCTTACTAAAATTCCTTCGCAATGATATGCTCTAAACTTAAAAATACTGAGTATTTTAAAATTCTATATGAGAATACATGTATATTGTGAGTTAAATTAAGTTTGGGAAATACAGGTTGTTATAATATCTCCTCCTTGGGAATATTCATCCTCGAATGAGACTGACTAAACTGAGAAATACTGATAGACTGAGTTTACACAGTAAACATGCATATCTAATGCATGGAATACATGAATGAAGTTACTGATAAGATGGGTTTTTATACTGACCATGCATATCTGATGCATGAGTACATGGCTGAACTAATTCATAAATGCATGACTATCATTAAGATGATATGCACCGGTAAAGAATACTAAGTTTATAACTTTAACTGAACATAGAACTGAGTAAAGCTGAGGAAGACTGTTACCTTAAGATTAGTTTGGATTTGTAGAGAAGAGGTAAAGATACTTGGTTCATATATCTACTTCTTCTTCCTAAGTAGCTCTCTCAACAGACTAATTTTCCAAAGAATTTGGACCAAAGGAACTTCTTTGTTCCTCAGTCTGTGAATCTGATAATTGAGGATCTGGACTGGAACCTCTTCAAAAGAGAGATCATTTTGAATATCTACGCCCTTTAAAGGAACTATGACTGCTGGGTCACCAATGTATTTCTTTAGGAAGGAAACGTGGAATAATGGGTGCACTGAAGCTAGATCTAAAGGTAACTCAAGCTCGTAAGCTACCATTTTAAAATGACTGAGAATTCTGTTAGGACCAACAGATCGAGAACTAGCTTTCCCTTCTTTATGAACCTCTTTACTCTCTTCATCAGAGAGATTTTCAAGAACATAAAATCACCAATCTCACACTCAAGATTTTTTCTCCTCACATCTGTATACGATTTCTGTCGGCTTTGTGCTACCATAAGCCTTTCTCTGATCAACTAAACCTTCTCTAAGGTATCAAACACTAATTCATGCCCTACTACTTTGTCCTCACCTACCTCGAACCAACCAATTAAAGATCTACATCTCCTACCATAAAGAGCCTCAAATGGAGCCATCTGAATACTGGAATGATAGTTGTTATTATATGTGAATTCAATCAAAGGCAAGTGGTCATCCCAACTACCTTTAAAATCAATAGCGCATGCTATTAACATATCTCCGAGAGTTTGAATAGTCCTTTTTGCTTGACCATCTGTCTGAGGGTGAAAAGCTATCTGAGGTGGACTTGGGTACTAAGACCCTTATAGAATTCTTTCCAGAAATAAGAGGTAAATTGGGTACCTTTATATAAGATAATGTATACTGGGACTCCGTGTAACCTAACCAACTCTCTAATATATAGTTTGGCATAGTCCTCAACTGAATAAGAGGTATGAACTGGCAAGAAATGAACTGATTTGGTCATCCTGTCTATGATAACCCATATAAAATCATACTGACGCTGAGTACGAAGAAAACCCATCACAAAGTCCATGTTCACTTTTTCCTATTTCCATGTGGGAATACTGAACTCCTGCATGGACCTACTAGGTTTCTGGTGCTCTATCTTAACTTCCTGACATGAAGATCACTTAGCTACAAACTCTATAACATTCCTCTTCATCCCACTCTACCAATAGATCTCTCGCAAATTGTAGTACATCTTAGTGGCCCCTGGTTGAACAGAGTAATGCGTACCATGCATTTTTTCAAGAATTTGTTGCCTCAAGTCATCTACACTTGGCACACATACCCGACCTTGGGAATTCAACACACCATCTCACCCTTGGGAGAAAACCTCTACTTTCTGATCTCTGACTGAGTCTTTAAACTTAACAAGGCTGGGATCTCTATCCTGCTTTTCCTTTACTTTGGAAACTAGAGATGATTCTGAACTATTCTGCACCCACACACTACCCTATGCTGAATTGACTAAGTAGTTACCTAGTCAGGAAAACTGATGAACTTCCTGAACTAACTTCTTTTTATCATTATCAACATAAGTAACACTACCCATAGACAACCTACTGAGGGTATCTGCCATAATATTGGCCTTGTTCAGATGATGCAAAACACTCATATCATAATCTTTCAACAACTCTAACCACCTTCACTGATCCAAATTCAAATCTTTCTGAGAGAACAGATATTGCAAGATTTTATGATCTGTGAACACATCAACATGAACCCCATATGAATAGTGCCTCTAAATATTTAATGCAAACACTATAGCTACTAACTCAAGATCATGAGTCGGGAAATTCTTCTCATGGGGCTTAAATTGTCTAGAGGCATAGACTATGATCTTACCTCTCTGCATAAGGACACAACCCAAACCTACTCTGGATGCATCACAGTACAGAACTAACCTGTCTGAACCAACTGGTAAATTCAAAATTAGGGCTGAGGTGAGTCGAGTCTTTAACTCCCAAAAACTCTTCTTACAAGAATCTAACTACTGGAACGTGACTTTATTCTAAGTCAATCTATACATGGGGGATGCAATAGATGAAAAACCTATGAAAAACTAATGATAATAGCCAGCTAAACCCAAGAAACTCCTGATATCTAATGAATAATAGGTCTAGGCCAGTTTTTCACTGCTTCGATCTTTAGAGGATCAACTCTAATGCCATCACCAAAAACAATATGATCAAGGAATGTTGCTGACCTTAGCCAAAATTCGTACTTACTGAATTTGGCGAACAACTAATGTGCTATGAGAGTCTGAAGTACGATTCTGAGGTGATCTGTGTGATCATTCTCGCTATGGGAATAGACAAGAATGTCATTGACGAAGACTATAATGAACATGTCTAAGTACTTCTTGAACACTCAGTTCATCAAGTCCATGAAAGCTGCTGGGGAATTTGTAATACCAAAGGACATGACTAGAAACTCAAAGTGATCATACCGGGTTTGGAAAGCTATTTTTGGAATGTCACATTCTCTAACACAGAGCTGATGATAGCTTGATCTGAGGACTATCTTAGAAAAATAACTGGCAGCCTAAAGTTGGTCAAACAAGTCATCGATTCTAAGGAGTGAATATTTATTCTTTACTTGACTTTGTTTAACTGACAGTAGTCTATACACATTCTAAGAGAACCATCTTTCTTACTTACGAATAGGACTAGTGCGCCTTATAGGGAAATGCTGGGTCTGATGAACTCCTTGTCTAAAAGGTCCCTTAACTATTTTTTAAACTCTTTGAGTTCTGCTGGAGCTAGTTTGTATGCAGAATAGAGATAGGCTGAGTGTCTAGAAAAAGGTCTATTCTGAAGTCAATTTCCCATTCAGGAGGAACTCCAGGAAGATCTTTGGGAAACACATCTGAGAATTCATTTACTATCGAAACTGACTCAAGACTAGGAATCTCTGAACTAGAGTCTTTAACTCGCACAAGATGATAGACACATCCCTTGGATATCATTTTCCTCGATCTAAGGTATGAAATTAACTCACTCTTAAGTGCTATAGTACTACCCCTCCATTCAAGGACTGGTTTATTTGGAAACTAAAAATGAACAATTTTGTTTCTATAATAAACTAAGGCATAACATGAATGGAGCCAATCTATGTTGAGAATGACATCAAAATTTTCCATCTCTAGCTTGAAAAGGTCTACTAAAGTGACCTTCTAGGATAATATAAGTGGATAATTCCTATATACCCACTGGGCTATGATAGACTTACCCATTAGGGTAGATACTGAGAAAGGCTCTGCTAGAATTTTAGGACTAACTTCAAAGTTAATGACTGTATAAAGAGTTACGAAAGACAAGCAAGCTCCTGGATCTAGCAAAGCATAAACACGTAAATGGAAAATCTATAACATAGCAGTAACCACATCATGAGAACTTTCCTGATCTTGTCTGGGATGAAGTACATAAAGCCGATTTAAGCGTTGCCCACTAGTGGCATTGGAAGCAGCACCTTACTAATTCGGGCGATCAGGCTGAGCTAATGAATAATTATACTAACCTTGAGAACCTGACTGAAGACAATCTCTAAATCTTTGGCCTAGTTTGCCACACCCAAAACAAATATCAATGCTTACTATATAGACACCCTGATGGCTTCTGCCATATTTCTGACAAAGAGGATTTGTTTGAGCACTACTGACGCTCCTTGAGATTTAGAGCCTGGTGCCTTATCATTGTTACCATTTCTAAACTCAGGGACTAGAGCACTGGCTGAGGATGGAGCTTGAATTGAAGACTTTTGGTGAAACTGGGAACGGTTACCACCCTCTGACTTAGGCTGAGTGAAATTGAAGCTACCTATTCTAGCTCTTTTGTTCTCTCTCTCTTTCTTTCTCCTAATTCTTAGCTTTTTCTATCTGCTGAGCATGGACCATGAGCCTGGATCTATCTATATCATTAATTAACATTGCTATTCTGCACTCCTTAACCATATTTTCTAACACTTCAGATACAAACTTACTCATTCTGGACCTACTGTCTGGTACTACATGGGGAGCATACCTAGCTGACTGAGTAAACTTGAGGGAATAATCTTTCATACTTATGCTACCTTGCCTTAGATTGATGAACTCTAACACCTTTTCTTCTCTTAGCACTAAGGGAAAAAATCTATCTAGGAAAGCAGTAGTGAACTTTTCCCACTCTATAGGCTCTGTATCTGTACCTCTGTCTACTTTCCATTACTTAAACAACGTATGAGCTACATCTTGTAGCTTATAGGCAGTAAATTCAACACTCTTACTAGAAGTCACTCCCATGATATCTGTGACTTTCTGAGCCTAACCGAGGAACTCTTGCGGATACTCTTTTGACTTACATCCCAAGAATAGGGGAGGATTTATTCAGGTGAAGTCCCGAATCCTGACTGTAGCAGTATTGGTCACTGGGTTGGCTTGAAAAACAGTTGGCCATTCATTTTGAGCTGCTACAGAGTTTGCTAGAGTGGTGAATGTAGCTTTGAATTTTGCATGGAAGACATGCTCATCCAAGGGATCTACCTAAACGGGCTGAGGTAATGACTGGTTCCTTGTTCTTCTTTTGTTGGTCTTTTTGCGAGGCATATTCTATAAACGGAAGTAAGAAAGGATTAGACTGAGAGTTTAACTTGAGCTCATGCTCACTCGTATGACATCAATACTGAAAGAAGGGAAATTTTTTCTAAATATCTCATAGCCTCCTGTCCATAAGTGTGGCGTGCTACACACCCATGCATAAGACTCTACTTGATGTGGTTTTCAGACTCACTTGGACCTTATTGAACCTTAGGCTCTGATACCAAGTTTATAACACCCCGAGTCTATACTCGAATGCTACACGGTGGTTATGACCCCAATGGACCATAAGCTAACCCATGACTGATATCTGCTGTGAGCACTGAATAATAATACTGTAATAATACAAAAAATAGGTTGAAATGCCATAAGGTTCAAAATATAAAATACTGGTAAATAATAACATCTGATAGAACATCTGAAAACTGAATACTGTCTGAACTAGTCCAGTCTGAATAGCCTCTAATTGAACTATCTAAATATGGAGTTAATGGGAAAATCCCCCAACTAACTCTAACTACTGAAGTACTGAAACTATTGATAATACTGAAATAAAAGCACGTCCTCCATATATGAGGACTCACTACTGAATTTGTCTATGCGCGGTCAGGAACCTGAGCATCCAAACCTATGATATGAGATATAATAACACAAAAAAGGGTATGTATCAATACGTGAAATGTACTGGTATGCTAGATGAGGTAAGGCTGAATGCAAGGGTTCATATGCATGAATAATAACTGACTGAATGATATAAAGTAATTGAATATGAGAGTACATGGATAACTGAAACTACTGTAAATTTTGAGTATGCAATACTGTATGTATACGTTTCTACTATATTTGAGATTTTACTAAAGCTGAGTACTGGTTTCTAATACTGAGTAACTGATATTTGAGATTAACTAATAACCGAATTATTGATAGCTGAGTGACTGTATCTGATAATCTTGATTCTATAAAACTAAACTGAGTTCTATACTGAGACAGAAACTAAAACTGTGGGAAGGGAGTATCTAACCGACATGCCCCAAATAAGATAACTGGGGTCCAACCTGTAGCCCCAGCTGGAAGAATGTCAGTACCGTACCACGGGTAAAGACAAGCTAAATATTTAGCCTCATCTGGCAGGTACTCTAATGAGAATGGTGTTACCCTCAACTGGCAGGTTAAAACACCTCATCAACCCTTAACTGGTAGGTTGATATCTCAACCTACGCTGGCTACATAGTTCTAGAATGCAAGGACTGCTTCTAATAATCACACCCTTTACTGGCAGGTGATCCCCCATCCTTGGGTTCAATCGGTTCTGAATCCTACTCCTAATTGAATAGACACTAAACTGATTATACTGAGCTGAACCAGACTGATACTGAGTTTCACTGAGTTCTGTAACTTATTGAGTTCATTGAGTTCTGTAACTGAGTGAGTACTACTATTTTGTGATATGACTAAGAATATTCTATAGCTATTGTAGCTCTAGGTATACAACTAGATTTTTGGGTATTGAATACCCCAGGACTTGATAGAATGAAAAGAAAAGCATGGAATGATCTTGAGAAACATAACAATGTACACTTGTCCATAATTTATTCATAGAGATATTTCATCTAACACTTGTAGGGCATAAGTTTGTATATGATTGGGACCACATAATGACATGTCATGATTCACTATTTACTCTACATAAATATTTTAGCAAACACTTAGGGAGCATGGATTATTTCACATGATAATGGCCAACACATGAACATCATGAATACAATACTCAATTACAAATTCAAGGGTTTAGCATGAAATTCATATAATTCATCACATAAACTATTTTAATTTCATGGAAACTTATAATTAGTCATGAATTGAAACCCAATTACTATCATGAACATGAATATAATCAATTTCAAGTATAAAATTTTTAAATCTGAGATCTTGTAAGTTTAAAAAGGGTTCATGGACTTCATGGGTGAAAAGAACCCATGAATGAACACCTAACATACCTAAGAAGAAGAGTTCTTCAATGATATTGGAGGAATTCTTGAGCTTTGTTCTTTATTTCTTGAAACTAGGATTTTGCCCTTTGAGAGAGAATGTTTTAATTCTTGAGTAAATAGTGAAATAATGAGCAATTAGCGCTCCTTTAAGGTTAAATTTCGTGTTTAGGACTGATTAGGGCCATGGAAAACTACCAAATTACCCTGGGAAGTATATAAAATTTGTCATTGAAAAGCCTAATTTTGGGACCTGGTGCGACGCGGTGCTATCGTGTATTGTCACTGAAAATTGACAATTGGGAACTGGGTGCTTGGCGTGATGTGGTACAATCGAAGAGCTTCACTGTATGTTAATTTACCCCTTGGTGCGACGCACCATGATCATAGAGTCACACTGGAAAATGATAATTGGGAAATTGGCTGGTGGCGCGACATGGTGGGATCGTGATGGTACACTGAAAATTGACAATTTCCATTTAAACTGCCTCCGCGACGCGCTGATGTACTAGGTGGTACACTGTTTTACAAAAAAAGCTTTAACTCTTCGCCCGGGTATCGAATTCGGGTGAACTTTATATCTTTGGAAAGCTGACTGAAATTTCTACTCAATGGTAAGCTCTATCCTAAAAAATACTGAGTATTTTAAAATTTTAATAAAAGAATACACGTGTAGTGAGAGTTAAATTAGGCTTGGGAAATACGGGGATCGTAAGTAGGTATTCGAGTCTAAAGTTTGACGTGACCATGTATACATAAGTTTTAAGTTTAATCAAAGGGAATTATATGTGAAAATGAAATAAAATATTAAGGCACTTGCTTGACTTATTTAAGCTAGTAAGTGAGTCACCTACTTGAGCTATATGTACCAAATTAATGGGGCCAAGGCCAATGGATCAAATCTAAGGACTATATTAATTGGTTAATTTAAGACCCAAACTAAGTAAAATAAATGGAGAAGAGAATGGGAAGCCCAGCACCAAAACCTATCCCAAAAGCCTAATAAGTTAAAGACCAATTTTTGACATGAATAAAGTAAGTAGGTACATCACCTACTTTGACCTTTTGACCAACCTAAGAATTAAGTAGGTGTATCACCTACTAAGACTCCCTTGACCAGCTATTGGGCCAAGTACACCACCACCTCGTTGAATTAATGTTGGTCCAAATTAAAATAGAGGAAAGGGGAAAAATGGGTAGCCAAGGCCCAATTTATATCCACAAAGGCTAAGGTATGATGGGCAAATAGGTGCATCACCTACTTGAAAAATTATGACCCAAAACTGGCCAAGAAAGTCGGCCAAGATCATTTCCCTTTAAAGGGATTAAAACTAGCTGATTTGACCCATTTTAACTTAGAAAAAAAATTAGCTTTCTAAGGTTTTCTATCTTGGTCTCTCTTAGCTATCCAATTATCCTATAATTCCACTAGGATTCTTAGAATTTACCTTCCTTCCAATCTAAAGGTAAGTGAACATATCATGAGATTATCTTAAGAAGACTATGAGAATTATGTTCTTCATGATTAAATTAGAGGACAACCCTCTATATTTGGTAGCTCCACTGTTCTTGGTTATTAAGAGATTTTTATCTTCTTTTTTGATTTTTGTGAGAAAGAATCAAGATATTGAAGAGATAATCATTATTAGAATAAACTATCACCAAAATTAAGGTTCGACTACTGCCATTTTTCCCACTCACTAGCTACATGTTTTGGTAGAGAATTATGTATATATTGTTGTTAAGAACTCAAGGGATGGTGAGGTCAATAGTTGGTTGCTACATTAAAGGATATTCATGGCAATTTTGGAACTATTTTATGTGTATATTTTGGTAGTTGCTTGGTTGCTGTTAGGAAATGGTGTGAATAATTTGTATTGAAATGTAGAAGGAGTGTATAATGAACACCATCAAATTGGATGTTGTGTAAGCTTACTACCCACTCCACTTGATATACTATTTTGATGGTTAAATGGAGCCAAAAATATTTAGTGGGATATTATAAGGATTTTTATTGTGTGAAATGTAATTGGACAAGAAAGGACTGAAAGAACTTCCTTAAATTAATTAATTATGGGTTACTACCTGGCTACTATTTTGGTAAGGTTAAGTAGCCCAAATATGTTGATTAGCTACAAATACTAGTTTTAATACCTAATATACTATAGGTTAATAATCTAAATGGAATGACATTAATTTAGGGTGATATTAGAGTTGTACAACAAGGTATGTAAGGTTTCTTAATCCTATACTTTTGGTATGAATCTAACTATTATGTTACAAAGTAAGCTTCTGTAACGACCCAATTTTCTAGAACTGGAACGTCACACGGTGGTCATGATCCCGAAGGACCACAAGTCAACCCTCTACTGATATCTGTACTTGAACACTGCATAATATAGATAGTAAATGCGAAAACTGGCCATAAGGTTTAAAACATCTAAAAATACTCAAAATTGAAAACTGAATACTGACACATCTGTCTAAAAAGCCTCTAAACAATCAGAGCTATGGAGTTGATGGGACATGTCCCCAACTAACTCTGTCTACTAAAAATAAACAAATTTTGATACAATAATAAAAAAAATAAGGATCATCCTTGAATGAAGAAGACTCTCTGCTATGTCTATTGCTTCTGACTGGAACTGAGTTACTAAGGGTACTCTGGATCTCGTACCTCTAAACCTATGGTGTCAAATAAAACACCATAGCGCAAATGCGTCAGTACGAGAATATAACGAATATGCAGATGAGGTAAGGCTAAATGCAAGGGCTTATGCATAAACAATTACTTAACTGAATAATCATGAGAGTACTGAATGAGAACACATGCATGAATACACAAACCATAATCACAATCATCATGACTCTGAGTACTGAAACTCAGGTACTGCATTATTTGCATCTGATTCACTACTAATATTGAGATACTAAACAACTGAATTATCTGATACTGGTAAATAAGTACTGAGTTGAGATTAGTCTTATCTAGCAAGTGATCTCAGAATCTGAGGAAACAGAAGCTGATTAACTAAATATACTCATATCAATGACTGAATTCAGAGCTTTCTACTCTCAACTGACTGCATTGGAGATCAAACATCTCTAACGGATGATTTTGGAATCTACTATCAATGATAAGAAATGATCATGTCCGAATCTGATAATAAGAATACTCAACTGAATCAGAGACTGAGATCAAGCGTATCTGACAGGTGATCTCTAGATTTGATAACAAAAATACTCAACTGAATCTGAGACTGAGATCAAGCATATCTAACGGGTGATCTCTAGATCTGATAACAAAAATACTCAATTGAATTTGAGACTGAGATCAAGCCTATCTGATGGGTGATCTATAGATCTGATAACAATAATACTCAACTGAATCTAAGACTGAGATCAAGACTATCTGACAGGTGATCTCAAAATCTGATAATGAAAATACTTAACTGAATATGATACTGAGATCAAGCCTATCTAATGGGTGATCTCAGGATCTAATTATGAGATTACTCAACTGAATATGAGATTGAGATCAAGCTTATCTGATGGGTGATCTCTAAATTTGATACTGAATAACTTTATATGGGACCAAGCCTATTAGACGGGTGGTCCATGAATTAATGGAACTATTTGAGTTCCTCACTGAGATAGATGACTGTATCTGATAATCTTGATTTCTGAAGATTGATATTGAAACTGCAACTGTGGTAAGTAGTCACATAAACGACATGCCCCGAATCTCAACTGGTGGAGTCCAACCTGTAACCCCAGCTGTAAGGGTATCAATATCGTGCCAAGGGTAAAGATCTCTTTGTTCAAGGCTATCTGATAGGTGACCCTCACAGGAAGTCAACCTTAAGGCAATATAATATTCAAGTCTATCTGATGGGTGACCAGCCTTTCATGACGGGTGACTCCTGCATCCTACACTAGCTACACAATTTTGGAGTTTAGGGATTGCTCCTAATGACTCTGCCTATCTGACAGGGAGCCATCATCCCTGCCCTCGCTCGGTGCTAGCTCCTACTCCAAACTGAAAGAATCTAAATTGATTCTTAACTGAACATAAACTAAGCTGAATCTAATACTGATCATATTTCTCAAATGATCTGATTGAGTTAAGCTGAATTCATTTGGTTCCGTATCTGATGGAATACTAGTGAATCTTATTATCTGACTGAACGACACTGAGCTTTGAATAGAGTACTCGATTACTATAGAGGTTAGAACTGAACACTTAAATACTACTATATCTGAGTTGGGTACAGAACGGAGTGTAGATTACTAGAGATACTGAGATTACGACAATTATAGAGATTACTAAGATTTCTTAAGTTCTATATCTATCTGAGAATACAAAGTTCTATAACTCGCTGAGTTTTGAGAATCATGGCTCGACTGTAATTATCATGAAAACTGACACAGGCTCTAGACAACATCTAAATTGTTGGGTATAAATACCCCCAGGACTCGATAACATAAAAGTAAAACATAACAATTCTTGAATAATCAATTCCATGGATAATCATTCACCATCACAATCACTAAGGCATCACTTCAAGCATGTAGGAATCCTAAACATGTAATAACATAGGGGGACATGTTATTGGATCATACTCCATTCAACAAGGCCTTGCATCAAGCACTTCACACATATTTAAGTCTTGGCATGTACCGAAGAACATATAATTGGGGAACTTCATGATATCATGTTAATATTCATTCACTACGACTTTTCAACAAACACTTGGCATGCATGGGCTTACACATAATTAGGGATTTCTAGTCAACATGCTATAATGACTCTAATTTATTCACATAAGCATTTTATCGAGCATATGGGGAGCATGCTTTTCTTATTCAACAATTTATACACTTAATTGACATGAACACACCACTTAACAAGAAACTTGAAGAGGATTTATCATGAACATCTCATGAATACCACATACTAGGGTCAAAGCTTAAAAACCTTGTGAACAAACATAAATTACAACTCAATAATAGCATGAACGTCAATTTCACCTCAAATGAGTCATGAAAACTCATAAACATAAAAACTTTGAAATTTAGAAAAGGGTTCTTGAGCTTCTTGGATGAAAGGACCCAAGAATCAACATCTGCATACTTTAGAAAAAGTCTTTCTTGAAAGCTCTTGGAGAGATTCTTGATTTCTTGATTTCTCTTGAAGAAGAAGGAAAGGTTTTGATTTTGTAAAAATCCTATATCTTTTTCTTGAACAACTTTGAGAGAAAATAATGATAGTTTGGGTGAAATAAGGCCAAATCCCGTGTTAAGGAGTATATATAGGGGTTGGGAAAAGACCCTTTTTTCCCTTAGAATTAAATTGAGAAATCCTAATTTTACATGCTGGCATGACACATCATAATCATTCCAGTTCACTGGAAATTGGACAATCAAGAAGCTGCTTGATGGTGCGACGTGGTGGAATCGCGTTGCCACCTTGGTTGCGAACTGGAAAGGCACTGCGACGCGGTGGAATCGCGTTGGTGCACTGGAAATTAAAAATTCTGAAATTAAGCCTTGGCATAATGCGCCAAAATTATGGAGGGTCATTGGATTTTGACGATTGTCATTTTGGCTGGCTCCGTGATGCACTAAAGTGTCAGGTGGCACACTGTCTTACTAAAATAGCTCTAACTCTTTGCCCGAGTGTCGGATTTGGGTGAATTTGGTATTGATGGAAAGCTTATTGAATGCTCTACACGACAACAAGTCGATATTAGGAAAATTCTATATGGTTCAAAATATTTCTCACTTGGGAAGACACCTTTCAATCTTTGAAGGTCGGATTAACACTTCACTAAACACACTCTAAGGCTCAGACTACGAGAGAATTTTGTGGGGTCTTACAACTTCCTAAGTTCTTTTCCTTTCAAATGGTATATAATGGTAGTGTACAACCTGCAATTATACCAATTACCTTCTCCCAACTCGTTTGGGTGTCAAAGTACCTTAAAATGTATTTGTGACTAGATTTGAACATTTGTACTTCTAAGTACTAGAACGATAAAAGTGTTGCAACAATAAGATTTATGAGTTCTTCTCTTAGTAAAACATGGTCCATTGTGTTATATAATCTTCTAAGTGTTATATTTCCATTATTGTTACTTCCTACCGTATCGTTACTGCATCAAATGCATATTTGTATATATTTTGTTACTGGTCTAAAGTTCCAAATTTAATAATGTCATGGACACCAAAATAACAACTGTAAAGATAAAAAGAATGATCTGAAGTGAATCTGTATAGCGTAGGTGGTATACTAAGGGTATAAGGAACACCTAGCATGGATCTATCTCAATAATATGGGTGGTATCTCGGGGGTGAAAGAAAATCCTAGCTTGGGTCTATCCCGATATGTGTATTTATGAAGGCTATATTCCAGGGGTTAAAATGCTTAGTATGGGTCATCCTATTTTACCACTAGTCAGCTGGTCATTTGTATCATTCATTATAATTTTATAAAGCAAAGGAGAAAAAATTAAAGTAAAGGATGTAATGTACATGATTCCACAAATACAAGCAAAAGTGGTATTTTTTCCTTTTCTTTGTAGTTATATATTGATATCTGACTTCATGGAGCTCTTGTCTTACTTATGGTCACTTTATGCATTACATACTTAGTACATTCTTTTGTACTGATGTCCCTCATTGGGGACAACATATTTCATGTCGTAGGTATATGTACCCCAACTAGTAGACCTCCCCAGTAGGAGTACAGGACATCCAACAACTATAGGTGAGCTTCGGGTTTATTCAGACCTTTTTGATCTGTTATATATATTTTGGTATTGTATAGTAGTTATGAGTAAGGCAGAGGTTTGTCCTAACCTTAACTAAGTCCATCTATATTTTAGAGGCTTTGTAGACCAATGTAAAGTTAAGCATGGTAGCGTCTAATTTTATTTGATGTTATGGCCCCAATGACCAAGTCTTGCACATAAAGTTTTTGGCTTACCTGGATGGTTTATTTTCATTGATGTATCATATCCATACTTGGAAGAACCTTGATTATCATGGTTTACATCCATGGGTGCCTATCCGTTCCAATGAAATTTGAGGTATGGCATCTTCTCTATAAACACAAATAGATATGATGAAAAGATCAAACTTAATTGTCAGTCAGCCTTACTCTGCTTCATGTTCCATTTTATTATTTTTCAATTTTTGTTAGATAAGTACTAAGTTGATCTCCGAACCTCAAACATCGCCGTACTCCTTTAATAAGATGAGAAGGGGGTTGAAAAGTACTGAGCTAATCTCCAGTGCATCTGAGGTTGTGAGCATGAAAGAAAAGGTGGATTCATATATAAATTATTCTAAGTGGGAACTTTTTAACATACTGATGTTTTATTTAATATATAGAGAGTTATGCCAATAAAACTCATAAAGTTTGAAGTTTTCATAACAGTTAAAGCAAGATTTGGAGAGCTAAAATAGACATGGACTTTCTAAACATCATAAAGTAGAAAAAACATCACTTGAAGATGCATTTAATGCCATTGTACTTGGAAATCATCAATTTAAGGCCTCAATAGTACACATGACAAAATACTTTAAACTATATTTTAATAAAAAATTAAATTTTAGAAAAATTTTCATGACAATAGTGCTCATAAAGTTAAACATCCAAAGAAAAAGAAATTTTCTAACCTTTTCATGGGGTAATTGAGAGAACACTGAGCCATGTTTTCTTTTTTCGACAACATACATTCGATTTTTGAAGTTTCATCTAAAGTGATATAGATGTCCTACTCTTAGAGATCATGGTAATGCAACTGAAAAGTTATACGGGTAGCGAAATTAAGAGGATTTGATAAATTAAGTTTTTAAAATAGAATATTTTTTCAACATTAATGTAGCACTTGGCTAAGAAGAAAAATTCTTTCAATACTAAGAAAAGAAATATAGCGAGTGTCTGAATACTTGCATATACCTTGCAGTTACGTTCTTCCTGAAAACTAATTTCTTAAATTTTCATAGTGCACAACTCGTATTGATGCCACTACTTCAGTCCACAAAAGTCCCATAAGATTGACATGAAACCTGTCCTCCTCTTCTGATATGTTTAAATTTTATAACACAATTATATAAATTAAAGAATTTTTTGTATATATTTTATTTAATATAGAGAGTGTTGCACTTCGATGTATCTGCTATATATTCCATTTAACAAAGTAAAGAAGAATATTTGTTTATAATACAATTTGTAAATTGATAAAAATATAAAGGAAAATTATGCTCATGTAATTCAAAATTAACCAACAAAATAATATCAAATCAAAATAAATACACAACAATAGAGATACCCTCGCCCAAGGTATTAATATGTAATGTTATTTAGGTAAAAGGGAGTTGGTTTATTCTCACTAAACTGACTAGAGATCTGTCAATTATTTAGCAAGATATATACAATATCAAGGAAACATCCAAATTTGTATACCACAACTACATTATAATCGTTCTAAGAAATAATTGAGTTAATTTACATGGAAGTCCAGCTTTATTTTTTTGTTTAAATCTTTAATACAGTAGTTTTTAAATATTACAAGTATAACTAAAATTAAATATACTATTTTATCTCTCTAAACAACCGTTCCATTGAATTTGACACATGTGAGGTGTTACTATACGCCTCCACTGAAATGGGATGGGGCGATCAAAGAAAGTTTAAAATCATCAGAAAATATGAGGTATCACCAATTTGGAGGTGAATAAAATGATTAAAGGGAATAAAAAAAAGCAAAAAACTGATCTAGGGACCTCAGGGAAGAAAAATAACATTGAAAATAATGACACGCCATAGAATGGAATTACTATCTTAACAGATTCGAAAAAAGGGTCTGCAGATCTGGCCAAACCTCACAATATTATTCACGATGTTGGGATGACTATGTTTCTAGAGAAACGTAACTCAATATATGGTTCACAAAAGAGACTAGAAATAAGTAAATGTATGCAAGAGAAAAAAATATGGGCTAATCTATTTGCCAGTAATCAGTTGGTTGCCAGAGGTATGGATCTTACCTTCTTTGCTCCTACAATTAAAATAGAGTTAAAATTATGGACAAAGATTAAAAAGGGGGCTGAGTAATGGAATACTGCTATTATCCTAGATGTTGTAAGAGACTCACAAATCTTAAAATGCTCATCAGAGCTAACTAGAATTTTGCAGCAAAATCTCGAATGTATTATCATGACGATGGGTATTTTGTTATAAATTTCACATGCCTGGACATTAGAAATGAGGTTCTTCACTTATGTCCTTATATGATAAATAATAATCATGTAATCACTAAAGCATGAGAGGCAGATTTTTATTTTTAACAATGTGACCCTAAACACTATACCGACGTGGATTACCTTAGTAGGATTGGGAGTTGTTTAGGGATATAGATATATGAGGATGAATGCACAACGAAGGGGGAAAGGATATCTTTTACAGGGTCTTAATTGAAAGGATATCTTTGGTGCTTTAAGCTTTTTTCTTCAGAATTCATTGCATCAAGCTCATTTCTTAGACATGTTCAAATTGACTAAAACAAGAGAGGAGAAAATCTTACCAGACATCACAACGACCACAAAATAGAGGAAAAATAAAGAATTAACATTAGATAGGAGAATCACCTTCCATGGAACAAACAATAAGGACTGATCAAATTCAAAGAGAGAACCAAAGTGACAACCTGGATAGAACTTTCCAGATCCATCTTTACTTTGCTTTTGTATGTTAGATACCTTCCCAGTTATTTTGTATTTACTTAATTATTTGGACTTTACTTGATTTAATAAGAAGTCACTTGCTAAAATATTACATTAAAGACTGATTCACAACTCTTAAAGTACATACTACAAGGCGAGTGGAAGAACCTATGAGAACTGGTCTAAATAATAGAAGTTATGAAGCATATTATGGAAAATCTAGGCAGTGACATTCAACACATTTTAGGGAAGAAATGCACTTGTAGGCTATCTCTATAGTCTAGCACTAGAGATAGAGTCAATAGTTCAAATTCAGGAACTCCAGCAAATACTAGCTCTAGGAAATAAATTACTCAATATAGGAAGGACACAAATCCCTACTATCAAGGCGTGAACAAGATGAATCCAGTTAAAGAAAACATGAAATACACATACAATATACAAAATAGAAATAACCTACCAAATGACAACAGAAATAATCTCAAGAGAAACAACAATAATAGGTTCTTACAATAGTGCAAAAAAGAACCTAAACTGAAATAAAGAAGAAATAACTAACTTTTAAGAGAAGTAAAAGATCATCAAACTGTGGGGACTTGACTAGACCAGCAGTAAAGGGGGTAAACTCATTTGTGCCGAATATTAAGAAATTACAGAGCAAATTCATTGAAACCTTGCAAATAATACAAATGATGAAGCTAAATAAAATGAGAAAGCAAAGAGAAATATTAGTTTACCAGGGTATAAAGAATCGATTAACTAATCGACACCGACAAAGAATCAGTAACAAGAATCGATGAAATATATTATAATAGAGGCCTTTTCATTTATCTGCTATAATAGTTCTGTAAAATCAGACACTCATGTGTAGTAAAATCATCCAAACCAAAATAAAAACTCATTTAATTGAAATTTGATGTAACTGTTAACAAATTAAAGAGCAGTTAAATAATAATAAAGTCATAATCTGAAATATACTCAACTGCACATAATCAACTGCTTTTATTTTTTTTTGTATTAAATATCTTTTCAAATAAATATAGTAAACATTCATTTTATCATGAAAGATCAAAACAACACTTGCAAGAAAAAAACAGAATGTGCTTGTCGAAGAATAAAAGATAAGGAAAATATTCTTCAGATAACAATGACATGAACTTTAGTCCTCTATTTTTTCATACATTTTACATTTCTTCTTTAATACTTCTATGATATGCACTTTTTTACCACAGCTTTAGATATTTTTTCATGTTTGAAAAGATATATTCTTTAAGAAATATAATATTCAAATTTAATCTTGTAAACCCTATAGTTAAAAAGTTATTTCTAAATTATAAAGTACTTTTCTAATGATATATAATTATGACAGATTTCGAAGTATTTTCATTTCATACACAAATCAGGAGAAATATAAAGGCACAATTATTTAAAAAAAAAATAAAGATTCAATACATTTAAATGAAAAAATAAGTGTCAAAGTCTTAACTTCATAATTACATTTTCTAGTAAATGTATGAAAACTATGTCATTCAAAGTTAATTTGTATATGATATATTTTGATAGTAGTTCATCTTCAACTACAAATTATTCTATGGGTAAAGAACTGTTGGTGGATGAGAATACTTATTTAACTAATTTAAATATGTAATTTGGTGATGTACTAGGTATGTCATTAAAAGAATACAATAATTCACCCTCATACATACAACTTTATTATTTAATCTTAATATTCATGCATCAAGAATATGTGCGCTCAAATCAATAAACTCCTGACGAGTATGTAGATGAAGATATATTTGAAGGTATGTAGATTTATACTCAACAATAATTGATATTGTTAAAATATTTTAAGAAATTTAATACAATTGACTTACAAATTTATTATTTTACTATCATTGTTTGTAGTGGATGTAATCGAAGATTGGGCAACTAACAATGAAGGTAAGTATATTTTTTTATTACATTTATGTATATATATATATATATATATATATATATAATTTGTCCTTTGTTTACAATAAGTATGATGACTATATTTATATTTATTATATTTTGACAATGTTAAATTATTGAGACATAGGAGATCCTACTTGTGAATGTGAACAATGGGGGGCTTACTTCTAACACGAAGAAAGAATTCAGAAGAAGTAAAAAAATAAAAAGCCGGTATTAACTTTGTGTTGTGGTGGTGGGGAGATTAAGCTGCCAAATCCAAAAGAACCTTCTTCTGTTCTAAAAAAATTAGTTCTTGGATCAGGTAAATATATTAATAAAATAAAGCAATAGAATAACATATGCATATATAAATTTTAACAAACAAAAATTTTATGCAGGAAAAAAGTAATTATTTCAAAGAGAATATTCGAACATATAATTTCATATTTTTTTTACATCAATGGAAGGAAAAATCTATACATCTGTCAATCAAACGAAAGGATCAAGAACATTCAAATTGTTTAGGCAGAATTATCATAAAATAGAAAACTTATTACCGACTGAGGGATCTTCTCTAAGATTTACACAATTGTATATTTATAATACAAAAAATGAGGTGAACACTAGAATTCATGCTATCAGGTGAGTTATTTCTCAATAAAATATTTTATTATACTTTTAAAAGAGAATCAAGATTTTAGTTTACTTCAATAATTATTTTTTTATAGTCATGCTGAAAGTAACAATGAAAATCATCCTGAAATCATAAATGATGTGAATCAAATGCTAGATGAACACAATGTGATAGAAAAGTCCTTTAGAATGGCTAGAGATAGATTTCAAGAACATCAAAATTTAAATTTGCGTCTCATATTGATAGGCAAAAGGGGCTCTGATGAAGGAAGATACAACGTAACGTCAGTTTCTGAGGTAACTGCTTTGGTGGTTGGAGTTTTTAAACCAACAAAGTCAAGAAAAAGGTATCGTTATTGAAAGCCAATATGGACAAATTCAAAGTATAAATGGATTGAATGCATTATATTTGGATTTGTAATATTCTCTAGTTTTATCGTATGGTGAAGGTGAATATAGAGAAGATATTTCTTTAAATATTAATGATGAATCAATCGTTGAAATAAAATGTGTTAGCTGTCTTGAATACTTACGATGCAAAATTCAAGAAAGGAAGCATGAATTTTTAACAATTGTGTCATCTAAAAGATTATTTCAACAATTCTTGATTGATGAATTTACAATGATGAAATCTTTTAGATTGAATTTTATTAGGCTTAGTAAAAAAAGTTGAGATCACACTTTTATAAAGTGTTAGAAGAAGATAAACTGAACCTTCTCCTCAAGGATAGAGAGTTATACTCTCTTTGTCATTCACTGGAGGGACACGTTACATATTGAAAAATTCTTAGGATGTCATGAAAATCTGCAAATGGGTTGGATACCCTGATCTCTTTATCAAATTTACTTGCAGTCCAAACTGGCCAGAGGTAAATATATTTGTGAAGTATAGGGAATTGTCTCTAGAAGATCGACCAGATATTTTAATGAGAATTTTCAAAATAAAATTGGATCAGTTGATAAAGGATTTGCGAGACAATAATTTTTTTAGAGAAGTAAAGGAAAGTTCAAACTTTATGTTGTATTAAAATTATTACATTGCCTTTATAATTATTAATAAGTTATTATCATAATTATCAACATTTAAATAGAAATACTTAAGTAATATATTTTTTTTATAATGATTTACATGGTTGAATTTCAAAAGCATGGATTCCCTCATGCATATATCCTACTATTTATCTATAATAAATGTCCAAATGCTATCGATATTGATGAAATTATTTTAGCTGAATTGCTTGATAAATTAATTGATCCTCTTTATTATGTGGCTATTACAAATTTCATGATGCATGAACCATGTGATTTTGTAATGAGATCTTCTCCTTGAATATAAAATGACAAATGTACAAAGCACTTTTCAAAAAGGTTTGTTGAATCTACTTCGATTGATAAAGAAGAATATCCCATTATGAAAGAAAGGATGATGACATGTTTACTAGAGAGCAGTTATTGATTTGGATAATAGATATGTTGTGCCACACAATAGATTTTTATTATTAAAATACGGTGCACATATTAATGTGGAATGAAGCAACCAATCAAGGTCCATTAAATATTTATTTAAGTATGCTAATAAAGGAAGTGATCATGTCACTGGTGCTTTTTCCCAAAGTAAAAATATTGATTACTTAAGAGTCATTGATGAAATAAATATGTGTTGTAATTATCGATGCATATCATCATGTAAAGAAGCTTGGAGAATTTTTAAATTCCCAATCCATCATAGAGAACCACCTGTAGAAAGGTTATCCTTTCATCTAGATGACAATCAAAATATTATTTTTTCTAATGATGATCTGATTGATAAAGTAGTCAACAAATCATTTAAAAGATTCAATGTTTTTAAAGTGGTTTGAGGCAAAAAATGAATTTTCTAAATCAAAACAATTAACGCATGAAGAATTCCTCCTAAAGTTTGTATGGAAGCAAGAACAAAAAAATGAGAAAAAAGAAAAAACTTCTTACTTTTCTATTGGCAAAATTTTATTTGTTCCACCGGGGTGAGTAAATTAAATTAAATTGGATTTGAATATAATTCAAGGTCTAACTTTCTATAAGGATCTCAGAAATATCAATAGTTGTGTACATAAGACTTTCAGAGATACGTGTTATGCTTTAAGTTTATTAGATGATGATAAAGAATGTGTGGATGGTATAGTAGAAGCAAGCAATTGGGGAATATCATCATATTTAAGATATTTATTTGCTATGATACTTTTATCAAATTCAGTATCACATCCAAAAATTGTTTGGTAAGCAACATGGCAGTTACTATCAGAAGATTGTCACGACTCAATTTATGAGTCATGTGGCACCTACTCTATCCTACCAGTTGGTAAACCAAACCATAGCCTAGAGCTAGATGCAATGAAATAAATTAGTGTAAGATGCACCAAAAGGGTGAATTATACAATACAACTCATAATTAAGCAAGACAATAGAAATAGTGTAAAAAACATCCATAACATAGAAAACCATCTTGCGACCTGGTAGAGTCAGTATAAGAACTACTACAATATACCTTAAGTTCTAAAGTAGTCAATACAATTTGTCTCAAAACAAAAGACTAAACATAGATAACAATAAGGAAAAAGGGTAACTCTGCTCCAAGAGGTCACCCAATATCCATAATCATCTTATCATGAATAGTGAATTAACGGCGGTAACTAGAACTCAAATCTGCACAAAAAAGGTACAAAAGTGTAGTATGAGTAGCAAAACTACCGGTACTCATTAGGAATCATCATCCAACTAAGTTAATTCATGATTTAAATATGATAAGACATAAGATAACATCAGTTATGTCAAGATAAAAGAGCAAACCTAGAAGTAATCTCTAACACTGCTTACATACATAAGAAAATAGAATCAGAATGACAATATAAGAATCATACATAATAAGCAAATGCATATAAGATAACAACATAAGAATAATGCCATTACAACTACAAAATTAGACCCCATAAGCCAATCAGTGTGGAAAAGTAAATAACTCAACGCAGGACCCCATAAGCATGGAGGGAACAACCAAGGAAACTAACTATCGAATAACCAAAGTTTAGTAACCATCATTTCATAACTGAAACACCTTGGATTTTTAACCTTTGAAATTTCTTGAGTTTGAACTCTCTTGACATCATATGACTTAGGCTTTCTAGTCATATAATGTGGGTATAGTTTAGGGGTCTAAGTCATATGTTAAGTAGTGTGTTCTTGATCATGTATTGTATTAGGTATGACTAGACTCCATACGAGTCGTATAGAGATGGTACGATAGATTCATTCCATTTGTATGTTGGATAATATCCAACCCCTTTTGAATGTGTCTTGGATATGGTTTGAGGGTACTAGTCATAAGGTATGAGTACAATTTATGCAAGAAAAGTCATATGATGGACAGTGTGTGATGTCCAATATTCTATCTAGGGTATAAGTGGTGGATATCACTCGTATGCTATTTTTATAAGTCAAGGGGTAGTCGTACCCTCATGCAGTGATTTTTAAAGTTTAAGTTGGGGGTATTCTGAATATTTCCCCTCTTAACCTCTTTTGACCCCGCGACTTAAAACACTTTTGGGATTTCATTTACCCTATTATTCTTAATAAAAAACACTTTAAACACTCAAATATCTTTAAAAATCTTGCGTTAATAAGAGGCTAGGGTTTCCTTCAAGGTGGTCAATTAAGGTTCTCAAGGGTGGTTTCTCTCTATACTCTTTGGTTTCCAAGGCATGTTACTCCTCATTTATTGTTAGTTCAACTAAATTCATGTTTTAATTAATGGTTTCCATGATTTAATTGTAGGTATTGTTTGGTGTTGAATTATATGTTGGGGGTTTTGTTTTCTAATGGATGAATATTGTTTTCCCAAGATTTACTTATGCTTTTGTAATACCCGTGCTTATTCCTAGCTAGAAATCATCTCAAAGATGCTAGTACTTGCTTTGAAATACAAATATATTTTTGTACCCGTGGTATTTTTAAGATTTCTACTTCTATCACATGGGAAATTGAGTTAGCTTTCTAACGATACCAATTTTGTCCAAATTCGACACCAGACGAGAAAGTTATGGATGTTTTACTTAGAACTAACAGAAACGCCCAATGCGACATCCAAGTTGATGGACCACCAAACAAGTGATGGACTGCCACTTTGACCATCACAACCAAGGTAGTAGGGCCACGTTCTTGATAAGGATTGATGGACGAGTTGATAAACCATCAGATTTTTGACGGACCGTCATACAGGCCGTCAACTCTTATCTAGTGAACCCCATTTCTGGTCCACATATGACAGTCGAAATGATGGACGATCAAGTTCCTAACGGACCGCCAGTTGGGTCGTCACACGCCATATTTAGTTTACTTCTAGGCCATTTTAACAGGAGTATTTTGGCCAGTTACCACTCGCCTATTTATACCCAAATGAGTCTGAATTTAGCCATTTTTCTCATTATTATTTCATAAACAAAATCTAAAGTTTCTCTCTAACTTTAATCCCTAAGAACAAGACCCAATCTTGTTAAAAAAATCAAAGGATTTCTAATCCTTCAAATTTAAAAACATCAAGAACCTTGAGTCAGGTATGCGTAGTGTTCATCTATGGATCCATTTCATTCATAGAGGTCAAGAACCATGTTTTAAATATTTTGTGATTGTTTTGTTGTGATATGAGCATATACATATTGATGATTGTTGTTTAAGTTTCAAGATGATATCTAAAGGTGATTTCATGAAGAATATGTGTTTGTTAGTTGAAACCCATGATCCTTATGTGGCTTAATATGGTGAAATTCATGAACACACTTAAGCTAAAAGAATGCATACAAAGTGTTTGATAATATGCCTAGATGATAGAATTTATGTCCCATGATTTAATAGTGCATAATAATAAGTCCATGCTCTATGCTTTACGATTTCCCATTAATTCTATATGACTGATATATGTTGTTGTTATGATAAGGATTAACCATGATATTGAAGCCATGCAAGTATATAGATGTTGTATGAATTTTCCTTGTATGTATAAGATATTGAGAACTATGCTTAGTGTGAAATCCCCTACTCATGATATGGTAAATTGTGGACTCTACTCTTATGATCAAGTCAGTCATGTGTGTCAGTTTCCTTCCATTGAGTCCTGGGGGTACTTTTACCCAAAAAATATAGTTGTATACCTTGATCCATGTCATGTTATCATGATAATCTCAGTCAAGCCATGATCTATAGAACTTAGTCGGGCATATGACTCAGGAAACCTCAAAAATCTCATGATCTTAGTTAATTCTCAAATAGTAGCACTAATCCATCAGTCAACAAAAGTTAGTTACTTAGTCCATGTACCATCAGTTAAATCACATTCAGTGTCTTCAGATGGGAGTAAAAGTTAGCACTGAGTGAACCCAAGGATGGGAACTCACCTGTCAGTTTAAGGTGTGATTCTTAGTAATTATCCTTGTGTTCCAGAACTATGTAGCCAGGTAGGTTGAGACATCTTAACCTATCAGATTAGTGTTAATGAACCGGCTTAATCCATAAGTTTAGGGTTTCCACCATTCTCATTTTGAGTACCAGCTAGCTAAGGGTCACTCACAGCTATCCTTACTAGTGGGGTGGTATTGACAACCTTCCAGTCGGGGCAGAGATTGGACCCCAACTTAGCTGTATATGTTATTGGGGCATGTCAGTCAAACAACTACCTCCCATAGTTTTAGTCCCAGTCTCAATAAAAGAACTCAGATAGTTCTTCAGATTTCAGTATATTATGATGGTCAGATACAGTCATTTCAGTTATGGAACAGAACACAGATAGTTCTATTAGATTCAGGACTGTCAGATACAGTCATCTATGTTATCAGAATTTTAGTATTTGTCATACTAGATATTAGTAGATCATGTATTAGTGTCCAGATCTAGATATCACGTAATCACAATCTCAGTTACTACGTACGCATATTTACACTCTTACGTTCATATCAATCAGTCAGTTAGCATTGTTCATGCATGTAAACCCTTTTGTATTTAGTCTACCTCACTCGTATACTCAGTACTCCTAGTTGTACTAATACATTTGCGCTATGGTGCTTTCTTTCACGTTACACCATAGGTTCACAGATACGAGCTCCAGATCAGCAGTAGCAGTAGCATTCTAGTCACAGAGTTGCAGTGAGTCCTCATCCATTCGAGGATGATATTATTTATTTCATTTATTATTTTAGTTTAGTTTTGCTAGACAGAGTTAGTTGGAGATATGTTCCTTCAATTCCTTATTCAGATAGTATTTAGATGCTGTCAGATTTAACTTAGATTTGATTCAGATTTCAGTTGTTTTGGGTATTCGTTACCCCATATGGATGTTATGATTTGTCATATATTCTATACAGTTGAACCTTATGGCCTATTGTTCATATTTTTTGCATTATTATATCATATATTGCAGTGTACAGGTACATATATCAGTCATGGGTTAGCTTGTGGTCCTTCGGGGTCATAAGCACTGTGTAGCACTCCAGTTCAGAAAATCGGGGTGTTACAAACTTGATATGAGAGCCTAAGGTTCAATAGAGTCCTAGGAAGTCTGAAAACCGTATCTACTAGAGTTTTGTGCATGAGTGTATTGCGCTCCATATTTATGTGCAAGAGGCTATAAGATGTTTTAGGAACAGTTTCTCTTCTTTTGGTATTCATATTGTGCTAGTGACCATAATCTCAAGTTAAACTCTCATCTAATCCATTCTTCTCTTATTTCAGAATATGCCTTCAAAGAGAAGAAACCAGCCAGCTCTTCAGCCTGAAGATCCTTTGGGTGAACATGTTTCTCATGCGGAGTTTAGGGCCGTATTCACCACTCTTGCTCAGTCTGTGGCTGCCCAAAATGAATGGCCACCAGTTATTCTGGCCAATCCAGTGGCCAACTCAGTTGCAACTAGGATTCAGGACTTCACCCAAATGAACCCTCCATCTTTCTTTGGGTCTAAGTCTGATAAAGACCCTCAGGAGTTCATTGACCAAGTCCAAAAGGTCATAGACATCATGGGAGTTACTTCTTGTTAGAGTACCGAGTTAGCCGCATACCAGTTATAGGATGTTGCTCATACTTGGTACAAATAGTGGAAGTCTGAGAGGTTA